>JACEFZ010013668.1:45000-448865 GCA_014155875.1 Cepaea nemoralis | reverse complement strand
CCATTATTCCTCTTCTACTCCAGGGTGTAGAGATACCTCTAATATCTTGTTCCATTATTCCTCTTCTACTCCAGGGTGTAGAGATACCTCTAATATCTTGTTCCATTATTCCTCTTCTACTCCAGGGTGTAGAGATAGAGATCTCATAATATCTTGTTCCATTATTCCTCTTCTACGCCAGGGTGTAGAGATAGATACCTCTAAATATCTTGTTCCATTATTCCTCTTCTACTCCAGGGTGTAGAGAGAGATACCTCTAATATCTTGTTCCATTATTCCTCTTCTACTCCAGGGTGTAGAGATACCTCTAATATATTGTTCCATTATTCCTCTTCTACTCCAGGGTGTAGAGATAGATACCTCTAATATCTTGTTCCATTATTCCTCTTCTACTCCAGGATGTAGAGAGAGATACCTCTAATATCTTGTTGCATTATTCCTCTTCTACTCCAGGGTGTAGAGATACCTCTAATATCTTGTTCCATTATTCCTCTTCTACTCCAGGGTGTAGAGATAGATACCTCTAATATCTTGTTCCATTATTCCTCTTCTACTCCAGGGTGTAGAGATACCTCTAATATCTTGTTCCATTATTCCTCTTCTACTCCAGGGTGTAGAGAGAGATACCTCTAATATCTTGTTCCATTATTCCTCTTCTACTCCAGGGTGTAGAGATACCTCTAATATCTTGTTCCATTATTCCTCTTCTACTCCAGGGTGTAGAGATAGATACCTCTAATATCTTGTTCCATTATTCCTCTTCTACTCCAGGGTGTAGAGAGAGATACCTCTAATATCTTGTTCCATTATTCCTCTTCTACTCCAGGGTGTAGAGATACCTCTAATATCCTGTTCCATTATTCCTCTTCTACTCAAGGGTGTAGAGATACCTCTAATATCTTGTTCCATTATTCCTCTTCTACTCCAGGGTGTAGAGATACCTCTATCTTGTTCCATTATTCCTCTTCTACTCCAGAGTGTAGAGAGAGATACCTCTAATATCTTGTTCCATTATTCCTCTTCTACCCCAGGGTGTAGAGAGAGATACCTCTAATATCTTGTTCCATTATTCCTCTTCTACTCCAGGGTGTAGAGATACCTTTAATATCTTGTTCCATTATTCCTCTTCTACTCCAGGGTGTAGAGATACCTTTAATATCTTGTTCCATTATTCCTCTACCTAGGAAGTATAATATCATCAAATGGCAGATCAGAAGACGAGATCGAAAATAGGTGCAATAAGGCAAATCAACTCATTGGACAAATGGCACCAATACTAAAGAACAAACATGTATCAATAACTACTAAGAAAGCACTTTACAACACAATCTTCCTACCAACTCTCTGCTACCAATGCCAAACCTGGACAATGACAGAAAAAGAGAAAAGAAAAATCACAACAACAGAAATGAGGTTTCTGAGAAGAATACTCAACGTATCAAGAAGAGATAAGATCAGAAATGAAGAAATCAGGACTAAAGTAGGGGTTAAAGCTGCTCTAGATTTTATTAGAAAGCAGCAAGTCAAATGGTTTGGCCATGCAAGTAGGCTACCAGTCAACAGCATGCCACAACAAGCAATGATGTACAGACCAGATGGAATCAGAGGAAGAGGCCGACCACGTAAACGTTGGACGGAGGGAATAACAGAATCCATGGGAATGTCGATATACGAAGCCCATAACCGGGCACTCTCACGAAGTTTATACTTCACCTCGACACCGCAAGGTACAAGAGGAACATGATGAGATGAGATGAGATGAGATTATTCCTCTTCTACTCCAGGGTGTAGAGAGAGATACCTCTAATATCTTGTTCCATTATTCCTCTTCTACTCCAGGGTGTAGAGATACCTCTAATATCTTGTTCCATTATTCCTCTTCTACTCCAGGGTGTAGAGATACCTTTAATATCTTGTTCCATTATTCCTCTTCTACTCCAGGGTGCAGAGAGAGATACCTTTAATATCTTGTTCCATTATTCCTCTTCTACTCCAGGGTGTAGAGAGAGATACCTCTAATATCTTGTTCCATTATTCCTCTTCTATCTCATGGTGTAGACAGAGATACCTCGAATATCTTGTTCCGTTAAGCCTCTTCTACCCCAGGGTGTAGAGAGAGATACCTTTAATATCTTGTTCCATTATTCCACTTCTACCCCAGGGTGTAGACAGAGATACCTCTAATTTCTTGTTCCATTATTCCTCTTCTACTCCAGGGTGTAGAGATAGATACCTCTAATATCTTGTTCCATTATTCCTCTTCTACTCCAGGGTGTAGAGAGAGATACCTCTAATATCCTGTTCCGTTATTCATCTTCTATCTCACGGTGTAGACAGAGATACCTCGAATATCTTGTTCCGTTAAGCCTCTTCTACCCCAGGGTGTAGAGATACCTCTATTTTGTTCTGTTATTCCTCTTCTACCACAGAGTGTAGAGCTCAGTCTTGTTTTTTCATTACATAATAATTCAAATACACAAACACACACGCGCAAGCACGCACGCACACACACACACACAGAGAATTAATGAACAAGCGTACAAACTTTATTTTCAAAGTTTTTTTTTGTAAAATTGGGCACATTCTGCCCTTCTTCTCTATTTCCTCTCATACATTATTTAATTAATACATCACTTATGAAGCTAATCTTAGACAACAGCAGAACAATATGCATTAAAACACATGGAAAATAATCAATAATACATGACTCACTTAAGCAATTTTAACATGGCCATTATAATGATGGTGTGATGATGATGATGATGATGATGATGATGATGAAAGTATGTGTAAACATACCATACATATGGGAATGTTTATTATACTAGTTGTCATTTGAGATAATTATTATTATTATTTTTGGTTTAGTCTTTTTTTTATTATTGTAGTCTGTACTGAGATAGTGTTCAAACAGGTTGCGGCTGTATATATAGTGATTGGTGGTGTCTTTGATTTCTTGTGGAAGATTGTTCTACAACTGAGCAGCAGAGTATGCTAAGCTTGTTTTGATATAAGTCTATCCTAGGTTTAGGGACATGAAGTATGTTTAGCTGTTTGCTGTCTTGTGTTGAATTTAAACAATGGTCAAAGGTAGTATGGAGCATTTGAAAAAGGATTTTGTGAATTAGTTTGGCCTTATTAAAAGTAAGCATTTGTGGAGTGGCATTAACTGAAGGCCAAAGAGAAGATGGGTACAGGATGTTGCGGATGATCTCCAGATGGGTGTATCAAACGCGGGACATCTTGCTTATGATCGAGAGGTTTTCCAGAAGGTTGTTATGGGAGCGAGGTTCTGCAAAGGACATGCTACTGAATGAATGAATGGACTGAAAAAGTCATGTAGGTTAGAATTGTCAGTAAGCTTTTTACCATTAATTAAACCCACTGCCCTTTTCTGGAGTGAATAAAGGCATTTTGTTATTGATTTGGTGCATCCATCCCAGATTGTGGAGCAATAATCAATATGTGATGATGTGGGAAGTATAGCATGTCTTTCTTGTATTTTCTTCAAGAAAATAATTAATTTAGACAAGTCGGTATACGTTTTTGGCTATTTGTTTAACGAGAGTGTGAAATGGGAATTAAAGGTTAGATTTCTATCAATGATAAGACCCAGTGCCTTGTGCTCGGTTACACTTTCTATAGGCGTGCTACCAATGTGCAGCTGAAGAGTTCTCTGTGAGTTTAGAATGTGAAGTCTTTGTCTGGTTGCTATTAACATAGATTTTGTTTTAGGAAAGTCCATTTGCATACGGTTTGTAAGAGGCAGACAGATAGAAAGAGGGCGAAAGAACGAACAAACAAACTTTATTTTCAAAGGGTCACATTAAATTTGACCCTCCCAATCACTCATCTTTTGTACATCAATATCTATAGTGCATGTTAAATTCACATAGGGTAAAAATAAACATTGTCACATAATGTTGTGAACATAAACAATGCATATTATCATGTTATGAGACAGGCAGGCAGACAGACACACATACATGGATAAATATATACATACATACCTGCATACATACTTACGTCATTTACACACCATCCACTCAATAAAATACAAATACACTCTCCCTCTCATACACAGATGCATACACTCTCCTTCCCATGCACTGAGAGAGACAGACAGACATAGAGTCAGACACAGACAAATAGACATAAAGACAGACAGAAATAGAGGCAGACTGACAGACATGAGAGAGACAGACATAGACATAAGGAACGAATGAACAAAAATCTTTATTTTCAAAGGGTTTAGAATTGGGCACGCAGGCCCCTCTGACATTCTGCCCTTCTTTTCTATTTCCTCCCATACATTCTTTCATTTTCAACATCTCTTATGAAGCAAATCTTTGACAACAAAAGAATAAGCATTAAAACGCATGAAAAATAATCAGTAATACATGACTCACTGAGGTAATGTTTAACATGGGCATTATAAAAACCCAAGGAAGGTGTAACGTGTCATACATATGGGAATGTTTTTTTGGCTAGTTGTCGTTTGAGATAATTTACCATTATTATTGTCTTTGGTGTTATTTTTTTAATTTTAAATTTTTTTTTGAGTGGTTACACAGCTATCTGATTCCCTTGCCGAAGCCTGACAAAGACCACAAAAAAATTCAGGGATATCAAATTATAACCATGCAGAATACAATAGGCAAGCTGCTGGAGAAGGTAATTGCCAGGAAAATATCAAGCCAGCTAGAGAGGCAAGGTGTTTTCCCACCTACCCTGGGTGGGTACCGTCCAAAAAGTGAAACCTGGACCAATGCAGCAGTCTTTGCCCATGATGTCTATGAAGGTTTCCACTCAGGCATTGAAACCTTTGCTGCAGCGATTGATCTTGAGGACACATACAACAGAGTACCATTGGATTTTTTAATGCTTCAGCTTCTTGAACTAAAAGTAAGTCCATTCCTCCTTAGCTGGATCGCTGCAGCCCTCTTCCAACGGAAAGTAGTATTTAGATGTGGCAGTTGGACTTCGGAACCAACAACAATATATCCTGGCCTACCACAGGGATCACCATTATCTCCGGTACTTTTCAACGCCTACACAGTGAGAATCACCAGTGAGCAGATCACTGGACCTGGCAGGACATTGTCATATGCTGATGTTTTAGTGTATCGTCAGGGTAAGGATAGAGAGCAGGTTGCTGTGGAACTACAAACCGAACTCAAACGCATAAGTACTTGGTGTGATGAAGCTGGGGCAATGGTAAACCCAACAAAGGCAACAGTGACTTGGTTCTCGTTGAATAATCATATTGTCAACACTCCAACACCAACTGTAATGCTGTGTTCAGAGACGGTGGAAAGAACGCAGGCAATGAATTACCTGGGGATACGGTTTGATCGAAGCCTTGCTTATAATGAGCACATAGACCAGGTGATAACAAAGGCCAAGCGGGGTTTGGCTGCGATGCGGGTGATGGCGGCAGCAAACTGTGAGCAGCGCCATCTATGTCTTCTGTACGAGGGGCTGGTCATGTCTGTTTTGGAGTATGCAATGGCAATCCTGACTCTCAGCCGTAAGCAGATAGAAAGGATGGAAAGGATACAGAATGAAGCTATGCGCATTATTCTTGGATGTATAAGAGATACAGCATGCAGGGCGATGCGCTACCTTCTTGATTTTCCAACCATTGAAGAGAGAATACAAGTTTGCAGGGCACGCGCCTACCTCAGATGTTAACGCAAACACACAACATCCACTGCATAGTGAAATTATGAAGGTGAAGGGCAGCAGGTTAAAAAGAGGACGGTCGTGGATGGGTCAAGCCGAAGACATTCTTCAACAGGTGTGTTCACTTGAGGACTTAGAACCTGGCGAGGAGTGGGTGCAAGTGCCAACAGATTTCTGCACATCCTTTTCAGTTTGCATCCAACTAGATAGAAAATGCAGACAAGAAAATCCGGCTGCTCTGGAGGCTGAAGTACAAGCGTTGATTTTCGAGAATTCGCTAGACGGTGATGCGGTCATCTACACAGATGGGTCGGTCGTCCGACATGTGAGAAGCTCATGGGCCTTTACAGCTCGGGCCGGAGGGAGAATTGTGAAGGAGGACTCTGGTGCTTTCACTGAAACCACAAGTAGCCTGACCATGGAAGTCATGGCAGTAAGTAAAGCAATAACATGGCTCGAGACACAGACATTCACTAGGGCATGTTTCCTTAGCGACTCAATGAACATGATCAAGAGGATAGAGGAGGGGTCGATCCGAAGAGAATGGTTGCTGCCTCTGGAGCGGTCTCGGCTGACAAAGATTAGTTTCATCTTCGTGCCAGGGCATGCGGGAGTACAAGGAAATGAGCGGGCTGACAAGCTCGCAGGTGAGGCTACTGTGGAGGGCGGACGCGCCATGGACCAGGCTGACATTCTGAATGCTCTACGAGAAGTAAGACTTTTGCGAGAACCAAGTGATGACTGTGAATCTACAACCATGGCCAGACTGCGAAAACAGATAATTAAAAGAGGGGTGGCCAAACAAGAACACTACGCAGGAAGCCAAAGAAGATTGATAAACCAACACAGAACTGGCGTTGTTAGCCGCTACACGCTGCGGGATTTGCTGAGGAGGGGATCCGAGCACTTATGGACTGAATGGTTCGATGTGCAATGAGGATGATCTGTTGACTAACTAACTAACTTTTTAAATTTTAAATAAATTTTTGAAATTTTTTTTTTTAATTTTTAAAAGAAATTTTAAAATTTTAAATTTTTTTAAAGATTTTTATTTTTTATAATTATTTTGGGGATTTATTTTGTCGTTTCGGGATTTGAGATTTAAATATTGAGCACAACCCACTACTGGCAACGCTGATCGTATTCTGGTATCAACCTAAGGCCTATCCATGTCAATGGATAATAATAATTTTTTTTAATTCTTTTTTTTTTAAACAGACAATTTTACAGTCACCTGACAATATTGTGATGTGACCGGACATACAGCAGTAAAAAGACAAGTAAAGGACAGACAGACAGAGTTGTGACAACAAAACATGGAACCCCAGACATGCCAGATGTGGCCCTGGAGCCAGCAGACACCTGACAATATTGTGACGTGCCCGGACATCCAGCAGACACCTGACAATATTGTGACGTGACCAGACATCCAGCAGACACCTGACAATATTGTGATGTGACCAGACACCAGCATCCAGGTGTGGAATGTTTGTGAATACACTGCAACACTGACTTGCTTCTCCAGCGACTCTGGGTGGTCTGCACACACCCCGCATGACCAGGATGCGAACTGACACCTACAAGCTGTCTATCCTTGTGCAGCCAGGTGCCAGAGCAACCTCCGGATGCCCAGTGCACCCCAGCAACATCCCAACCTGTAATATTTACAATGTTCCTTGTTTCCCTTCTCTCTTCCAGATTATCACCATCCCGTTGGCATCACAGGAGGCCAGTAAGCTTTCATCACAGTTGAAGGACACATCTATGACGGGGGCTGAATGCCCCAACAACTTGTTCACACACGGCTTCGTTTCCTTGGTCACATCGAAGAAATACACACACATGTCCTCACTGCCTGAAACTGAACAAGGCGGTGGCAATCTGTTACACATCAAATATGATATATTCAATGAACTTCCATGAGTTCAGTGGTGGCAATCTGTTACACATCAAACATGATATATTCAATGAACTTCCATGAGTTCAACTGTGGCACCCACATTTGCCTGCTCACCTGGTGGTCATGTGCTGGAACTCCCCTCAAGGTGGGGCTGTTCCCCTCAAGATGGGTCTGTTCCCCTCAAGGTGGGTCTGTTCCCCTCAAGGTGGGGCTGTTCCCCTCAAGGTGGGGCTGTTCCCCTCAAGGTGGGGATGTTCCCCTCAAGGTGGGGATGTTTCCCTCAAGGTGGGGATTTTCCCGGGCTTCCAGGTGGACCCAGCCTAAGATGGGAACCAGGAAATGTCATGGGAAGTCAAGCTGGCAGGTCAGACACTGGCCACATCAGCCATCCAGGCCAATTGGTCTAAACACATGTGACTAGCACCACATACCCTGTACACCTCATGATGTTGACATGGGTCCTTCTCTCTCTCTCTCTGTCTCTCTCACTCTCACACACAAACATGCAACAACAGGACAGACAACATCCAGATATGGCTAGGGTACAGCCTAGCAGAAAGTTCAAGGAAAGCCCATGATAGAAGCAGCTGATTCGTGTCAACCTTCACCAGGGAGACAGCACAGGATGATGATGATGAAATAACAGTGCAGGGCTAGCAAGACTTTCATGGGCTTCAGCTTCTCCAGCATGCAAGTCTCTCTTCTCTAATATGTGTATCTCCATCGCTGTATTCTGCTCTCTCTCTCTCTCTCTCTCTCTCTCTCTCTTCTCTCTCTCTCTCTCTCTCTCTCTCTCTCTCCAGCATGCAAGTCTCTCTTCTATAATATGTGTATCTCCATCGCTGTATTCTGCTCTCTCTCTCTCTCTCTCCAGCATGCAAGTCTCTCTTCTATAATATGTGTATCTCCATCGCTGTATTCTGCTCTCTCTCTCTCTCTCTCTCTCCAGCATGCAAGTCTCTCTTCTCTAATATGTGTATCTCCATCGCTGTATTCTGCTCTCTCTCTCTCTCTCTCCAGCATGCAAGTCTCTCTTCTCTAATATGTGTATCTCCATCGCTGTATTCTGCTCTCTCTCTCTCTCTCTCTCCAGCATGCAAGTCTCTCTTCTCTAATATGTGTATCTCCATCGCTGTATTCTGCTCTCTCTCTCTCTCTCTCCAGCATGCAAGTCTCTCTTCTCTAATATGTGTATCTCCATCGCTGTATTCTGCTCTCTCGCTTCTCTCTCTCCAGCATGCAAGTCTCTCTTCTCTAATATGTGTATCTCCATCGCTGTATTCTGCTCTCTCTCGCTGTCTCTCTCTCTCCTCTCTCCGCATGCAAGTCTCTCTTCTCTAATATGTGTATTTCCATTGCTGTATTCTGCTCTCTCTCTCTCTCTCTCTCCAGCATGCAAGTCTCTCTTCTCTAATATGTGTATCTCCATCGCTGTATTCTGCTCTCTCTCTCTCTCTCTCTCTCTCCAGCATGCTCTCTCTTCTCTAATATGTGTATCTCCATCGCTGTATTCTGCTCTCTCTCTCTCTCTCTCTCCGCATGCAAGTCTCTCTTCTCTAATATGTGTATCTCCATCGCTGTATTCTGCTCTCTCTCTCTCTCTCTCTCTCTCTCCGCATGCAAGTCTCTCTTCTCTAATATGTGTATCTCCATCGCTGTATTCTGCTCTCTCTCTCTCTCTCTCTCTCTCTCTCTCTCTCTCTCTCTCCGCATGCAAGTCTCTCTTCTCTAATATGTGTATTTCCATCGCTGTATTCTGCTCTCTCTCTCTCTCTCTCTCCAGCATGCAAGTCTCTCTTCTCTAATATGTGTATCTCCATCGCTGTATTCTGCTCTCTCTCTCTCTCTCTCTCTCTCTCTCTCCAGCATGCAAGTCTCTCTTCTCTAATATGTGTATCTCCATCGCTGTATTCTGCTCTCTCTCTCTCTCTCTCTCCAGCATGCTCTCTCTTCTCTAATATGTGTATCTCCATCGCTGTATTCTGCTCTCTCTCTCTCTCTCTCTCTCTCTCTCTCTGCATGCAAGTCTCTCTTCTCTAATATGTGTATCTCCATCGCTGTATTCTGCTCTCTCTCTCTCTCTCTCTCTCCAGCATGCAAGTCTCTCTTCTCTAATATGTGTATCTCCATCGCTGTATTCTGCTCTCTCTCTCTTCTCTCTCTCTCTCTCTCTCTCCAGCATGCAAGTCTCTCTTCTCTAATATGTGTATCTCCATCGCTGTATTCTGCTCTCTCTCTCTCTCTCTCCAGCATGCAAGTCTCTCTTCTCTAATATGTGTATCTCCATCGCTGTATTCTGCTCTCTCTCTCTCTCTCTCTCTCTCCGCATGCAAGTCTCTCTTCTCTAATATGTGTATTTCCATCGCTGTATTCTGCTCTCTCTCTCTCTCTCTCTCTCCAGCATGCAAGTCTCTCTTCTCTAATATGTGTATCTCCATCGCTGTATTCTGCTCTCTCTCTCTCTCTCTCTCTCTCTCCAGCATGCTCTCTCTTCTCTAATATGTGTATCTCCATCGCTGTATTCTGCTCTCTCTCTCTCTCTCTCTCTCCGCATGCAAGTCTCTCTTCTCTAATATGTGTATTTCCATCGCTGTATTCTGCTCTCTCTCTCTCTCCAGCATGCAAGTCTCTCTTCTCTAATATGTGTATCTCCATCGCTGTATTCTGCTCTCTCTCTCTCTCTCTCTCTCCAGCATGCAAGTCTCTCTTCTCTAATATGTTTATCTCCATCGCTGTATTCTGCTCTCTCTCTCTCTCTCTCTCTCTCTCCAGCATGCTCTCTCTTCTCTAATATGTGTATCTCCATCGCTGTATTCTGCTCTCTCTCTCTCTCTCTCTCTCTCCGCATGCAAGTCTCTCTTCTCTAATATGTGTATCTCCATCGCTGTATTCTGCTCTCTCTCTCTCTCTCTCTCCAGCATGCAAGTCTCTCTTCTCTAATATGTGTATCTCCATCGCTGTATTCTGCTCTCTCTCTCTCTCTCTCTCTCTCCAGCATGCAAGTCTCTCTTCTCTAATATGTGTATCTCCATCGCTGTATTCTGCTCTCTCTCTCTCTCTCTCTCTCTCTCCAGCATGCAAGTCTCTCTTCTCTAATATGTGTATCTCCATCGCTGTATTCTGCTCTCTCTCTCTCTCTCTCCAGCATGCAAGTCTCTCTTCTCTAATATGTGTATCTCCATCACTGTATTCTACTCTCTCTCTCTCTCTCTCCAGCATGCAAGTCTCTCTTCTCTAATATGTGTATCTCCATCGCTGTATTCTACTCTCTCTCTCTCTCCAGCATGCAAGTCTCTCTTCTCTAATATGTGTATCTCCATCGCTGTATTCTACTCTCTCTCTCTCTCTCTCTCCAGCATGCAAGTCTCTCTTCTCTAATATGTGTATCTCCATCGCTGTATTCTACTCTCTCTCTCTCTCCAGCATGCAAGTCTCTCTTCTATAATATGTGTATCTCCATCGCTGTATTCTGCTCTCTCTCTCTCTCTGTCTCCAGCATGCAAGTCTTTCTTCTCTAATATGTGTATCTCCATCGCTGCATTCTGCTCTCTCTCTCTCCAGCATGCAAGTCTCTCTTCTATAATATGTGTATCTCCATCGCTGTATTCTGCTCTCTCTCTCTCTCTGTCTCCAGCATGCAAGTCTTTCTTCTCTAATATGTGTATCTCCATCGCTGTATTCTGCTCTCTCGCTGTTTCTCTCTCCAGCATGCAAGTCTCTCTTCTCTAATATGTGTATCTCCATCGCTGTATTCTGCTCTCTCGCTGTCTCTCTCTCCAGCATGCAAGTCTTTCTTCTCTAATATGTGTATCTCCATCGCTGCATTCTGCTCTCTCTCTCTCCAGCATGCAAGTCTCTCTTCTCTAATATGTGTATCTCCATCGCTGTATTCTGCTCTCTCTCTCTCTCTGTCTCCAGCATGCAAGTCTTTCTTCTCTAATATGTGTATCTCCATCGCTGTATTCTGCTCTCTCGCTGTTTCTCTCTCCAGCATGCAAGTCTCTCTTCTCTAATATGTGTATCTCCATCGCTGTATTCTGCTCTCTCGCTGTCTCTCTCTCCAGCATGCAAGTCTTTCTTCTCTAATATGTGTATCTCCATCGCTGCATTCTGCTCTCTCTCTCTCCAGCATGCAAGTCTCTCTTCTCTAATATGTGTATCTCCATCACTGTATTCTGCTCTCTCTCTCTCTCTCCAGCATGCAAGTCTTTCTTCTCTAATATGTGTATCTCCATCGCTGTATTCTGCTCTCTCTCTCTCTCTCCAGCATGCAAGTCTTTCTTCTCTAATATGTGTATCTCCATCGCTGTATTCTGCTCTCTCTCTCTCTTTCTCTGTCTCTCTCTCCAGCATGCAAGTCTCTCTTCTCTAATATGTGTATCTCCATTGCTGTATTCTGCTCTCTCTCTCTCTCTCTCTCTCTCTCCAGCATGCAAGTCTCTCTTCTCTAATATGTGTATCTCCATCGCTGTATTCTGCTCTCTCTCTCTCTCTCTCTCTTGTTTGTGAGTGTCTATGGGTGTGTGTTAGTGAGAAGAGAGCGAGAAAGACAGAGAAAGAGAGAGAGAGAGAGATTTAAGCGCACGCATATCATCGTAACATGCTATTCTATATATGTTGTGTATTCTCATGTTCATATTACCATTTTGAATGCCAACTGATGTTATAATTTATAACATGAACACATGTACATCACTGTAGAGTGGGTGAGAGAATTAGAGAGTATGAGAGAGAGAGAGAGAGAGAGAGAGAGAGAGAGAGAGAGAGAGAGAGAGAGAGAGAGAGAGAGAGAGAGAGAGAGTTGAATTGCATCACTAATTTTTAAGTTACAAAATGTATATGTACAATTTTTCTCCATTTTCTTTACAATTTTGCGACAATGCTCACGACAATCGTCACTGTATGTGTGTGTAAAGTGTTGGAGTTTGATCTTAATAGTAGGTTGGGGGATGGGGGGGATATGTGCGTGTGTGTGGGTGGGCGGGGTGGGATTGTGTGGGTGGGTGGGGGATTTGTGTGTGGGTACGTGCGGGATGTATGGGTTGGCGGGGAGATGTGTGTGTGGGTGGGGATGTGTGTTTGGCTAAGTGGTTGTGGGTGAGTGGGTGGAGGATTTGTTGGTGGATGATTGATGGTGGGTTATGGGATGGGTGGGGGTATATATATGGGTGGGGAGATGTGGGTGTGGGGATATGTGGTTGGTGGGAGATGTGTGCAGGTGGGGTTGGTTGTGGGTTTGGGGGTGTGGGTGAGGGATGTGTCTGGGTGTGGGATGTTTGGGTGGATGGGTGGGGAGTGTGTGTGGGTGAGATATGTGTGGGGGATGTATGTGGGTTGGGGAGGGGTGCATGATGGGTGTGGGTGATGGATTTGGAGATGTGTGTGTGGGTGGGGGATATGTCTGGCTGGGTGGGGGTGTGTGGCTGGATGGATGATGTATGTGTGGGTAGTGAGGGTGATTGTAGTTGGGGGATGTGTGTATGGGTAGGAGATGTGTGTGTGGGTGAGGGATGTGTCTTTGGGATGTGTGTGGGTGTGGTGTTGTGTGGGAGGGGAGCTGGGTGTGGATAAATGATGTGTGTGTGGGTGGGTGAAGGTGTGGTTGGGTTTGTGGGTTGGTGAAGGATGTGTGTGAGGGTGGGAATGTGTGCTTAGATGGGTGGTTGGGGTGTGTGAGTGTGGGTGGGTAGATAGGAGATGTATGTGTTGATGAGTGGGTAAGGGATGTGTGGGTGTTAGTGGTTGAGGGATAAGTACGTGTGTCTAGGGATGTGTGAGGGGATGAGTGTATGAGTTGGGGATGTGTGTGTGGGTTGTGTGTGTGCGTGGATGGGAGGTGTGTGTTTGTGAATGAGGGATGTGTTGGTGGGTAGGGATGTGTGTATGGGTGGGGAGATTGTGCATGGGTGGGGATGTGTGTGTATATGGGTAGGGGTGTGTGGTTAAGGGATGTGTGGCTGGGGGATGGGTGGATGGAGGATGTGTGGTTGGGTAGAGGATGTGTGGGTGGGTGATTGTATATGAGTAAGGGTGTGTGGTTAAGGGATGTTCGGTTGGGGGATGGGTGGAGGATGTGTGGGTGGGTAGAGGAAATGTGGGTGGGTGAGTGTGTGCAGGTTAGGAGATGGTGGGGGATGTTTGTAGATGTGGGCTCGGGATCTGTAAGTGGGCTGGGGGAGATGGGAGATTATGTGGGTGGGTGCGGAATTTGTGTGTGGGTAGGTGCGGAATATGTGAGTTGACGGGGAGATGTGTGTGTGGCTGAGGAATGTGTGTTTGGCTGGGTGGGTGGAGGATATGTGGGTGAGTGATTGTTAGTGGGTAATGGGATGGGTAGAGGATATGTGAGTGGGTGGGGAGATGTGTGTAGGTGGGGGATGTGCGGGTTATTGAATGTATGTGGGTGGATGGATGTGTGGTGGGTGAGAGGTGTGTGTGGGTGGGGAGATGTGTAGGTGTAGGGATGTGGTGGATGGGTGGGGGATTGTATGTGTGTGTGGGTTATGTGTGTGGTTGGGTGGGGGAGTTGGAGTGAATGGGGGATGTGTGGGTGGGTGGTGGATGTGTCTCATAACATAGTAATATGCATTGTTTATGTTTACAAAATTCATGTGACAATGTTTTTTCCTATGCACTGTTGATGAAAGAAAGATGAGTGAATGGAAGGGCCGAATGTAAGACGGGCTTGCGTGCCCAATTTGTTACCCTTTGAAAATAAAGTCTGTTCGTTCGTTCTGTTCGTTCGTTCTCTCTCTCTCTCCAGCATGCAAGTCTTTCTTCTCTAATATGTGTATCTCCATCGCTGTATTCTGCTCCCTCTCTCTCTCTCTCCAGCATGCAAGTCTCTTTGCCACTAACATGTGTATCTCCACCACTGTACTCTGCTCCAACATTCAGTGTTGTCTCTATGGCCAGGGTGTAAACTCTATACAACTTCTACAACTTACACAAGATGACACTACAGAATGGCCAGTCTAGGTAACCCCACGCTGGTACCTCTGTCACAAGATCACACTACAGAATGGCCAGTCTAGGTAACCCCACGCTGGTGCGTCTGTCACAAGATGACACTACAGAATGGCCAGTCTAGGTAACCCCACGCTGGTACCTCTGTCACAAGATCACACTACAGAATGGCCAGTCTAGGTAACCCCACGCTGGTACCTCTGTCACAAGATCACACTACAGAATGGCCAGTCTAGGTAACCCCACAATGGTGCCTCTGTCACAAGATCACACTACAGAATGGCCAGTCTAGGTAACCCCACACTGGTGCCTATGTCACAAGATCACACTACAGAGCGGCCAGTCTAGGTAACCCCACACTGGTGCCTATGTCACAAGATCACACTACAGAATGGCCAGTCTAGGTAACCCCACACTGGTGCCTATGTCACAAGATCACACTACAGAATGGCCCGTCTAGGTAACCCCACACTGGTGCCTATGTCACAAGATCACACTACAGAATGGCCAGTCTAGGTAACCCCACACTGGTGCCTATGTCACAAGATCACACTACAGAATGGCCAGTCTAGGTAACCCCACACTGGTGCCTATGTCACAAGATCACACTACAGAATGGCCAGTCTAGGTAACCCCACACTGGTGCCTATGTCACAAGATCACACTACAGAATGGCCAGTCTAGGTAACCCCACACTGGTGCCTATGTCACAAGATCACACTACAGAATGGCCAGTCTAGGTAACCCCACACTGGTGCCTATGTCACAAGATCACACTACAGAATGGCCAGTCTAGGTAACCCCACACTGGTGCCTCTGTCACAAGATCACACTACAGAGCGGCCAGTCTAGGTAACCCCACACTGGTGCCTATGTCACAAGATCACACTACAGAACGGCCAGTCTAGGTAACCCACACTGGTGCCTATGTCACAAGATCACACTACAGAATGGCCAGTCTAGGTAACCCCACACTGGTGCCTATGTCACAAGATCACACTACAGAGCGGCCAGTCTAGGTAACCCCACACTGGTGCCTATGTCACAAGATCACACTACAGAACGGCCAGTCTAGGTAACCCCACACTGGTGCCTATGTCACAAGATCACACTACAGAATGGCCAGTCTAGGTAACCCCACACTGGTGCCTATGTCACAAGATCACACTACAGAACGGCCAGTCTAGGTAACCCACACTGGTGCCTATGTCACAAGATCACACTACAGAACGGCCAGTCTAGGTAACCCCACACTGGTGCCTATGTCACAAGATCACACTACAGAATGGCCAGTCTAGGTAACCCCACACTGGTGCCTCTGTCACAAGATCACACTACAGAATGGCCAGTCTAGGTAACCCCACACTGGTGCCTATGTCACAAGATCACACTACAGAATGGCCAGTCTAGGTAACCCCACACTGGTGCCTCTGTCACAAGATCACACTACAGAGCGGCCAGTCTAGGTAACCCCACACTGGTGCCTCTGTCACAAGATCACACTACAGAATGGCCAGTCTAGGTAACCCCACACTGGTGCCTCTGTCACAAGATCACACTACAGAATGGCCAGTCTAGGTAACCCCACACTGGTGCCTCTGTCACAAGATCACACTACAGAATGGCCAGTCTAGGTAACCCCACACTGGTGCCTATGTCACAAGATCACACTACAGAATGGCCAGTCTAGGTAACCCCACACTGGTGCCTATGTCACAAGATCACACTACAGAATGGCCAGTCTAGGTAACCCCACACTGGTGCCTCTGTCACAAGATCACACTACAGAATGGCCAGTCTAGGTAACCCCACACTGGTGCCTCTGTCACAAGATCACACTACAGAATGGCCAGTCTAGGTAACCCCACACTGGTGCCTCTGTCACAAGATCACACTACAGAATGGCCAGTCTAGGTAACCCCACGCTGGTGCCTATGTCACAAGATCACACTACAGAATGGCCAGTCTAGGTAACCCCACACTGGTTGCCTCTGTCACAAGATCACACTACAGAATGGCCAGTCTAGGTAACCCACACTGGTGCCTCTGTCACAAGATCACACTACAGAATGGCCAGTCTAGGTAAACCCCACACTGGTGCCTCTGTCACAAGATCACACTACAGAATGGCCAGTCTAGGTAACCCCAACACTGGTGCCTCTGTCACAAGATCACACTACAGAATGGCCAGTCTAGGTAACCCCACACTGGTGCCTCTGTCACAAGAATCACACTACAGAATGGCCAGTCTAGGTAACCCCACACTGGTGCCTCTGTCACAAGATCACACTACAGAATGGCCAGTCTAGGTAACCCCACACTGGTGCCTCTGTCACAAGATCACAGCTATCAGAGGGCCAGTCTAGGTAACCCCCACACTGGTGCCTATGTCACAAGATCACACTACAGAGCGGCCAGTCTAAGGTAACCCCACACTGGTGCCTCTTGTCACAAGATCACACTACAGAATGGCCAGTCTAGGTAACCCCACACTGGTGCCATCTGTCACAAGATCACACTACAGAATGGCCAGTCTAGGTAAACCCACACTGGTGCCTATGTCACAAGATCACACTACAGAATGGCCAGTCTAGGTAACCCCACAACTGGTCTGCCTATGTCAGCAAGGATCACACTACAGAAATGGCCAGTCTAGGTATCCCCACACTTGGTGCCTATGTTCATCATAGATCACACTACCAGAATGGCCAGTCTAAGGGGCTTTTCTTAAAAACCCCACACTGGTGCCTGAATCTGTCACATAGATCATCACTACAGAATGGCCAGTCTAGGTAACCCCACACTGGTGGCACCAGCTGTTCACAAGATCACACTCACAGAATGGCCAGTCTAGGTAACCCCACACTGGTGCCTCTGGTGTCACAAGATCACACTACAGAATGGCCAGTCTAGGTAACCCCACACTGGTGCCTATGTCACAAGATCACACTACAGAATGGCCAGTCTAGGTAACCCCACACTGGTGCCTCTGTCACAAGATCACACTACAGAACGGCCAGTCTAGGTAACCCCACACTGGTGCCTATGTCACAAGATCACACTACAGAACGGCCAGTCTAGGTAACCCCACACTGGTGCCTCTGTCACAAGATCACACTACAGAACGGCCAGTCTAGGTAACCCCACACTGGTGCCTATGTCACAGATCACACTACAGAATGGCCAGTCTAGGTAACCCCACACTGGTGCCTATGTCACAAGATCACACTACAGAATGGCCAGTCTAGGTAACCCCACACTGGTGCCTATGTCACAAGATCACACTACAGAGCGGCCAGTCTAGGTAACCCCACACTGGTGCCTATGTCACAAGATCACACTACAGAGCGGCCAGTCTAGGTAACCCCACACTGGTGCCTATGTCACAAGATCACACTACAGAATGGCCAGTCTAGGTAACCCCCACACTGGTGCCTCTGTCACAAGATCACACTACAGAATGGCCAGTCTAGGTAACCCCACACTGGTGCCTCTGTCACAAGATCACACTACAGAGCGGCCAGTCTAGGTAACCCCCACACTGGTGCCTATGT
Source organism: Cepaea nemoralis (assembly GCA_014155875.1). Lineage (NCBI taxonomy): Eukaryota > Metazoa > Mollusca > Gastropoda > Stylommatophora > Helicidae > Cepaea > Cepaea nemoralis. Next base: position 430,760 of record JACEFZ010013668.1, on the reverse strand, counting down.
CACAAGATCACACTACAGAACGGCCAGTCTAGGTAACCCCACACTGGTGCCTATGTCACAAGATCACACTACAGAACGGCCAGTCTAGGTAACCCCACACTGGTGCCTCTGTCACAAGATCACACTACAGAATGGCCAGTCTAGGTAACCCCACACTGGTGCCTCTGTCACAAGATCACACTACAGAACGGCCAGTCTAGGTAACCCCACACTGGTGCCTCTGTCACAAGATCACACTACAGATGGCCAGTCTAGGTAACCCCACACTGGTGCCTATGTCACAAGATCACACTACAGAGCGGCCAGTCTAGGTAACCCCACAATGGTGCCTCTGTCACAAGATCACACTACAGAATGGCCAGTCTAGGTAACCCCACACTGGTGCCTCTGTCACAAGATCACACTACAGAATGGCAGTCTAGGTAACCCCACACTGTGCCTCTGTCACAAGATCACACTACAGAACGGCCAGTCTAGGTAACCCACACTGGTGCCTATGTCACAAGATCACACTACAGAGCGGCCAGTCTAGGTAACCCCACATGGTGGCCTCTGTCACAAGATCACACTACAGAATGGCCAGTCTAGGTAACCCCACACTGGTGCCTCTGTCACAAGATCACACTACAGAACGGCCAGTCTAGGTAACCCCACACTGGTGCCTATGTCACAAGATCACACTACAGAGCGGCCAGTCTAGGTAACCCCACAATGGTGCCTCTGTCACAAGATCACACTACAGAATGGCCAGTCTAGGTAACCCCACACTGGTGCCTATGTCACAAGATCACACTACAGAATGGCCAGTCTAGGTAACCCCACACTGGTGCCTCTGTCACAAGATCACACTACAGAGCGGCCAGTCTAGGTAACCCCACACTGGTGCCTATGTCACAAGATCACACTACAGAACGGCCAGTCTAGGTAACCCCACACTGGTGCCTATGTCACAAGATCACACTACAGAATGGCCAGTCTAGGTAACCCCACACTGGTGCCTCTGTCACAAGATCACACTACAGAACGGCCAGTCTAGGTAACCCCACGCTGGTGCCTCTGTCACAAAAAAGAATGACATTAGTTGACAGTTACCTTTGAAGCCAGAGTGGGTTTGCCTGATGGCGAGGGGCACTGGTAATATGGAAAGCTAATCCACACGCAAAATTCAGTCCATCACTACTAGAAGTAGTGTGTGTGGACTACGCTTGAGTCCAAAGCGAGTGAGCACAACAACAAGTCTACGGTGAAATTTGAGAGTTTCATTTCTGAAATGATTAAACAAGCAACTAATCCCTTGGAGCCTCAGAGACGTGGTTTTACAGAACAATACTGAAAATATCTTCGGAAGGCAAAATGAGCACTCTACAGATTTTGAAGGAGACTAATATACGAACTCATCGCAAACATCAGAAAAAGAGGAAGTTGGCATTTTCTGGGCACACTATATGAAGGGAGAAACTGGAACACATTGTGACAACCTAAAAGTTTTAAGGAAACAGGGATGAGGAAGACAGCAAGAGAAGGTTCTGGACAGCCGGTCAGCCTGGCATGGACAAGTGTCAGAACATGAACTGATGCATGCTGTTGGAGATTGCCAGATGTCAATAAGCAAATGTCAGTCGGCATGGTCCTTAATGATGATCTGAACCTATATCACTGCCGGTAGTTTTAGAAATCCTCTGTGATAAATTACAACTAGACTGTAAACAACATCAACTTAGTAGAGCAGGAGAGGACAGATGAATAATGTTGGTGAATCTTCTTCTTCTTCAGCGTTCCGAGCCATTGAGGTTCTTTGCTGCAGATACAATCCGTCTCCATTCGTCTCTCTGGTTGACCTTCTCTTGCCACTCGTTGATTCCAAGTGCTTGTAGGTCTATATGTATATTATCTCTCCACCGTCTTCTTGGTCTACCTCGGGGTCTACGGTCATTTATTTCCTAAGTGTAAGCGAGTTTTGTTTCCCTATTATCTTCCATTCTTTCTATATGCCCCAGCCATTGTCAAATGTTGGTGAATAGCAAGGATATTTCCACAACACATGTTGATGAAAAGCTAGCAGGGATGTTTTATGAAACACATGATGATAACAAGCACGGATATTTGCAGAACAAGAGTGTAATGATACTCACTGACACAAGCTCCTTGTCGGAATGACATTAAAGGACAGAATGTGCTTTTGATTAATGATGTCCGCTGTTTGATAGGAAATGATTTCTTCAGTTGAAGAGCTCCGTCTTCAGACACAATCCTGAAACATGACACTCTTTAGTGGAACATCTGACAACAACACTGAAATATGACATTCTTTAGTGGAACATCTGACAACAACACTGAAATATGACACTCTTTAGTGGAACATCTGACAACAACACTGAAATATGACACTCTTTAGTGAAACATCTGACAACAACACTGAAATATGACATTCTTTAGTGGAACATCTGACAACAACACTGAAATATGACACTCTTTAGTGAAACATCTGACAACAACACTGAAATATGATGTGTATGTACATGCATGTCTATGTGTACAAAAGCAGCTTCTTGTTATCAAATTTAAAACAAATTCAATGTCTCTCTATGAGCCTAGATGATATATTCAGTATACTTGTATGAACCCGGGTGATATATTCTGTATACTTGTATGAACCCAGATGATATATTCTGTATACTTATATGAACCCAGATGATATATTCTGTATACTTCTATGAACCCAGATGATATATTCTGTATACTTCTATGAACCCAGATGATATATTCTGTATACTTCTATGAACCCAGATGATATATTCTGTATACTTGTATGAACCCAGATGATATATTCTGTATACTTATATGAACCCAGATGATATATTCATGTATACTTGTATGAACCCAGATGATATATTCTGTATACTTGTATGAATCCAGATGATATATTCTGTATACATCTTATGAACCCAGATGATATATTCTGTATACTTGTATGAACCCAGATGATATAGCATGAACACTTCTATGAACCCAGATGATATATCATGTATACTTCTATGAACCCACAAGATATATTCAGTATACTTCTTTGAACCCAGACGATATATTCTGTATACTTCTATGAACCCATATGATACACTCTGTATACTTCTATGAACCCAGATGATATATTCTGTATACTTCTATGAACCCACAAGATATATTCAGTATACTTCTTTGAACCCATATGATATATTCTGTATACTTCTATAAACCCAGATGATATATTCTGTATACTTCTATGAACCCACATGATATATTCAGTATACTTTTATGAGAAAAGATGATATTCAATGTACTTCTATGACCAAGTGGATATGTTCAAGGTACTTCTATGAAAAAGGGTGATATATTCATTGTACTTCTAACACCAAAGATGATATACTCATTGTACTCCATGTACATCAATGAACAGAAATGATACATTCAGTTTACTTCAATGTACCTAAACAAGCACAGAGAGTTGATGCAACAGTTGACCAACAGGCATGGGTCCCTGGCCTCTCTGCTGATCCAGGCTCGAGCTGACAGACTGGTGATAGGATGACCCTCGGACACCGTCATCCTGCAGACAATATACAGCACAAGTGTCAGCCGTAGAAAGCAGATGTTATCAGGTTTATTTACATATATATGTGGTACAAGGAGGTGAACTCCCTGTCCAGCGTGTCTGCCCCCCCCCCCCCCCCCCCCCAGCAAATGGCCTGAGCTGCACGACACTCTGCTGTGGTGGATGTCCACACTGTGGTATGATTAAACTGTTAAGAGTAGAAGATAACAACACAATGATGGACAGGTCCCTTCACATGAAGGACAACACAATGGCTGTAGTCTATCTGAACTTGTAACTTGATTTCTGTCACTCATACATCAGTCTCATCCTGGCTAATTCGTGAATGCATCATAAACATGAAATATAACACAGATCAGTTATGATTTTTCTTTTATGCAGATTTCCACAATGAAGGTTGGCTGCAATGGATCTCCACTGTCTGTCTCTCGCCCCGAACTGTACATTCTGTCAGATTGCTGTTTGTCTATCTCTTGATATTATCTTCCACTTGTATCATTGTCTATCTCTTGCTCGCTTGCCTTCAACCTTTCCCTCCAATTTGGTTTTTAAAAGAGTGTTATGTCTTTTAACGTGGCCAAAATATTTCACTTGCCTCTTTTTTATTTCTTTCATCAACACTCTTTTCATTCCCAGTTTTTCTAGAACCTATGTATTTGATTGTTTTTGTTTCCATGAAAAATGACATATTCTTCTGTATGTCCACATCTCCAGGGCCTCTATTCGACTTTTTAATTGCTTGTTCAATGTCCAGGCTTCCGCCCCATACAGTTGCATTGAATATACATAACATTTGACAATTCTCATTTTAATGCGTTGTTTATCTCTCTAGTTGTTAATACTGATTTAATGTTGATTTCATTTCTGTTGAAAGCATTTTTGGCCATTCCAATTCTCTTTTCGATTTCTGTTTCACTTCTGCCATCATCTGTTATTACATGTCCAAGATAGAAGAAACTTGTTACTTGTTTTAGTATCAACCCGTTTACTGTGATATTCATTGATGACCTCTACTTTCCACTGCTAATTATCAGTTTTCAATTTTTGGATGCTAATATCTAAGCCACATTCTGCACTATGCCTGTATACTTGTTCCACTAGTTTTTGTAACTCTTGCTCGCTTTCTGCTAGTAACACGATATCATTAGCATACCTAACATTGTTTATGATTCTTCCATTGATGTTAAGTCCAGGCTGTAAGATACCCCTACTTCTCAGGGTAGAAGAGTAAAGACTAAACAAGACTGTAAGATACCCCTACATCTGAGGGTAGAAGAGGAAAGACTAAACAAGACAGTATGATATCTCTACGTCCCAGGGTAGAAGAGGAAAGACTAAACAAGACAGTATGATACCTCTACATCCCAGGGTAGAAGAGGAAAGACTAAACAAGACTGTAAGGTACCTCTACATCCCAGGGTAGAAGAGGAAAGACTAAACAAGACTGTAAGGTACCTCTACAAACCTAGGCTAGGAGGAAAGTTTATGAATGGCCACTATAATCTCCCAGATGCCATATCTAAACTTCGGGATTTATACACCCCCTCTGGTCACACTGTGACCTTTGGCTGACTGACCTGCGGTCTTGGTGAGTTTTCCTGTGGCTACGTCAACTGTGAAGGAATAGACAGAGCCCCTCTCGTCTCCAGCCCACAAGATGTGTCCACTGCCATCAAATGTCAGGGCATTGACACGCCCGGTGACTTTACTGCTGCCGCCCTGAAACACAAACCATGGCTCACAAACAACAGGACAAAACTACCGTACATATTTGTGAATCAAGATATATCAAAAACGCACAAGTCAAATACTACTGTACATATTTGTGAATCAAGATACTATCAAAAAACGCAAGTCAAAAACGACAAACTACCGTAGCATATTTGTGAATCAGATATACCAAAAACGCAAGTCAAAACTACTGTACATATATTGTGAATCAACAAGTAATCGCACAAGTTACCATGAATGATGACATTATTTCACATTTCTTTTTCTTATAGTATGAAAAAACGAAACATTATGACAAGTACAAAAAACCTGTTTATTGAAAATATTGTGTGTTTCCTGTTTACTGTATGGGTGTGGAGGTTTTACTGTATGGGTGTGAATGTTTTACTGTATGGGTGTGAATGTTTTACTGTATGGGTGTGAATGTGTTACTGTATGGGTGTGAATGTTTTACTGTATGGGTGTGAATGTTTTACTGTATGGGTGTGAATGTTTTACTGTATGGGTGTGAATGTTTGACTGTATGGGTGTGAATGTTTGACTGTATGGGTGTGAATGTTTGACTGTATGGGTGTGAATGTTTGACTGTATGGGTGTGAATGTTTTACTGTATGGGTGTGAATGTTTTACTGTATGGGTGTGAATGTTTTACTGTATGGGTGTGAATGTTTTACTGTATGGGTGTGAATGTTGGACAATGAGTTATGGAATGGTGAGGAAGCTGGAGACAGTGGAGATGTGGTTTCTGAGATGAGTGATGAAAATACTGAGGCAACAGAGAAGACAAGGAATGTTGAGGCAGTGCTATCTGCGGGTGTGACCAGACCACTCAACACAACCACAGGCAACAGAGAAGACAACAAATGGTTGATGTATTACTATCTGTGGGTGACCAGACCACTCACCACAACCACATGCAACAGACAAATGGAATTTGTGAGGTATATCAACAGAAGAGGTGCATTCCTATCAGTGCATTCTGAGCTCTGTTTCCCAGATCTAGCCAGAACTGCAGCATTTGAGCAGCTACCCTTAAATATTTGACGCGTTTTTTTTTTTTTTTTCAAATTGAAGCATACAAAGGGCAAGAATCATTAACACAGTTTGCATCTCCCTGTGTTCTTTGGTAAATATTTTTCCCTGTAACATCAGGAATTTTATCAAAACCCTGGCCTCCAACCTCTCTATTGATTTGACAAACTGTTGAAGCAACAGCTTCAATTAGTAGAGTACTTTGCACTGTTCACCAGAGCAGCAGAACTTTGTGAAGAAACAAACACATACTTCACATGTTCAGTGCACAAATGAGGAGCTTTGTGTGTGCCTAGTTCGAACTTTCTCCTTACTCCTTCATAGTCAGACTAAAGACTTATAATTTGCCTCTTGTATAACTTTTGCCTGTCAGCACATAAACACACACCCCCTCAAACACTAGAACAAGATTCAAACCCCCTACCTTATAACCCTTGCCTGTGAGCACATGAACACACCCCTCCCCCCACAAACACTAGAACGAGGTTCAAACCCCCTACCTTAGTAACCCTTGCCTGTGAGCACACCGAACAACCCTCCCCCCCCACAAACACACTAGAACGAGGTTTTCAAACCCCCCTACCTTATACCCTTGCCTGTAAGCACATGACAACCCTCCCCCCCCCCACACAAACACTAAGAACGAGGTTCAAACCCCTACCTTATAACCTTGCCTGTGAGCACATGAACATCCCCCCCCCCCCACAAACACTAGAACGAGTTCAACCCCTACCTTATAACCCTTGCCTGTGAGCACATGAACATTCCCCCCCCCCCCCCCCCCCACAAACACTAGAACGAGGTTCAAACCCCCTACCTTATAACCCTTGCTGTTGAGCACATGAACATCCCCCCCCACAACACTAGAACGAGTCAAACCCCTACCTTATAAACCTTGCCTTTGAGCACATGAACATACCCCCCCCCCCCCACAAACACTAGAACGAGGTTCAAACCCCTACCTTATAAACCTTGCCTGTGAGCACATGAACATCCCCCCCTCCACAACACTAGAACGAGGTTCAAACCCCTACCTTCATAACCCTTGCCTGCGAGCACATGAACACCACACACCCCCACAAACACTGAACGATGTTTCAAACCCCCTACCTTATAAACCCTTGCCTGTGAGCACATGAACATCCCCTCCCCCCACAAACACTAGAACGAGATTCAAACCCTACCTTATAACCCTTGCCTGTGAGCACATGAACATCCCCTCCCCCCACAAACACTAGAACGAGATTCAAACCCTTACCTTATAACCCTTGCCTGTGAGCACATGAACATCCCCCCCCCCCACCAAACACTAGAACGAGGCTCAACCCCCTACCTTATAACCCTTGCCTGAGAGCACATGAACATCCCCCCCACAAACACTAGAACGAGATTCAAACCCCTACCTTATAACCCTTGCCTGTGAGCACATGAACATCCCCTCCCCCGACAAACCCTAGAACGAGATTCAAACCCCTACCTTATAACCCTTGCCTGTGAGCACATGAACATCCCCTCCCCCCCTCAAACACTAGAACGAGATTCAAACCCCTACCTTATAACCTTTGCCTGTGAGCACATGAACATCCCCTCCCCCCTCAAACACTAGAACGAGGTTCAAACCCCTACCTTACAACCCTTGCCTGTGAGCACATGAACATCCCCTCCCCACAAACACTAGAACGAGATTCAAACCCCTACCTTATAACCCTTGCCTGTGAGCACATGAACACACACACACACCCACAAACACTAGAACGAGGTTCAAACCCCTTACCTTATAACCCTTGCCTGTGAGCACATGAACACACACCCCCACAAACACTAGAACGAGGTTCAAACCCCTACCTTATAACCCTTGCCTGTGAGCACATGAACATCCCACTCCCCCCACAAACCCTAAGAAACGCGATTCAAACCCCTACCTTATAACCCTTGCCTGTGAGCACATGAACATCCCCTCCCCCCCTCAAACACTAGAACGAGATTCAAACCCCTACCTTATAACCCTTGCCTGTGAGCACATGAACATCCCCTCCCCCCTCAAACACTAGAACGAGGTTCAAACCCCTACCTTATAACCCTTGCCTGTGAGCACATGAACATCCCCTCCCCACAAACACTAGAACGAGATTCAACCCCTACCTTATAAACCCTTGCCTGTGAGCACATGAACATCCCCTCCCCCCACAAACCCTAGAACGCGATTCAAAACCCTACCTTATAACCCTTGCCTGTGAGCCACATGAACATCCCCTCCCCCCTCAAAACACTAGAACGAGATTCAAACCCCTACCTTATAACCCTTGCCTGTGAGCACATGAACATCCCCTCCCCCCTCAAACACTAGAACGAGGTTCAAACCCCTACCTTATAACCCTTGCCTGTGAGCACATGAACATCCCCTCCCCACAAACACTAGAACGAGATTCAAACCCCTACCTTATAACCCTTGCCTGTGAGCACATGAACACACACACACACCCACAAACACTAGAACGAGGTCAACCCCTTACCTTATAACCCTTGCCTGTGAGCACATGAACACACACCCACACAAACACTAGAAACGAGGTTCAAACCCCTACCTTATAACCCTTGCCTGTGAGCACATGAACATCCCCCTCCCCCACAAACACTAGAACGAGGTTCAAACCCCTACCTTATAACCCTTGCCTGTGAGCACATGAACATCCCCCTCCCCCACAAACACTAGAACGAGGTTCAAACCCCTACCTTATAACCCTTGCCTGTGAGCACATGAACCACACACACACACCACAAACACTAGAACGAGGTTCAAACCCCTACCTTATAACCCTTGCCTGTGAGCACATGAACATCCCCCCCCCCCCACAAACACTAGAACGAGGTTCAAACCCCTACCTTATAACCCTTGCCTGTGAGCACATGAACATCCCCCTCCCCCACAAACACTAGAACGAGGTTCAAACCCCTACCTTATAACCCTTGCCTGTGAGCACATGAACATCCCCCTCCCCCACAAACACTAGAACGAGGTTCAAACCCCTACCTTATAACCCTTGCCTGTGGACATGTTCATCACCTGCACCTGACTGCGACTGCTGCCAGTCTTCACAAGGTTAAGGTCAACTATAAATAAACTCAGGATTTTCCACACAGGTGTGTCATGTGATTTCATTAACATATACAAGTGGGTTAATTAGCAACAATGATTTAACCATGGTATGCTACAGATGTTCAACAAACACTCCTGCAAAATACATCAAAGATTGATTGATGCTTCCAGTTTCAGCACAAGCATCTTCACAGGTAACCTAGCTACCCAACTTGAAGATGACAAGATGTGTTCTCTGTCTCATCTATGCTGGATGTTATTTAGTAAATCTGTTGTCTGTCTCATCTGTCCCTTAGCGGTTAGTGAATGCAGTCTTACAATTCCCTGACATACCAAGTCCAGGGTCCAAAGTCAATCCTGACAATTCCCTGACATACCAAGTCAAGGGTCCTGACAATTTCCTGACATACCAAGTCCAGGGTCCAAAGTTAGCTGCAGATTTTCATTAATTTCAATTGTGTGACCGTCGGGAGCCCATAAAGCACTGGCAAACTGCTGAATATAAAATTGATTGCAAATCACAAATAGCCAATAAATTATGGGATTTATTGTAAGATCCTGTAAAATAACTGTCTCTACACCGCTTGTTATTTCATAAATGTGTAGTGTGTTGGACTGCTCAAGCAACTATGTACACTCATGTGTTTCTGTCAGGATATCTGTCTGTGGTTCAGTCCAGATGCCACTAGATGTCACAAACCGTGGTCATGTAGAAAGGATACAACAAACATGTTGTTGTTGAGTGGCTGGAAGACGCAACACAGCAGCTCAGAGCCCAGGCTATCCACCATCACCCTCATGCAAGTTCCTGCGGCCACATCCCATAGCCGTGCTGTACCATCCAGTGAGACAGACAGGATGACATCGTTGGAGAGAGACCACACAAAATCTGATGACAGAACAAGATGTCAACATTAACATACAGGCATGATTTTGTGTCATTAGAGTCTGGGTTCATTGGTGCTTCCTGTTCTAGCAGCTGGCTGACTGGCATGGGTAATCATGTCTCTCCACAACCTTCATCCTCTAGTGTTATTTATCCATGTGTGTTACCTGTCAATGTCATGATGCCAAACCATCTAATATTATAGTCTCTGTAGTTATCATTTTCTACTGAATACATTCTCCTAAAACATGACAGAGAGATGGTAAAAACTGCCATATCTAAGATTCTGTTACAAGAATGAGCATCATCATATAAAACAGAAACATCACAGGTAGAAATAATAAGTGAGCGCTGGGAAGTTGTGTGTGGCCTATTTCACTGTATGGATGAGAATACAGGACAACACATCATGAAAGGGTGATGGAGCTGGAGATAATGAAAATGTGGTTATTTAGAGAAATATTGAGAATAGAGATATTGAAAATGTGGTTATTTAGAGGAATATTTAAAATAGAGATATTGAAAATGTGGTTATTTAGAGGAATGTTGAAAATAGAGATAGTGAAAATGTGGTTATTTAGAGGAATGTTGAGAATAGAGATAGTGAAAATGTGGTTATTTAGAGGAATGCTGGCAATATTATTTATTGTTGCAGATCTGACAAGATCACTCATCAAAACCATATGGAAAAGACAAATGAAATGTATGGTCCATATCAACAGATCAAGGGAAATAACGAGATGAGCCTTACAAGAGAAAATACAAGATAATAGAGGCAGGGAAGGATGTAAATATAAAGCTTCAACAGCTGGGCAACATGCTGTAAAACAAGCATTATCAGCATCATCAAAATATCAGACAGAGAGGATTGAAGAGCATGATCGCTGTCTGCTCCAACATCAAAATATCAGACAGAGAGGAATGAAGAGCATGATCGCTGTCTGCTCCAACATCAAAATATCAGACAGAGAGGATTGAAGAGCATGATCGCTGTCTGCTCCAACATCAAAATATCAGACAGAGAGGAATGAAGAGCATGATCGCTGTCTGCTCCAACATCAAAATATCAGACAGAGAGGAATGAAGAGCATGATCGCTGTCTGCTCCAACATCAAAATATCAGACAGAGAGGAATTGAAGAGCATGATCGCTGTCTGCTCCAACATCAAAATATCAGACAGAGAGGAATGAAGAGCATGATCGCTGTCTGCTCCAACATCAAAATATCAGACAGAGAGGAATGAAGAGCATGATCGCTGTCTGCTCCAACATCAAAATATCAGACAGAGAGGAATGAAGAGCATGATCGCTGTCTGCTCCAACATCAAAATATCAGACCACAGAGAGGAATGAAGAGCATGATCGCTGTCTGCTCCAACATCAAAATATCAGACAGAGAGGAATGAAGAGCATGATCGCTGTCTGCTCCAACATCAAAATATCAGACCACAGAGAGGATTGAAGAACATGATCGTTGTCTGCTCCAGACCTGGCACCCGAAGACAAAGAATAGCTTTCAATGTCCTCTGATTGAGAGTGCTACTGAGAGCAAATAGGTGTACAAGTCCACTAATCCAGAGTCCTATTCAGTGATAGATCAATGTAAATGCCCACTGTAAGTCCACTAATCCACAGTCCTATTCAGTGATAGATCAATGTAAATTGCCCACTGTAAGTCCGCTACTCAGCAGAGAATCAGTGCTATGATATCAAGCCTATCGTAAGTGCAAGTATCTCCCCACCAAAGGGCAGTCCTGACTGCCCCAAACCTGTTACATTCAATGTCCTGAAGCATGTGTATGGCAATAGATATCTCACTGGTCTCTGACAGGACAACTGCTGCTTTCGTAAATACTTGAGGTGGAAAGTCGAACCCAATCTCCCTGCACGGGTTCGTGTGGTGCATGTACAAAATTGGCCCATTTTGCAGGAACACAGAGGAAAAAGTTTTGAATATAACGTTATTAAAAAAAAAAAACCCAATGCAGAAGTCACTAGCCAAGACTGTAATCCTGGAAACAAACTGTACATGACACCACAGACTGTCTGCACCATGCTGAGGCACAGGGTCACTGTTTGTGTGGAGGTCATTACAGTCTTAAGTCTGCTGGACTGCATCACGCTGGTTACCCACAGGAGCAGCCAATGATGAGAGAGAGACAACTCAATGTACGCACATGAAAATAAGCAGTCAGATGCAGGACATGCCGATTCCTTGGGTGAACCAGAGCATCATGTGCTGACTGCATCTATGGAAACCTCCTTGAATGGTGGGAGTATTTCAAACGCTGCTCCCGTCTTCCCTTGAGAGCCGAATGGTCAACAAGCAATCGTTCTGGATGGGCCTGTTGGACGCACCAACTGTGGATGGAATTGACATTGCCACTCTGAGGCAGTGGATTCCTACCACACAACCTGGAAACGCTAACATAGTTAATTAATGCTGGGATGTAGTTTGGTGTGTCTTTTCATGATTGGCTGACTTTTGTAGCTAGTTTTTCTACACAGTGGGAGAATCTGTACCTCATCCAACTCTCCTTGGTTGCCTCTGATGACCTGCATGGCAGGTTACAGTGTGATGCAATTTTTTGCTTTCCTTAAGGGTTACAGTATCAAACTGGTTGAATCTTTCTTAGTCTCCCTCACATGCCAGGTAGGTTGTAGTGTTGATATTCTTTGCTTCCCCTTAAATGTCCCATTGACACACTAACATACAGATGATGTGCCAGCAGAAACAGGCAGAACGAAATTACAACCGAAACTAACAAGAAGATGATTTCTGGAATGACGAGACAATTACACTAATAATTTAAACTAATTTAAACTTAACAACTAATTTACAAGAAAAAAAAAAAGATACAAAACACACATGAAGAAGGTAATTAAAATGTACATAAATTACAACTGTTTCATTAGAGACACACAGACAATGTGTTGGTAGTACATATTACCTGTGACGCCTGCACTATGACCTCTCAACATGCAGATGACTGTGGCAGGTGGAGGTATGACCTGACAGATGGACAGAGTGCCATCTAGCGAGGAGCAGGCTACTCTAGATTTGTCGTCATTGGCAAACTTGACACGAGTCACTGGAGGCAGCCACATGGGGATAGATAGGATTCATTAAACACACAAATGATGATCTTGTGACAGGATCAACTACACGACTCCATGTGTGTGTGTGTGTGTATACATTGTGTGTATACATTCTGTGTGTTTGTGTATTATTTAACTTTCCCCTCTCTCCAGGAATCTCCAGGGATAAATGATTCAGCCATCTGCCTTGAGCTCAGAAATTCCTAGGTTTGTTTTCAGACTTGGCCATTAGGTTCTGGAGTGCAGTTCTCTGGGGGTTGTCACTGAAGGTAGCGAGTTCATGTGCTGCATGAGACTTTCAGCAGGTGGTTAGCCGATCTCAGACCGAGTCAGATGGGATTACACCCAGTGCAATGAAGTCAACCCTCTGGCCTTGTAACTGGTGTTCGTTCCCCTCAGACTTCCACAAGAATGGCCCCAGTACAAGAAGTAGCTGTCTCTGAGTTCACGACATTTGTGTACAGACTTTGGTGGACAGAAATATTTCCATGGCAGAACAGGGGCTTGGTGTCTGCCTGCCAGCCTGCTGGTCATCAGTGTGAACCCACACAGGGGCTGGGTGTCTGCCTGCTGCTCATCAGTGTGAACCCACACAGGGGCTGGGTGTCTGCCTGCCAGTATGCTGGTCATCAGTGTGAACCCACACAGGGGCTGGGTGTCTGCCTGCTGGTCATCAGCGTGAGTGCACATGTAGATATGTCACATGGTGGGTACGGGGTGTCAGGCATTGGAGCACCTTTGGTAAGGATGACTCTCATGTCCTTTTCAGGACCCATCCCCCACTGGTCCAAGCCTGACACCCAGCTCGCGCCTGTGTCTCCTAGTAGCTGTCAGCATGCGACAGCGGCCACCCCCCGGGCAACAGCTGTGAGAGGCTGGCTAAACCAGGCTTGGGTAGCCGATTTGGTGTCAAACCAAGCGGTAAACTAGGGTATGCCTACCCAGCATGTGAAGACAGGATTCGGCAGACTGCGTGGAAGAAATCATTCCTGATTCAACGGGCAAGACGGCATTTACCTGCAAAGCGTTGTGGAACGTAATGAGCACGGCAAGGCACGTAGAGCGCCCTGGTCATCCACTGCACCTGTATTCGTCTCTAGTCGTCTTGACTTGTCTTGCCACTGGATTCAGATGGACTCAGGCGAGAGAGTGAGGTCGACGAATTGCGCAACTCTTCCTCACTTTAATCCAAGTCATCGCGCAAGTCATTCTTCATCCAACACACACGACTCCATACTTTCACTGGATGAAATGAATTCTTGATGGACAAACAACACATATCACATGGACCTCAGCTCCCTCATAGACCTAGCCTAACATAGGTACCATGTCATGTCTGGGGAAGTCAAGTCTGCCGGCATGTTACTGGTCTATACACATACAGGTCTGGGGAAGTCAAGTCTGCCGGCATGTTACTGGTCAATACACATACAGGTCTGGGGAAGTCAAGTCTGCCGGCATGTTACTGGTCAATACACATACAGGTCTGGGGAAGTCAAGTCTGCCAGCATGTTACTGGTCAATACACATACAGGTCTGGGGAAGTCAAGTCTGCCAGCATGTTACTGGTCAATACACATACAGGTCTGGGGAAGTCAAGTCTGCCAGCATGTTACCGGTCAATACACATACAGGTCTGGGGAAGTCAAGTCTGCCAGCATGTTACCGGTCAATACACATACAGGTCTGGGGAAGTCAAGTCTGCCAGCATGTTACTGGTCTATACACATACAGGTCTGGGGAAGTCTAGTCTGCCAGCATGTTACTGGTCAATACACATACAGGTCTGGGGAAGTCAAGTCTGCCAGCATGTTACTGGTCAATACACATACAGGTCTGGGGAAGTCAAGTCTGCCAGCATATTACTGGTCAATACACATACAGGTCTGGGGAAGTCAAGTCTGCCAGCATGTTACTGGTCTATACACATACAGGTCTGGGGAAGTCAAGTCTGCCAGCATGTTACTGGTCTATACACATACAGGTCTGGGGAAGTCAAGTCTGCCAGCATGTTACTGATCTATACACATACAGGTCTGGGGAAGTCAAGTCTGCCAGCATGTTACTGGTCTATACACATACAGGTCTGGGGAAGTCAAGTCTGCCAGCATGTTACTGGTCAATACACATACAGGTCTGGGGAAGTCAAGTCTGCCAGCATGTTACTGGTCTATACACATACAGGTCTGGGGAAGTCAAGTCTGCCAGCATGTTACTGGTCTATACACATACAGGTCTGGGGAAGTCAAGTCTGCCAGCATGTTACTGGTCAATACACATACAGGTCTGGGGAAGTCAAGTCTGCCAGCATGTTACTGGTCAATACACATACAGGTCTGGGGAAGTCAAGTCTGCCAGCATGTTACTGGTCTATACACATACAGGTCTGGGGAAGTCAAGTCTGCCAGCATGTTACTGGTCAATACACATACAGGTCTGGGGAAGTCAAGTCTGCCGGCATGTTACTGGTCTATACACATACAGGTCTGGGGAAGTCGAGTCTGCCAGCATGTTACTGGTCTATACACATACAGGTCTGGGGAAGTCAAGTCTGCCAGCATGTTACTGGTCTATACACATACAGGTCTGGGGAAGTCAAGTCTGCCAGCATGTTACTGGTCTATACACATACAGGTCTGGGGAAGTCAAGTCTGCCAGCATGTTACTGGTCTATACACATACAGGTCTGGGGAAGTCAAGTCTGCCAGCATGTTACTGGTCAATACACATACAGGTCAGGGAAGTCAAGTCTGCCAGCATGTTACTGGTCAATACACATACAGGTCTGGGGAAGTCAAGTCTGCCAGCATGTTACTGGTCTATACACATACAGGTCTGGGGAAGTCAAGTCTGCCATCATGTTACTGGTCTATACACATACAGGTCTGGTGAAGTCAAGTCTGCCATCATGTTACTGGTCTACACACATACAGGTCTGGTGAAGTCAAGTCTGCCAGCATGTTACTGGTCTACACACATACAGGTCTGGGGAAGTCAAGTCTGCCAGCATGTTACTGGTCTATACACATACAGGTCTGGGGAAGTCAAGTCTGCCAGCATGTTACTGGTCTATACACATACAGGTCTGGGGAAGTCAAGTCTGCCAGCATGTTACTGTCTATACACATACAGGTCTGGGGAAGTCAAGTCTGCCAGCATGTTACTGGTCTATACACATACAGGTCTGGGAAGTCAAGTCTGCCAGCATGTTACTGGTCTATACACATACAGGTCTGGGGAAGTCAAGTCTACCAGCATATTACTGGTCTATACACATACAGGTCTGGGGAAGTCAAGTCTGCCAGCATGTTACTAGTCTATACACATACAGGTCTGGGGAAGTCAAGTCTGCCAGCATGTTACTGGTCTATACACATACAGGTCTGGGGAAGTCAAGTCTGCCAGCATGTTACTGGTCTATACACATACAGGTCTGGGGAAGTCAAGTCTGCCAGCATGTTACTGGTCTATACACATACAGGTCTGGGGAAGTCAAGTCTGCCAGCATGTTACTGGTCTATACACATACAGGTCTGGGGAAGTCAAGTCTGCCAGCATGTTACTGGTCTACACACATACAGGTCTGGGGAAGTCAAGTCTGCCAGCATGTTACTGGTCTACACACATACAGGTCTGGGGAAGTCAAGTCTGCCAGCATGTTACTGGTCTACACACATACAGGTCTGTGGAAGTCAAGTCTGCCAGCATGTTACTGATCTATACACATACAGGTCTGTGGAAGTCAAGTCTGCCAGCATGTTACTGGTCTATACACATACAGGTCTGGGGAAGTCAAGTCTGCCAGCATGTTACTGGTCTATACACATACAGGTCTGTGGAAGTCAAGTCTGCCAGCATGTTACTGGTCTATACACATACAGGTCTGGGGAAGTCAAGTCTGCCGGCATGTTACTAACCACACAGCCCACTGGTCTATACACATACAGGTCTGGGGAAGTCAAGTCTGCCGGCATGTTACTAACCACACAGCCCACTGGTCTATACACATACAGGTCTGGGGAAGTCAAGTCTGCCGGCATGTTACTAACCACACAGCCCACTGGTCTATACACATACAGGTCTGGGGAAGTCAATTCTGCCGGCATGTTACTAACCACACAGCCCACTGGTCTATACACATACAGGTCTGGGGAAGTCAAGTCTGCCGGCATGTTACTAACCACACAGCCCACTGGTCTATACACATACAGGTCTGGGGAAGTCAAGTCTGCCGGCATGTTACTAACCACACAGCCCACTGGTCTATACACATACAGGTCTGGGGAAGTCAAGTCTGCCGGCATGTTACTGGTCTATACACATACAGGTCTGGGGAAGTCAAGTCTGCCAGCATGTTACTGGTCTATACACATACAGGTCTGGGGAAGTCAAGTCTGCCAGCATGTTACTGGTCAATACACATACAGGTCTGGGGAAGTCAAGTCTGCCAGCATGTTACTGGTCTATACACATACAGGTCTGGGGAAGTCAAGTCTGCCGGCATGTTACTGGTCTATACACATACAGGTCTGGGGAAGTCAAGTCTGCCGGCATGTTACTGGTCTATACACATACAGGTCTGCCAGCATGTTACTGGTCTATACACATACAGGTCTGGGGAAGTCAAGTCTACCAGCATGTTACTGGTCAATACACATACAGGTCTGGGGAAGTCAAGTCTGCCAGCATGTTACTGGTCAATACACATACAGGTCTGGGGAAGTCAAGTCTGCCAGCATGTTACTGGTCTATACACATATAGGTCTGGGGAAGTCTAGTCTGCCAGCATGTTACTGGTCTATACACATACAGGTCTGGCACCCATATGCTCAGTGCACCTACAGGCATGCACAAGGCTCCTTGACTGGACTGGTTTACTCATGTACATTGGTCTTGGTCTGTTCCACTGTTGCTTCCATTTGGCATTTTGATTGCAAGTTTTATGGCCTCTGGAGTGTGTTTGCTTCTGATTACAGCTTGCTTATTTGATTTTCCTCATGTTGGACTGGTAGTACATGGTTCCGTCGCCTAACTACTGAGTTAAGTGCTTGGAGTGACACTTTGAGCTGTGCATTTCCTGTGGAGTGCTTTTATATCTGTCCGTGGTTGTTTTTATTGTGAACTGCGCGTTCGGAGAATGCCTGTTGTTGAGCTAGTCAGTTTTGCATTATGCAGTAATATGTGTGAAGCTGCTACTTTTCTACTGACTGCCGCTTCCATCGATGATGAACTGTAGTTTTCGTGGCTGACTGTTGTTGGCATTCTGGCAGCGGCCTTATGCATGTACTTGTTTCATGCTGTTGGTTTGTTGGGACTGCTGTCTGTTCCACTCTTCACATGGGACAGTGAGGAGCATTTTGTGATATTCACTGGCACAGGAACGAAGCATTATGGGATTGATCCTTTGTCATGAAGTTGGAACTGCGACTAACTAACTAACTAACTAACTAACTAACTAAATAACTGACTACTGACATCATAGGTCACTGATGGTAACATAGCCAGCATTAATTCCACAATTATTATAATCCAAGAGACTGAGACACTGAGACTGTCAATGGAAGCAGAAGGACAGCACGGATTGACTAAGATCACATACAATATACCTTCGGCCGAGTGCTGGTCAAAGATGTGGTGCATGCCTGTGAAAGCATAGTTCTCTGACAAGCTTTTTCCTCCAGCCATAGCTCTGTGGAATAGTCATTTCTGAGGTCATCGAGCTCATGTTTATGCAAAAATGTGGACTGCAAGTGACTGTTATCAATCTGACTAATCTGGCTAGCAAATCAAACTAGAATGTCAGCACACATCACTGAGTGTCATGCCAGTCAGCTTGACCAATTATGTTCTTCAACAACCATGTGTTTCTTGTGTTAATGACAAGTTCAACAGCTGATACATTTTGGTGTCACTCTACCAGCACATCCTTCATTTTGTCCTGCAGTCTCTACCTCTAATATTCTGTCTCAAATAATCTTTCTCCGAAATTTTGGCTCAAACACCCTATCTCTAATATTCTATCTCAAATACCCTATATCTAATATTCTGTCTCAAATATCCTATTTCTAATATTCTGTCTCAAATACCTTATCTCCAATATTCTGTCTCAAATACTTTAACATTGTTTAGCCACATGAAGAGAGAAACACTGAAACAGATTGTAACAACTGGAAAGATTTATGGAATTAGTGATAAAGGAGGACAATGAGAGAAGATTGTTGACAGCCTTTCAAATCTTCTGTTGGAGACCACAAGATGAGAAGCATGATTGCTCATGGTAGAAGGCATGGCACTTGATGAAGGCTTCTGTGTGGGTGGCATCTGTCAGGCACACAAACTCCCTTCATATCTATCTTCCCCCAACCCCATGAAAGAGAGAGATCTTATATTATTTTGACAAGACTTTGTCTTGTGTATACATCAAGTAGAGATAGAGAGAGAAATGTCCTGGTATCTATTTTTGGCTGGGTCAATCAGGGAGCCCACGTCAAAAAAAAACAATCCCCGCCTCGAGAGGGATTCAAACACATGACACCCAGACTGGCAGGCAAGTGTGCTAGCCACTGGACTGTGTTGAATGTGCTTGGAATATACCCTTCATCAGTGAACTGAACCTGAACCAATGTGTTGGTTAGGCAGTGCCCTATCCACTAGACCAGTGGTTCTCAACCTTTTTTGGCTCATGCACCCCTTCACCATATGTTCAGAACGTCATTCCACCTCTTTCGCATTTCCTCCCTATAAATTCCTTCTGCCCCTAAACAGTATATATAAAAATGGAAGCTAAATTTAATAACACTAGAACAAGTCTAGACGTCTACATAAAACGTGATTTGTGGGTCTACTTACATTATAAAATGAATTTCAGAAGGGAGAGAAGTACAGAACCGTAAAGTATGGAGGGAAAAACAATATCAAGTAATCGGTTCTTGTATTAACGTGATCTTGAAATAATCTTAATTCCCCCTGGAAACCCTAAAATTCCCCCCTAGGAGGAATTCCCTACTGGCTGAGAACCACTGCACTAGACTATACTAGTACAACTCTCAAGTGCACACATCAAAGTGCACCAGTTATGGTCATAAAATCAGTTAGTGTGTGTGTATATCACCAGGAAACAGTCAGAGCTCTCTCTCTCTCTCTCTCTCTCTCTGTCTGTTTGTGGGTGTGTGTGTGTGTGTGTCTGTCTCTCTCTCTCTCTCTCTCTGGTGTGGTGGTGCTGATGTGCACTGTCTGCATGTGTATGTGGAAGAGTGACGGAACCCTCACCTACTGGCCTCTGCCACACTTGTAGGCACCACCTCGATGCTGTCGTAGACGTACTTCATGGGACCCTCGTAGAGATACTTGAGGGAGCTGGTGCTCATGTGGCGCCTGTGGTGGTAGAACTTCCTGCTGTCACTGGCACCGACCATCATGGACTCTAGGCTCTGAGGTGAAACACATGCTCACAATGTTGAGAACAGAATGTTGCTTTCATATTCAGCACAGTACAACTAACTGCCTGTGCATATTAGTGAGTGTGTGATTGTCTTTATATCTATTCTTCTTGTATATTCAACACAGTACAACAGCCTGTACATAATAGTGAGTATGTGATTGTCTTTATATCTATTCTTCTTGTATATTCAACACAGTACAACAGCCCGTACATATTAGTGAGTGTGTGATTGTCTTTATATCTATTCTCTTTGTATATTCAACACAGTACAACAGTCTGTACATATTAGTGAGTGTGTGATTGTCTTTATATCTATTCTCTTTGTATATTCAACACAGTACAACAGTCTGTACATATTAGTGAGTGTGTGATTGTCTTTATATCTATTCTCTTTGTATATTCAACACAGTACAACAGACCGTACATATTAGTGAGTATGTGATTGTCTTTATATCTATTCTTCTTGTATATTCAACACAGTACAACAGCCCGTACATATTAGTGAGTGTGTGATTGTCTTTATATCTATTCTCTATGTATATTCAACACAGTACAACAGCCCGTACATATTAGTGAGTGTGTGATTGTCTTTATATCTATTCTCTTTGTATATTCAACACAGTACAACAGTCTGTACATATTAGTGAGTGTGTGATTGTCTTTATATCTATTCTTCTTGTATATTCAACACAGTACAACAGCCTGTACATAATAGTGAGTATGTGATTGTCTTTATATCTATTCTTCTTGTATATTCAACACAGTACAACAGCCCGTACATATTAGTGAGTGTGTGATTGTCTTTATATATATTCTCTTTGTATATTCAACACAGTACAACAGCCCGTACATATTAGTGAGTGTGTGATTGTCTTTATATTTATTCTTCTTGTATATTCAGCACAGTACAACTGCATGTACATATTAGTGAGTGTGTGATTGTCTTTATATCTATTCTCTTTGTATATTCAACACAGTACAACAGCCCGTACATATTAGTGAGTGTGTGATTGTCTTTATATTTATTCTTCTTGTATATTCAGCACAGTACAACAGCCCGTACATATTAGTGAGTGTGTGATTGTCTTTATTCTTCTTGTATATTCAGCACAGTACAACTGCCTGTACATGTATTTATATCTATTCTTCTTGTATATTCAGTACGGTACAACTGCCTGTACATGTATTTATATCTATTCTTCTTGTATATTCAGTACGGTACAACTGCCTGTACATGTATTTATATCTATTCTTCTTGTATATTCAGTACGGTACAACTGCCTGTCCATGTATTTATATCTATTCTTCTTGTATATTCAGTACGGTACAACTGCCTGTACATGTATTTATATCTATTCTTCTTGTATATTCAGTACGGTACAACTGCCTGTACATGTATTTATATCTATTCTTCTTGTATATTCAGTACGGTACAACTGCCTGTACATGTATTTATATCTATTCTTCTTGTATATTCAGTACGGTACAACTGCCTGTACATGTATTTATATCTATTCTTCTTGTATATTCAGTACGGTACAACTGCCTGTACATGTATTTATATCTATTCTTCTTGTATATTCAGTACGGTACAACTGCCTGTACATGTATTTATATCTATTCTTCTTGTATATTCAGTACGGTACAACTGCCTGTACATGTATTTATATCTATTCTTCTTGTATATTCAGTACGGTACAACTGCCTGTCCATGTATTTATATCTATTCTTCTAGTATATTCAGTACGGTACAACTGCCTGTCCATGTATTTATATCTATTCTTCTTGTATATTCAGTACGGTACAACTGCCTGTACATGTATTTATATCTATTCTTTGTTTCACCCGTTATCTCCCATCGGGACATAGACCCTCTACCACACTGATTTCAAGCTGTCTTATCCTAAGCTATCCCAGGCAGCTCCGCCCAAATTGTTCTCATATTATTCTCCACCCTGATCCACTTCTGTACTGGCTTCTGTGTGTTTCTCCTGGGCTCTGACTTTCAGAGTTCTAACATTCTAGGTGGTGGAGACATGCCCAAGCCTCCGATATCAGCATTTACACATTTGTGGCAGGTTGCAGTGTGGTACTATACTTTGCTTCCATTATGGTTCCTGGTAAGTTATAGCTGGAAATTTGACAATCATGATGAACACACATTTGACAATCATGACAAACACACATTTAACAATCATGACTAACAAACATTTGACAATAACAAACAAACATCTGGCAAATGCAACTAACAAACATTTGACAATCACAACAAACAAACATCTGACAAACGCATTTGACATTTGACAATCATTACAAACAAGCAATTGACAATCATTACAAACAAACATTTGACAATAATTACAAACAAACATTTGACAATCATGACAAACAAACATTTCACTATCACAACAAACAAACATTTGACAATCATACATTTGACAATCATACATTTGACAACCATGACAAATATTTGACAATCCTGACAAACAAACATTTGACAATCACAACTAACAAACAAACAACAAGAACGGACAACAGCTGTATTTACCTCAGTGTTTCTCCCGATGCTCCTTAAACTAAATGATCTACTCTTAATGCTCCTGGGGAGGGGGGGGGGGGGGGAGAGAAACAGACGGCGAATGAGATTTGAAAGCAATAAATGTGCATTAACAACAAAACAGAACACTCAAAATACTAACAAACAGAGGTCCACATGATCGAATTGATATGAGCGTTCGCTCTTAAATTTCCAGTGTGCTGATGCCAAGGTAGCGGGTTCAACCCTTACACCAGACAATTGGACTAAAATATTGACTTCTCGTCCTTAATGTGGGGACATACATTACAAGTACCTCAGAAGCTGGAGTGGGACACTGGTAATAGGGAAAACTAATCACACGCAAACATCAGTCCAGTGCACTTCCCAGCAGTGGCAACTACTAGAGGTGGTAGTGTGTGTATGGGCTCTGACTGAGTTCACAAAGCGAGCAAACGCACACACACAAAATAGCATCAAACAATCACTGACTAACATGTTCATGAACACAACAATATTTACAATAGCCTCCTTCAGACATATCTGACTAGGTTATGACACTCCCCGTGGCCTAGATGCCTCTAGCTGCACAGCCTGGCTATCCTGTTCTCTGTTGTAGGTCTCTCCTCTCACCACAATGAGATTCCCCATGTGTTACAGTCAGAAGCCCTGTCCTCCCAGGCTGTTCCGTCTGTGTCCAGCATGTCCATGTGTTACAGTCAGAAGCCCTGTCCTCCCAGGCTATTCCGTCTTGCCAGGCTGTTCCGTTGTCCAGCATGTCCTTGTCTCTCTTGCATTTATCTTTCACATCACAGACCCATAGCAAGAAACTACTTGGAGACACATTTGTTCACATATACAATCTACTGCAATGGCAAACTACTGAACGTAAACTTGTCAACAGATCACAACAGCAAAACATGCTGGTGTTGACTGCGACGTCCTGTATAGGATATGCAACTAACTTTTATACAATGTACTAGTGAATATTAACCGCCGTAAGTACTAACCCTTGATCAGAAAATGCTGGGCTTCCATAGCGTGCATTCAGAAGCTGAGCTCGCACACGTAGATATTCTTTCCTGGAGGTGCCATCTTTCTGTTTAAATAGACAAACAATCTTACGACACAGACATCGAAACACACAACTGTAATAGGTTTTTTAAAACAGTTATTCAAACATCAGAAAATGAACCTGAAAAACAAAGACAATACCCGCTGTCTCTAGTTTCTCTACTGCAGTGACCACTATTTACATATTATTCACTTTTTCATGAAATGCTACATAAAGTTGATGACAATATCTAGCTGGGACAGAAAGTTGATGACAATATCTAGCTGGGACAGAAAGTTGATGATAATATCTAGCTGGGACAGAAAGTTGATGACAATATCTAGCTGGGACAGAAGGTTGATGATAATATCTAGCTGGGACAGAAAGTTGATGATAATATCTAGCTGGGACAGAAAGTTGATGATAATATCTAGCTGGGACAGAA
Organism: Cepaea nemoralis; assembly: GCA_014155875.1. Taxonomy (NCBI): domain Eukaryota; kingdom Metazoa; phylum Mollusca; class Gastropoda; order Stylommatophora; family Helicidae; genus Cepaea; species Cepaea nemoralis. Next base: position 405,850 of record JACEFZ010013668.1, on the reverse strand, counting down.
AGTTGATGACAATATCTAACTGGGACAGAAATTTGATGATATCAAGCTGGGATAGAAAGTTGATGACAATATCTAGCTGGGATAGAAAGTTGATGATAATATCTGTTATTTTGTGCGAGTCCTGAAGCAGTTGGCTGCTATGGGTCTGTGATGTGAGAGCAAAAATTGATGAACAATTCTCTATTGATGTGAGAGAGCTATCACATTTTGTAGGTGTGTGAGCAAAAATTGATGAACAATTCTCTATTGATGTGAGAGAGCTGTCACATTTTGTAGGTGTGTGAGCAAAAATTGATGAACAATTCTCTATTGATGGAGAGAGCTATCACATTTTGTAGGTGTGTGAGCAAAAATTGATGAACAATTCTCTATTTCCGTTCATTATTCCAAGACCATGTTTCGCCGTGATCTCTTAACAACGTATGTTATTCGATCCAATCCTGGCGTTCAAGTCACCCATGAAAATGTTGATACTGCCATTTCCTTGATCACATATCTTCTTCTTCTGGGTTTATCCGGAGAGTTTTTTTTACCGTTGTGCCTGTTTACAGCGGAGCTGCGTTTTAACGCCGTTAGGCTGACACATCCGACTTCTGTGGGGCATTTGTTGACCGGGTTCACCTTCCCGGGGATTACACATAATACTTCGAAATTTCCAGGAACACTCAAAGAATAGCAACACTGCAGCCTACCATGCATGTCGTAAGAGGCGACTAAGGAGGCTTGATGGTTCCGTCGCCCTGCTACTGAGTGAGTGCATGGTGCGACACTGTGAGCTGTGAGTGTCGTATAAAATGCTTTTGAATCTGCCTGAGGTGGAACATGACTGCATGTTCGGAGTGATGGCAGGTGGCTATGTCCCAGAGTTGACCGGTTTTTGCCTTATGCAGAAATGCGTGGCTGCTGGGCTTCTGGTTAACTGCCACTGCCATCAGCGATGAACTGTATTTTCGTGGACTGTGTGGGTGAACATCTAGGAAACATTCAGATAGGAAAATGACTGCTGATTCCATTAGAGATGAACTGGGTGTTTCGTGGGGGACTGGTGTGTTGACATTCTGGTGGCGGCATTATGCACAGTGTATTTGTGCGGGCTGTTGTTTGTCGAGACTCCTGTCTTTTCCACTTTTCACATTGGGTAGTGGGGAGCGTTTTGTGTGATATTCACTGGCACAGGAACGGAGCATAATGGGAATGACCCGTTGCTGTGAAGTTGGAACTGTGACTAACTAACGAACTAGTTTCCAGGAAAATTCCCTGGCAACTGATTCATCTGATGATTTATTGGAACATACACTGAATCACATTCACGTTTACTTACTGTTGTTTTTGTTTATTGATGTCCTAAATGTTGTTATTGTTCCAGAACTCCGCGTTTTCCACTTCAATAATGCTTCCTTGTCTCTTTAGAAAAAATTAAGGCCATTCTACGTATGGTCAGAAAACAGCAAGATTTCACCTGAACATTTTTGCCTCCTCCCTTCCATTTTGTTTCACATAATCCCAAAATATTCATCTTATATGTAATGTTCCCTACTACTTGTGGATTCTCTTCCAGTTTATACACAGTTCTAACATTCCAGGTGCCAATTCTGAAGATTTTCATTGGTGAACAGAGGTTAAGTTTGCGATCCAGACCGCTCATGACTTTCTCCTCATCACATCAGACGTCTGTCTAGAGAACAGCCTCCTGTCACCTGGGCTGGCTAAGTTATTTGTTTTCCTGTCTGGTCCGTAGAAGTGCTGATGGTGATCTGGGTTGCTCAGCCACAATTGTCTAAACACAGACACAATGTACATACATTACAATGGACTCCATAATGGTGAAAAAGAGTGACGATTAGCGATTATCCAATATCAGAAAAAATGAACAAATGTATAATAATGAAGAAATAAAATAAATAAGTATTGCAGGATAGAGAAGACAACCGACGTTTCTATTCTAAGGATCCTTTTCAAGGACAGGACAACACAGATTTTTTCTAAAAACACACAAAATAATAAAATAAACACAGCCCCTCTGTTGTCAAGAAGGCACAAGAATGGGGTCAATCCGATTTTGAAAGGCGTTCTCTTGCTACAAAGGTGAAGGACAGTTCGGCTGCCAGTCTTCATATACTAAAAAGTTGAATAGAGGCCTCGGAGATGTGGATATACAGGAGAATATGTCATATTTCATGGAAACAAAAACAATAAAATACAGGGGATCTAGAAAAACTGGGAATGAAAAGTGAGTTGATGAAAGAAATATTAAAAAAACGCAAGTGAAATATTTCGGCCACATTAAGAGACATAACACTCTTATAAAAACCATACTGGAGGGCAAGGTTGAGGGCAAGCGAGCAAGAGGCAGACAACGATACAAGTGGGAAGGTAAAATCAAGAGATGGATGAACATCAGTCTGACAGAATGTACAGTCAGGGCGAGAGATAGACAGTGTTGGAGATCCATTGCAGCCAACCTTCATTGGGGAGATGGCACCTGATTGATTAAAGATCTTCAGATCTTCTAGTAAATGTGGCCTAATGACTTTGAATGATTTGTTTCATAATCAGAGTGAGTACCTCATTCTTGGCATGTTCCCTCAACAGCTGACTGCGTCTCCGGATATATAGCGTACCTAGCAGACACATGAAACAACACAAGTGTTATGTTCTAGGTCGACAGTAAGTTCATCACAAATATTATAATAATATATCTGCACAATAGTGTATCAGACTGCTTCTGTTGCTTCTAAGTTCTTCTTAATTTATTCATTTACATTCCAAGATTCACTGTCTTACAGCGAAACAGGTTCTATATAGCATTTCAGCACTCTTTCTTACATTCAATGATAGTGACTTAATGCATAAGACACTTTTAATTTTCTGAAATGTAGATTTTGCTCGGCCTATTCTGCTCTTAATCTCTGTTGTGCATCTTCCATCTGATGTTATAAATTCCCCCAGGCATTTACATTTATCAACTTGGTTAAGCATTTTGCCTTCTAATGTTATCTCACATTTGGTGTCACTTTTTTCATTGATATAATCAATATCTGTTTTCTTGATATTCAAGGAGAGTCCTTTTTTGCACTCTCTGTTACTACAATGTCCAAATGTTTTGATCTTTTGCACATTCCACCATCAATACTGTGTCATCTGCAAGCGTAGATCGTTTATATTATAACCTCCGATTAGTATTCTTCCCTCATTATTATTTTGCTATAGACAGAGAAGAGATTTTACAACAAAACACATCCTTGTCTTACTCCCAGCTTTATTTGTTCATAACTGCTCTCTTTACTTTCCATTTTAATTTCTGCTACTTGATTCCACTAAATATTCTTTATTATTCAGAGTCTCCATGTGCATAATTTTCTGTGATGTTGCTTAAACCAGGTGTTACCGACAATCAGTTCATGTTCTTTTGCCCACTCTACAAGTCTGTATCCTCTCTCATTTTTCCTAAACCATGTTTACCTAATGTGCATCCATCACCTTGATTCCCTACTTTCGCACTGAAGTTGCCCATTATGATGTTTATTTCTGAATTTTTACATTTCTTAAAGCATTCTCCATGTCATTATAAAATTCCTCTTACTATCTTCACTGCTTTCTCCTGTTGGGGTATATATTTGAATGACATTTATGTTAAAAGGTCTGCTGATTAGTTTTACCAATAAAACCCTGTCTGACACTGCCCAATAGCCTTTAACAAATTTTGATGTTTTCAGATCCAAGATAATTGCTACCCCTCTTTGCCTTTACTCTCCTCCAGAACATATAATCTTACAATCCTCCCCTGTCTTAATCTCTGTCCCTTTCCATCTTGTCTCACACAATCCTAATATGTTAATATTCTCTCTTCCCATTTATTGTTTGATGTTATCCAATTTTCCATCTACATTCATTGTTCTAAAAGTGAGTGAGTGTGTGGACATATGTGTGAGAGATTTTGTTAGAGAATGAGTGAATCTGAGAGAGTGGGTGTGTTGTGTGTCTGCCTGTCTGTGTGATAGAGTGTGAAAGTTAGTGAGTGAGTGTGAGTTAGAGAGTCATCGAGTAAATGAGTGAGTAAGGGAGCGTGAGTGAGTGAGAGAGAATTTGTGGGTATGTGTGTATGTGCGCGAATGAGTGAGTGTGAGAGCGAGTGAGTGTGTAAACGAGAGAGAGAGAGCGTGGCTGAATGAGAGAGTGCATGAGGAAGTGTGATGTATGTGTGCATGTCTGGATGGGTGTATCTGTGTGTGACTCTGTGTATATGTCTGTACGTGTGTTAAGGTGTGCGTTCATGTGTTTATATGCGTTTATATGCATGTGCGTGTGTGTATGTGTGTATGGATGAGTGTGTGTGTGTGCTCGTGTATGTATTGTATATCTTTGTATGTGTAAGTGTGCTTGCATGCAGTGTATGCGAGGGAGTGTATATTTGGGTGTTATGTGAGTACGTGTGAGTAAGTATATGGATGTGTGCAGGTGTGTGTATTGCGTGGGTATGATGTGTGTTGGTGTGTGTATGTACATGTGTGTGAGAGAGAAGAGAGAGAGAGAGAGAGAGAAAGAGAGAGAGAGAGAGAGAGAGAGAGAGAGAGAGAGAGAGAGAGAGAGAGAGAGAGAGAGAGAGAGAGAGAGAGAGAGAGAGAGAGAGTTGAGCGCACGCATGTCATCTAACATGCTGATCCATATGTTTTGTGTATTCTCATTTTTTTTTCTTCATATTATCAATTTGATGCACTCGATTTTAACATGCATAAAATGAATTCATGTAAATTACTGTAAAGCAAGTGAGAGAGTTAGTGAGTGTAAGTGAGAGAGAGAGAGAGAGAGAGAGAGAGTGAATGAGTGTGAGAGTGTGTGTATGTAAAGAGAGAGAGAGAGAGAGAGAGAGAGAGAGAGAGAGAGAGAGAGAGAGAGAGAGAGAGAGAGAGAGAGAGAGAGAGAGAGAGAGAGTTGAGCCCACGCATGTCATGTAACATGCTATTCCATATTTTTTATGTATTCTCATCTTTCATATTACGAGGTATCGTTTAATGCCACCTGATTGTCCTGTAACATGCCATTCCATATTTTTTTTTAAATTCTCATCTTATCATTTTGTATGCCACTTGATTTTATCATGTATAATACAACATTACTGTTTGTGAGTGAGAGAGTTAGTGAGAGAGAGATAGAGAGAGAGAGAGAGAGAGAGAGAGAGAGAGAGAGAGAGAGAGAGAGAGAGAGAGAGAGAGAGAGAGAGAGAGAGAGAGCGCAAGAGAGAGAGAGAGAGCGCAAGAGAGAGAGAGAGAGAGAGAGAGAGAGAGAGAGAGAGAGAGAGAGAGAGAGAGAGAGCAAGAGAGAGAGAGAGGGAGAGAAAAAAAAGAGAGTTGAATTGCATCACTAATTTTTACGCTACATAATGTATATGTACAATTTTTCCTCCACTTCTTGCAATTGCGAGAATTCTCACGACAATCGTCAGTGTCTCAATTGTGTGTAAAGTGTGGGAGTTTGTTCTTATTAGTTTCAGTTATCATGTGAGGCATCATGTATTTGTCTAGATGTGAGGATGTATGTATGGGTGTGTATGTGAGGGATATGTGTGTGTGTGTGTGGGGAGGGGGGGAATGTGTGTGTGCCTGTGTAAGAGAGAGAGAGAGAGAGAGAGAGAGAGAGAGAGAGAGAGAGAGAGAGAGAGAGAGAGAGAGAGAGAGAGAGAGAGAGAGAGAATTCAGTGCTCGCATGTCCTGTAACATGCCATTCCATATTTTTTGTGTATTTTCATCTTTCACATTATCATTTTGTATGTATGACACTTGATTTTATCATGTATAATATAACATTACTGTAATGTGAGTGAGAGCGTTAGTGAGTGTGTGAGAGAGAGAGAGAGAGAGAGAGAGAGAGAGAGAGAGAGAGAGAGAGAGAGAGAGAGAGAGAGAGAGAGAGAGAGAGAGAGAGAGAGAGAGAGAGAGAGAGAGAGTTGAATTGCATCACTAATTTTTAAGTTACAAAATGTATATGTACAATTTTTCTCCATTTTCTTTACAATTTTACGACAATGCTCACGACAATCGTCACTGTATGTGTGTGTAAAGTGTGGGAGTTTGATCATAATAGTAGATTGGGGGGATCGGGGGATGTGTGTGTGGGTGGATTCGTGATGTGTGTGGGTGGGCTCAGGATGTGTGGGTGGGCGGGGTGGGTTTGTGTGGGTGGGTGGGGGATTTGTGTGTGGGTGGGTGTGGGATTTGTGTGTGGGTGCGTGCGAGATGTATGGGTGTATGGGGAGATGTGTTTTTGGGTGGGGATGTGTGTTTGTCTAGGTGGTTGTGGGTGAGTGGGTGGAGGAGGTTATGTTCGTGGATGATTGATGGTGGGTTATGGGATGGGTGGGGGTATATGTGTGGGTGGGGAGATATGTGGTGGGTGGCAGATGTGTGCAGGTGGGGGTGGTTGTGGGTTTGGGGATGTGTGTGTGGGTGAGGGATGTGTATGGGTGTGGGATGTTTGGGAGGATGGGTGGGGAGTGTGTGTGGGTGAGAGATGTGTGGGTGAATGTGTGTGGGGGATGTGTGTGGGTTGGGGGAGGGTGCGTGATGGGTGTGGGTGATGGATTTGGAGATGTGTGTGTGGGTGGGGGATATGTCTGGCTGGGTGGGGGTGTGTGTGGCTGGATGGAGGATGTATGTGTGGGTAGTGAGGGTGATTGTAGTTGGGGGATGTGTGGATGGGTAAGAGATGTGTGGATAGATGTGTGTGTGGGTGAGGGATGTGTCTTTGGGATGTGTGTGGGTGTGGTATTGTGTGGGAGGGGAGCTGGGTGTGGATAAATGATGTTTGTGTGGGTGGGTGCAGGTGTGGTTGGGTTTGTGGGTGGGTGAAGGATGTGTGTGAGGGTGGGGGATGGGTGGTTAGGATGTGTGAGTGTGGGTGGGTAGATAGGAGATGTATGTGTTGATGAGTGGGTAAGGGATGTGTGGGTGTTAGTGGTTGAGGGATAAGTACGTGTGTCTAGGGATGTGTGAGGGGATGAATGTATGGGTTGTGTGTGCGTGGATGGGAGGTGTGTGATTTGTGAATGGGGAATGTGTTGGTGGGTGGGGATGTGTGTGAGGGATGTTTGTATGGGTGGGGAGATTGTGCGTGGGTGGGGATGTGTGTGTATATGGGTAGGGGTGTGTGGTTAAGGGATGTGTGGCTGGGGGAATGGGTGGATGGAGGATGTGTGGTTGGGTGGAGGATGTGTGGTTGGGTAGAGGATGTGTGGGTGGGTGATTGTATATGAGTAAGGGTGTGTGGTTAAGGGATGTTGGTTGGGGGATGGGTGGGTAGAGGATGTGTGGGTGGGTAGAGGATATGTGGGTGGGTGAGTGTGTGCAGGTTAGGAGATGGTGGGGGATGTTTGCAGGTGTGGGCTCGGGATCTGTGAGTGGGCTGGGGGAGATGGGAGATTATGTGGGTGAGTGCGGAATTTGTGTGTGGGTAGGTGCGGAATATGTGAGTTGACGGGGAGATGTGTGTGTGGCTGAGGAATATGTGTTTGGTTGAGTGGTTGGAGGTGTGTGGGTGGAGGAGGATATTGGATGAGTGATTGTTGGTGGGAAATGGGACGGGTAGAGGATATGTGAGTGGGTGGGGAGATGTGTGTAGGTGGGGGATGTGTGGGTTATTGAATGTATGTGTGCTTGGGGTGTGGGTGGATGGGATGTGTGGTGGGTGAGAGGTGTGTGTGGGCGGGGAGATGTGTAGGTGTAGGGATGTGGTGGATGGGTGGGGGAATGTATTGTATGTGTGTGTGGTTGGGTGGGTGAGTTGGAGTGAATGGGGGATGTGTGGGTGGGTGGTGGATGTGTCTCATAACATAGTAATATGCATTGTTTATGTTTACAAAATTCACGTGACAATGTTTTTTTCCTATGCACTGTTGATGAAAGAAAGATGAGTGATTGGAAGGGCCGAATGTAAGACGGGCCTGCGTGCCCAATTTGTTACCCTTTGAAAATAAAGTCTGTTCGTTCGTTCGTTCATTCGTTCTAACATTCCAAGTTCCTACTTTCAATGATAGTGATTGTTTACACCCAGTAGCCTGCTGACGGTCTGGAGTCACCTGGTACACATGACGATCGCTACCGGGCAAGGCTGCTCCTATGGAGCACCCATTTACGCCGCTTCTCTGATTTTCGATATCGCAAAACATAATTTTCTTAGCATCTGTAAAGATGGTATTCTGCTATTGCTTTCCTTCTTAGCAGTGACCATACTGGTCAATGTCCGTAGCCACTGTATCCCCAAAAATGAGATCCTCTGCTACCATCATGAAGATGGAGACCATAACTTACAACTATCTGTCGGCTGCTCTTCAACCTCATCCACCACCTGCACACATGGCTTCACATAACCCTAATCGGGAGGCTAAATGGGTACTCCACCTTGCCCAAGGGTGTCCCCTAGGTTAGCGGTGGGAAGGAGGCACCTTACTTCTTCTTTGATTGGGGATACCCCTACCTGTATTCTATCTATATATATAAAAGACAATGTATGTATGTATGTATGTTGTTTATGCGTTCGCAAACGGTCCATCCAATTGAGATGAAGTTTTCTACACGTCTTCTTCTCATTCAGTGCTGCCAACTGTCATAGTTTGTTAGTGTACAAACAGTTATTTCTTCTTCTTCTTCAGCGTTCCGAGCCATTGAGGTTCTTTGCTGCAGATACAATCCGTCTCCATTCGTCTCTCTGGTGCAGTTATTTACTTAATAAAATTTAATATTTTAATTTACATTATAATTTATATATAGCAAGGGGACATAACCTTCAATAGCATTGCTATATATGTAAAATTGTTGCATATTTCTCAAATAGGTGGACCTTTTTTACTACAGTTATCTACAGGCATATGCGTTATAATCCTCCTCCTCCTCCTCCCCATCCTAGCATTAAGCACAATTTTCAACTGCAACCAATAAATTATTAGACAGACAGGCAGACGAACAGACAGACAGGGAGGGAGGGAGGGAGGGATAGACGGAGGGAGAGACGGACGGACGGGCAGGCAGGCAGATAGATAGAGAGGGAGGGAGAGACGGATGGACGGACGTGTAGACAGACAGATAGATAGGTAGGTAGGTAGGTAGGTAGATAGATCCCCGCCAGGGACTGGGCAAAGCCGGGCCAGGTCAGCTAGTCTATATCTATAAAAGGCGATGTGTGTCCGTCTGTTCTTTATGCGTTCGCGAACGGTCCATCCGATTGAGATAAAATTTTCTACACGTCTTCTTTTCATTTCTGTGCAACTTTCTGTCATAGTTTTATAGTGTAAAATCGGCTACTTACTTACTAAAATTTATTATTTCATTTTTCATTATAATTTCTATATAGCAAGGGGACTTAACTCTAGAAAAGTTATTTCAAGACGACTACTTATATGAAGTAAATGAGATGCTCCCCACCAGGGAATGGGTGAAGCCGGGCCGGCTCAGACAGACAGACAGACAGACAGACAGACAGACAGACAGACAGACAGACAGACAGACAGACAGATAGTCGGGAACGGGAGCTTATATGACTACTTTATGAATTAAATGAGATGCTCCCCACCAGGGACTGGGTGAAGCCGGGCCGGGTCAGACAGAGAGACAGACAGATAGTCGGGAACGGGAGCTTATATGACTACGTATATGAATTAAATGAGATGCTCCCCACCAGGGACTGGGTGAAGCCGGGCCGGGTCAGACAGATAGACAGACAGATAGTCAGGAACGGGAGCTTATATGACTACTTATATGAATTAAATGAGATGCTCCCCACCAGGGACTGGGTGAAGCCGGGCCGGCTCAGACAGACAGACGGATAGTCGGGAACGGGAGCTTATATGACTACTTTATGAATTAAATGAGATGCTCCCCACCAGGGACTGGGTGAAGCCGGGCCGGGTCAGACAGACAGACAGATAGTCGGGAACGGGAGCTTATATGACTACGTATATGAATTAAATGAGATGCTCCCCACCAGGGACTGGGTGAAGCCGGGCCGGGTCAGACAGATAGACAGACAGATAGTCAGGAACGGGAGCTTATATGACTACTTATATGAATTAAATGAGATGCTCCCCACCAGGGACTGGGTGAAGCTGGGCCGGGTCAGCCAGACAGACAGACAGACAAACAAACAAGCAGACAGACTGATAGATAGATAGATCCCCTCCAGGGACTGGGTGAAGCCGGGCCGGGTCAGCTAGTCTATATCTATAAAACACAATGTATGTGGGTCCGTTCTTTATGCGTTCGCGAACGGTCCATCCGATTGAGATGAAATTTTCTACATGTTTTCTTTTCATTCCCATGCAACCAACTGTCATAGTTTTTTTTAGTGTATATTCATCTATTTACTTACTAAAATTTAATATTTAAATTTACATTATAATTTCTATATAGCGAGGGGACTTAACATAAGAAAAGTTATTTCAAGGGGCATAACTTTTAATAAAATTGCTATTATTTTATATATAGATTGTTGCATTGTTTTCAAAGATTTATAAACTCTTTGTCTATAGTTATTTACAGGATATGAGTTATAATAAATAATGATATAATCTTTAAGGCATTTTCATAAAAATAATGCATCTATTTAAACTAGTGAAAATTTTCTAACTCATCTTTTTATTTTTCTTCAACAGCACATTAATTTTTTTTAACATTCTCATTTGTATGGCGCGTTTCCCACATTGGGTATTTATGATGCTCATGTTAAAAGTTACTTTTCCAAAGAATTCATAAGAGATGTTGAATGAAAGAATGTATGAGAGGAAATAGAGAAGAAGGGCAGAATGTAGGACGGGTCAGCAAAAGATTTTCGTTCGTTAAAAAAAAAAGTAATTTTTTAGTGAGAGAAAGTTAGTTGCATATCGTTTGCAGTACTCTGCAGTCAACCCACCTCCCACCATTTATTGGCTGTTCTGATATCTTGGTAACTTTACTTTAGATAGATCTCTTCCAATCATATTTTCTACTATCAATCTATCTATTCTTCTATCTTATCTATATTTTTAACGGAAACGGGCCAAACATAGACAGACAGATAGTCGGGAACGGAAGCTTATATGACTACTTATATGAATTAAATGAGATGCTCCCCACCAGGGCCTGGGCGAAGTCGGGTCGGGTCGGACAGACAGATAGTCGGGAACGGGAGCTTATATGACTACTTTATGAATTAAATTAGATGCTCCCCACCAGGGACTGGGTGAAGCCGGGCCGGGTCAGACAGACAGATAGTCGGGAACGGGAGCTTATATGACTACTTATATTAATTAAATGAGATGCTCCCCACCAGGGCCTGGGTGAAGTTGGACCGTGTCGGACAGACAGATAGACAGATAGTCGGGAACGGGAGCTTATATGACTACTTATATGAATTAAATAAATGAGATGCTCCCCACCAGGGACTGGGTGAAGCCGGGCCGGGTCGGACAGACAGTCGGGAACGGGAGCTTATATGACTACTTATATGAATTAAATGAGATGCTCCCCACCAGGAGCTGGGCGAAGCCGGGCTGGATCAGATAGACAGACAAGCAGACAGATAGATAGATAGATAGAACCCCGCCAGATCCTGGGCGAAGCCGGGCCGGGTCAGTAGTAGTATAATATATATTTCTATGCAAAGCCTCAGCTGCATCGTAGGTTTAGTTTACTTGTAGCAACTTTCATTACTAAATGATTTATTAATGTTGCACAGTATTTAATACTCGGATTCTTTACTTAGATTTGAGCAATAAATTATAATAAAATATAAATATTAATCAACAAACGATGACCAAAGTGTCTATTCGTAGGGCCCTACGAATAAACAAAGCGTCTATTCGTAGGGCACGGCTGGTCACGTGATTTAACGTAAGTTTGCGGCTATATTATACATTTTCGTTGATTGGAAAACGTGTCGTCAGTGTCATAGTTGATAGTGCGCCCGCCTGATGGGCGGGAGCTCGAGGTTCGTTTCCTTTCCGGACCTTTTTTATTTTTTTTATAATGGTTCAGCAATTAATTGGATGAAAGTCAAATGTCAATCGTTCGTTTCCTTGCCCGACAATGTTTTTTTAAATTTTTCAGCAATTCATTTAGAATTGTGTTGTTTAAAGTGAGTGTAATTTAGTTAGTACCAGTTTCTCCAGTATTGGTCCTCGTTGCTTTGCACTACGGCAATTCCAATACCCAACCCACACATTTTTGAGTCCCAAACGATCCGTTTTCCTTCTACCCCTTCTGGCTCCAGCCCTCTTCTTCCTTTTCCTTCCCCCCTCTCCCCTACCTCTTCTCCTCCGCTTAATTCTCTCCCCGCTGGCTGTTGTCAAAAGTATCGAGCACAAAGCACGTACTCCGTTGATTCTGCGATAATTCTGTGTAATATTCATAGTTTTCATATTCATAGACACGAAAGTGGTTAAGTAGGCAGGTAGAAGGGTGGGTAGGTAGACAGGTTGGTAGTTAAGTAAGCAGGTATGTGGGTAGCTAGGCAGGTAGGTGGATAGTAGGTACGCAGGTAGATGGGTAGCTAGATCCAACCAGACACTCGCTCGTCGATCATCTGTGTTCCACCATGCCAATTCATACATCTCTTTCAACCTCTCCCTGCAATACTCTGAACAGGCAGGTTGACCGGCCGAGAGAGAGAGAGAGAGACGAGAGAGAGAGAGAGAGAGAGAGGAGAGAGGGGGGGGGGGGGGGGCAGTCAGAGATACAGACAAATAAACAACTGATATAAACTGGCAGACAGATAGAGAGTCAGACACACGCATACATACACACAGAGAGTCAACCAGACATACATATGCATATGGAAAGACAGACAGACAGTTTGTTAGATAGAGATTCAGATAGACATATATACAAACGGACAGATACAAGTAGGCTGATAGAGAACAAGAAATCACGCAGGCTGTCAGACGGACGGACAGACAGAGAGACATCCGGGCATGTAGAGAGACATCCAGACAGGTGGACAAATAGAGAGGCATACAGACAGGCGGACATATAGAGAGGCATACAGACATCTCTCTCTCTTCTTCTCTATCTCCCTCCTCCCCCTCTCTCTTTCTTGTCTTTATTACTTTTTTATGTCTTTCAACACATCGTTCTCATATCTCACATATCTCTGTCTCTCACACTATCTTCATTATCTATCTCTCTCTTCTCTCTTTTCAACCCGCTTCACATGTACCAGGTTTTCCTGCACTTTATATCCGTAGCATTTCCTTGTTTATTTGTTAATTCATGAGGGCAATCAGTCGAAAGCCTGGTGTTTGTATTACCTAACGACCCTAATCATGTCTCTCTGAGGTGACGCATATTACTGTCAGCTTGGACCAGAATTATCAGGACATAAATAGTAGGTACTATAGTTCAATGTCGTGATCGGACATTTGCGACCTTGATCACGTGACCTGCCGATCTCGTTGCTTGCTCCTGAAAATTTGACCCGATTCCTAATAGGGTCATATTTTTCTTAAATTCCGAAAATCGCGGGACTTTGACGGGCTATAAATAGGCCAGTATTGTGTACCATGCGGCCTAGTTTCACGCACATGTGCCCTGAAAGCTTTTCGTTGATAACTATCATCGCTGTGTAGTTTCAAGTTTTGAGGTAAGTTCACCGTGAACGCATGTACAGAATATTGCTAAAGCCTCACAATGATTACTATTAGTAATAATTGAATTCTCCATCCAGTTTTATATCTCTGTGTACAATTTCATTACTTGAAATGATTGGGATTGATTAAAATTAGCTGTTTGAAGTGGATCACTTCACTCAGTCTCTCTCGGAAAAGCCGGCCGCCATCTTGCCTTCTTATTTGCCTTATACAGAAGGGACTTGACATCGTTTACACCAGTTCTTTAGCTAACAGTTTGTTGCTAAAGCCTCACAATGATTAATATTAGTAATAATTGAATTCTCCATCCAGTTTTATATCTCTGTGTACAATTTCATTACTTGAAATGATTGGGATCGATTAAAATTAGCTGTTTGAAGTGGATCACTTTAACTCTGTCTCTAGCAGAAAAACCGGCAGCCATCTTGCCTTCTTATTTGCCTTATACAGAAGGACTTGACATTGTAAATTGTTTACACCAGTTCTTTATTTAAAAGTTCGTTGCTAAAGCCATCTTGAGGTTAATATTAGTAATAATTTAATTCTCCATCCATTTCTATATCTCTGTGTAAAATAGATTATAAATAGCCTGATTAATTAATTAATAAATATGACCCTGTTTAGTGTTAATTATAGTTTATACCTCTCCCCTGCCCCTCCCCTTTTTAAATTTTATTTCTCTTCCTCTCTCTCCCTTTCCCTCCTTCTCTCCCTGCCCCTTCCTCCCTCTCCCCTCTCTCCCTCCCTTTCTCTCTCTCTCCCCCCTTTCCCTCCCTTCCTCTCCCTCTCTCTCCCTTCCTCTCTCTCTCTCCCTGCCCCTCCCTCTCTCTCCCTGCCCCTTCCTCCCTCCCCTCACTCCCTCTCCCTTTCCCTCCCTTCCTCTCTCTCTCTCCCTGTTCCTCCATCTCCCTCCCCCCTCCCCCCCCTCTCTCTCTCTGCCTCTGCATTACTTTGTGTTATTTTATATTGTTTACATTTCCACAGCTTTACCCCAGTTCCACTAATTTTATTCATATTTTACAGGAGATCTACGAAGGTTTGACAGACCCAAGTGTCGTACTCCACTTGCAAGTCCTTGGGCTGTACTCACACTTCCTCACCGGACCATGGATGCAGAGGTTTTACGGAAACAGAGACAAAACAGACAAACAAGAACATTTCAATGCAGTAAGTATTTTCATGTTTTAAAACACATGTTCTTTAGATGCAGTCTTGTATATTATATTAGTTGCTAAAACAAATATGTTAGTAGTTATATAATAGCAAACAGATGACATGCTTTTAGAAATGAATGAAGTGAAATATTACTAGATATGTATGATTACAAAATTGTTTTGTTAATATATTCTGTAACATTCATTTCACACAGGTAAAGGAGACGGAAATCTGTTTACAAGGCTTACAAGATTTGGAGATGTTACCGGAGGGTTTTAATGCCAAAGAACAGGATGCGTTTGGGGGCAGAATGAATGTGGAGCCTGATTTAAGGGAAGTGAACACAGATAGGTTTACTGTAGTTGTTAAGAATTTTAGCGACTGCCTTCATAAAAACTCTTGCTCAACAGCTGAAATCTTATCGGGAGGGGCCCTTGTCCAATCCATCCGAGGAACTTATTGCAAATACTGCTTCTGCCCCGCTGAATAACATGCATGCTGAAAGGACCTTGGGCATGTGTGATTCAGCACTGCGAAGAGCCCCGAATGCCACCCTGGGATTTATTGATGGTAAAGTGAAAGGTGTGCAGAACCAAACGTTAGATTGGCTGCAGTCATTTGATGACGACTTCCAGAAAATCCTGGTGGACTATGCTGTTCATTGTGGGGCTTGGGTGAGAAAGCAACAGTCGGAGAGGAAGAGTCAAGTTCAGCGAGAAGTGTTGCAGAAGATGGACAAGAAGGAGAGAGAGGGCTATGAAAATTAATCACTGAAGAATTTGAGCGAACAAAGTCTGTGTTGTCAATACTCGACATGCATTTGTTTAAGGATCTGGATCAGGAGTCCCTAGAGAAGCTAAAGAAGTTTCTAATTGATGATGGTGCATTATCCAATACACTACTGCGGCACGTCTGGTATGAAATGCAAAAGATAAAGTTTATATAGAGGTGGTTAAAAGTGTTAAACGGAAGGACAAGTTGAAGAGTAAAATTGTGTTATGGTACTGGGAAGAGGGTGCGTCACCATCGGATACCTCCTTCACCATGCCAATGAAGAAATTTTTAGTTGATTTCGCTCTCGGCGAATTAACTTTTTATTAAAATTAAAGACTTTTAAAAAATGGTAAATTAAATGTTTTAGGGCATGTTCTTTAAAATGTACAATGTGTTATAAAAATTAGTTTATGATTTAGTTTTATATGCAGTCTTTTCTTTATTTAATTATTATTTATTATATCCACCAAATATTAATATAAAAGCAATTGGATAAGATGTTTTTAGTTTTACTAGATATACACGATTACAAAATGTGTGTTTTTTTTTAAATATGTTTCTGTAACATTCATTTCACACAGGTAAGGAGACAGAAATCTGTTTTACTCCAGTTCCACTAATTTTATTCATATTTCGCAGGTGATCTACGAAGTTTTGACAGACTCATGTGTTCAACTCCACTTGCAAGTGCTTATGCTGTACTATCGCTTCCTCGCTTCCTCGCTTCCTCACCGGACCATGGATGCAGAGATTTTACAGAGACAGAAAAAGACACTTCGATGCAGTAAGCGTTTTCATGTTTTAAAAAAACATGTTCTTTTAGTTGCAGTCTTGTATATTATATTATTGCTACAACAAACAAATATGTTAGTAGTTAGTAGTTTTATAATAGCAAACAGATGACATGCTTACAGAAATCAAATGAAATATTTTGTTTCCACTTACCTTCATAAATAATCCACAACGAATCACAAATTAAGATAAACCACTTATTATATCCACCAAATATTAATGTAAAAGCAATTGGATGTTTTTAGTTTTACTAGATATATATGATTACAAAATTGCCTTCGTTAAGAATATTTCTTTCAAAAGGAGACGGAAATCTGTTTACAAGGCTTAAGAGATTTGCAGACGTCACCAGAAGGTTTTAATGACAACGAACATGTGTATTAGTTTTTTAATTAGTACTAGTAATACTACTACTATTAATTAGCATAACTATTAGTAATAGTTTGTTGTTTCTTTTTCTTTTCCAGGTT
This sequence comes from Cepaea nemoralis, assembly GCA_014155875.1. Classification (NCBI taxonomy): domain Eukaryota; kingdom Metazoa; phylum Mollusca; class Gastropoda; order Stylommatophora; family Helicidae; genus Cepaea; species Cepaea nemoralis. The sequence goes on along the minus strand of JACEFZ010013668.1, from coordinate 389,050 downwards.
GGCAAGATGCTATCGTTAGAGAGCAGAAACAAATAGTGTTAAAACTTGCTGTTGCTTTATAGATCATTGTTTCATAAGTTGATATGGAATATATATAATTAATTAGCTGCCATTTTAAATTTTCATTAGTAATAAAACATATTTATAAAATCATAACATGGTCTTTTGATTTGTTTTATAAAACTGAAGGGGGCAAAATACATTAGTTATTTAATTTTTAAAAAAAAAAATTTCTATATTTTTTTTTTTTTCGCTCACTCGCTCGATTTGAGCTCGAGCGTAGTCCGTACACATTACTTATAGTGCACTGAACTGAATTTTGCATGTGGATAAGCTTCCCCTATTGCCAGTGTCCCTCGCTATCAGGTGAACCCACTCCAACTTCAGAGACACATAATTGGTGTTTCAACGTTCGTTAGCAGAGTTTAAATTTTTTAAATTAATTATTAATTAATTAATTGGCAGCCATTTTGAAATTAAATTAGTAACAAAACATATTTACAACATCACAACATGGCCTTTTTATTTGTTTGATCAAACTGAAGGGAAAAATATTCATAATTGGCATTTAAGGTTCGTTAGCTAAGTTCAGTCATTATTAAATAATTAATTAGCGGCCATTTTGAATTTTAATGACTCGATATTGCATAACATCAAAAATTTTCCTACCTGGGCAGTTAGGCCTTGCCTTTCCGAACAAGACAATATATAGTTGCTATGGGGTTTTCTCAAAACTAAAGAAGTTGTAGCAGTTTTAAACACATTGTAAACAACTGTTGTTTCTGGGCAGCAAGTCAAATTCAGCTATGGGAGTATTTGCTTCTTTGTTCCAATTATGACTTAATTTACACACAATTCTGGATATCTTGGCTTAGAATCAACGTACAGACTTGAATGAGGTACCGTTGGAAAATATTTTTCAGGTCCTATTCATCTGTCCAGATTTAATCAATGCCAAACCAATTTTTAAAATGTCATCAAAGTACCTATGTAGGAAATAGTAGGTCAGTAACGTAAACAAAGATGGATGCCTGTAAACAGTAAGTGTACAGAAACGCAAGTTAACAATTCTTAAACTCGCCTGATATTTAAACAGCCATACTTCAACTAAGTATAAAGTATCGATTCATAGGGCCCTGTGTATAAACAAAGTGTCTATTCGTAGGGCCCTGCGAATAAACGCTTTGTTTATTCGTAGGGCTCTACGAATAAACGCTTTGTTTATTCGTAGAGCTCTACGAATAATAAACTCTCCCATCAACAAATGTCATGTAAACAAATCAATTCTCTCTTCTGTTTGCGTCTGAATATAATTTATAAATCATAAAAAATCCTTTTTTCGGCAAAGAAATATCCTATCTTAATAATATCCTTCCTATTCTATATCGGACCTTATTTATAAGACATATATAACCGTGCGGGACGGACTCACGGAACTGGGGGTTGTTGGGCGATCTGTAAGCGTTAAATTTGGCGTCCAGGGCGAGGACCTGTTGCCAGACGGCCATCTCTGGGCTTCTGTGTCGCTTACACCTCAGCAAATATCCTCAACTAAGCACCACAACTCTCAGCAAACAAATATTATTTACTTTAAAAACAATTTTAGCAATAAAATACACGTATTTGTTATATAATTCAGCAAATATTGTATTTGAATGAACTTTTAGGTGTATTGTTTGAGCGGCTGTAAGTGGCGGGCAGACGTGAGTTATTTATAGCCCAGCCCGAGCAGACGTATCAACGGAAGCCATTTTTGTGACCGCCTCCGTGTAGTTCTAGCTTCGAGCTCCCCCAGACTCCGAGCCCTTTCGTCTTCTCTACCCACAAACATGCAGGCCATTAAGTGCGTGGTGGTTGGAGATGGGTAAGTTATTCTTGTGTCTTGTTCATTAACCAGGAAAAATTTGTGTATGATTGCTTTACAGTTGTTTTCGTGTTGGCCGTCAATTCTGCCATCACCACGGAGCTGGCCGATTCCTATTTAGTATTTTACTTCCTATTTCCTGCTCGCTGGAAGAACAACACTCGGTTGTTAATTAATGGTAACGGCAGAAATACCGTGTTATGTTTTATAAACTAGAGATTTGTTGAACATTTACGTTGAGAGTAATACATTTAATCTTTCTCTTTCCGCAAACAATGTACGACACTGGTTAGATATTTTTTTTTACATTCTAATGTTCTAGAATTAGAATGTATATTTTTCGTCTGATTTCGAAATAGAAATCCGAATTGTAAAATGGGCGTGCTAATTAATAGAGAAAAGAGAAACAAAAAGTTTGCCACTTTACTTACTTATTAAATTATTGGTAAACATTGAACTATGTAGCAGCACACTCTCTGAGGGGTTAAATGTGTGTCAACTGTATAACTATTTAATTCAGCTATCAGCAAGGCATGCAGTAACAAATTATATTCAGTAATCATATGTGCTGCAAGGGCTGGTGTGTTTATCTGTTTATGTCTATAGCTCAGTTTGAAACAAGTTGTGAGTTGTCATTGTTGAAGCTGGACACCACTTTATTACATTTTGTATGAGAAGAAAGTTGTGGCAAAGTACTGCATTTTTCCTGTAAAGGATGAAGAAAAAATTGAGACCACATCTGTTAATATAAAATAGACTTGACTGGAGAGCAATCAACTCTGACCAGGTGTGTCTACATGTGGATTGTGGGAGAGCAATCAACTCTGACCAGGTGTGTCTACGTGTGGATTGTAGGAGAGCAATCAACTCTGACCAGGTGTGTCTACATGTGGATTGTGGGAGAGCAATCAACTCTGACCAGGTGTGTCTACAAGTGGATTGTGGGAGAGCAATCAACTCTGACCAGGTGTGTCTACGTGTGGATTGTAGGAGAGCAATCAACTCTGACCAGGTGTGTCTGCATGTGGATTGTGGGAAACATCCAGATATGATTGTAAACGGATTCTCCAGGGTATAATGAACAGTTTGGGGCTGTTGTGGCATGGCATAGTAATAGTAATGTGGCTGCCTGCCAGAACAGTGGTCCAGGTTTAGTTTCCAGAAGAGGCCAGATTAGTCTGTCTAATCAGTGCGGCTCTGTTGGGGTTGGCCCAGTCTCATATCATCAGTGAGTGCCAGACAACTCTCAGAATTGTCTAGGGGGAAAAAATGATGAAGAAAATTGGCCATCCCACCTCATATTATGTTGTGAGTTAGAATATTTGAAGGTCTCACACTTGACAGCCCAACTGTGGAATATGTGAAGGTCTCACACTTGACAGCCCAACTGTAGAAGTAACTGCTACAGTACTGTCTTGTGGGTTCGAATATATGGTCTAACACTTGACAGCCCAACTGTAGAAGTAACTGCTACAGTTCTGCCTTGTTTTTTTTTTTGGTCAGTAATAGTAATACTCTAGCATCTAGGACAGCCAGCACATTAGTGAGGATTTGTGGGGTGGCTGCAGTGGTTTGCCATTGCCTTATGAATGTTCAGCACTCATACCAAAATCCAGCGCGAGGTAGTCTGCTGCCAAATATCCTCAGCTGTGTTTCGAATGAGGTATTGTGAACTGCATAGTAAAGCGTTTGCCACGGATTCCCAGTGCTGTGTGTCTGTATACACAAATGCCATAGAGGGATACCTATACTGTGTGGAGAAGATAATGTATTAATCTTTTGTGTGTGTCTGTATACAGAAGACACACGTGTGTGAGTGAGTGAATTTACACACCTTTGTCACAGCCATGAAAGGGTAAACATTCCCTTGAGAGCACTTTGAAATGCCTGTGAAAAAAGGGTTGGTAAATGTGGCTATAACTAATACAGTATAGTTGCATGATACAGGCAATAACAATTCAGAGAAAGTGGAGACACAACTTGTAGTCACATTCTACCGAGATGCAACAGGCTGGGTCTAAGATGTCCTGGACCAGAACTATGAGTTACTTTACTGGGTCAGCAGGGATAAGATGGTTGTCAGTACTAACTTTCCCCAGTAGAGAAAGATTATAATTTACAGAATATTACAAGACAGTTGCCAACAAAAAGATGGTGCAGAAATTGTGTTGGCACTTGTGAAGAAATATTAAATCTGAGACAATGTTTGAGCAACTACTATTGTCTTGTGTTCTGTAGGAAACACAAAGGAAATTAGTGTGTATTGTATGCCTGTTTCAACCAATTAGAGACACATAGTAGTAAAACCAAGCTTTGGAATCTGTTATGTTGTAGTTATAGTGAATTAACTGTCTTAACATATGTCTGTTGTGATTCACAGTGCTGTTGGTAAAACCTGCCTGCTGATTAGTTATACAACAAATGCCTTCCCTGGAGAGTACATCCCCACTGTGTGAGTATGACATTGTTGGCTAACAGCTGTGTTGTTGTTATTGTTTTGAGATAGCCTAAAACACTAAAAAAAAACTTCTCACATACAGAAAGAAAATTTTTTGCTAGAACAGAGCAAAACTGCAATGTTTGCAGCAACTGGACAGATTTATAGAAAAAACAAAAACAAGAGGAAGATATCAAGAGAAAGCTTTCATTGTAGAATGGGAAATACAGTAAATGAATTGATGCATTTATGTTGGGAATTTAAAATGTGGAGAAGCATTATTGCTGATGCCAGATTGCAAGGTACTTGATGATGACAATTATAGTTATTACAACTGTCATGGAACAGGCGGTAATATGTGATTGTAATTACTAATTTGTTGTCCTGTTTATTTGCTTAGGTTCTTGTCTTGCCTTACATTCCATAGCTTCATGTTGTTGCTGTGGCAACTTCTTATCTGGTCATGTGGCTTCCTGTGTTTATGGCGGCTGGCATTTCCACCTACTCATTCATGTTCAAACCAGCTCAACTGGAACTCTTCCCTTTGGGTCTGTAAATGACTAGCTTTGGTTCTTTGTGTGTAGCTTTTATATCATTTCAGAAGTATCATTATGTGATAGATGTCAGCAGTTATTTGAATGTCACTGACCACTGTTTCAGATTCGACAATTACTCAGCCAATGTCATGGTGGATGGTAAACCCATCAACCTGGGACTGTGGGATACGGCAGGGCAAGAGGACTACGACAGACTGCGACCACTCTCATACCCACAAACTGTAAGCCTCCCACACATGTTCTTCGCTGTGTTTGTTTATTTTTGTTGTTGTTGTTTGTTCACGTATTCTTTACAGGACATCGCTGTCAACATCAGCATCTTTCAGCTGATTGTTGATTTCTTAGCAAGATTACGCTCAGTAGTTTGCCATTGCTTTCTGAGCGACTGGCTCACATACCCTAAGTTACAGATGCGGAGAGAACCGCTGTCGATTCTCGCGCAACGTCATGTTACTCGCGAGAGTATACAGGATTACGGAGAAAGTCGTGTAACCCCTAGACCAGGAAGACCAGCGTGTTTATGTTTGCATTATTTAATTTGCTTTATTGTAACTGATTTTCTGTTTATTGTTAAATCCGTTTGTGAAATAACCTGGCTGTGGTGTTAAATTTTCATTAACATGTTTTGTGTTTTTCCTAAAAAATTACTGGATAAAAATGTCTTCAACAAATGAGTTGGCTTCTTTTGGCCCAATACTTCTGGAAGTCTTATATTTGTTCCCCCACAAAGGCTAACCCAGTTAACAAATTCCAGAAAGGGTTTCAATGTGCCTGCCAAAAGGCACAAATATCAGAACCCTTCTGTAAAACAGGCACGAACGAACGAAAACCTTTATTTTCAAAGGGTTAAGAATTGGGCGCGCAGGCCCGACTGACATTCTGCTCTTCTCTATTTCCTCTCATACATTCTTTCATTCAACATCTCTTATGAAGCAGTTCTTTAACAACAAAAGAACAATAAGCATTAAAACGATTGAAAATAATCAATAATACATGACTCGTTGAGGCAATGTTTAACATGGGCATCATAAATACCCAAGGTGGATGTAAAATGCCACACATATGGGAATGTTTTTTTTTTTTTTTGGCTAGTTGTCGTTTGAGATATTTACCATTATTATTGTCATTGTTGCTGTTTTTTTTTTATTTTAAGGGGGCATGTAGTCTATTCTGAGGTTCAAACAGGTTGCGACTGTGTGTATACTGATTGTTGGTGTCTCTTTGATTTCTTGTGGAAGATTATTCCACAACTGAGTGGCAGAGTATGCTAAGCTTGTTTTACAACACTATTAGGTTCAAAACAAAAAATCAGACAAATGAAGTTTATTGTGTTTCTGTTCTTTGTTGCTTCATCTGTTTGTGTTCCATCTGAAGTACATGTCAGTGGTCACAGCTCTTCATTCCTCTCGACTGTCTGATCGTTCTTGTGCCTGTCATCTCCCAACGCAGCACAGATCCTCCATCAGCTCACACCAGGCACTTGGTAGGCGTGTTCATCATTGGTTGGGTTTGCAGCTGCAGATGTCTATGGGACGGAGCTAGTCTCACACTTCTCCTTGGCTGCCTCTTATATTATACATGGTAGGTTAGTGTTACTATTCAGCGTTACACAGGGGGTGATGAAACAATGTTGCTGGTATTATGATTTATATCAGATAAAAAAAGTTATTTGTCATGTTTAAAACTGAGTTATGTTAATTTTCTTCTTTTTTGTTACATCTGTAAATTAAACAATGGAAAAATGTTAAATATTCAGCACTAGAAGCTTCCTTTAAATTTTATGTCAAGTATTTGAGGAAGTGAACAAAGTATATTGTGCAGATTTTATAAAACAAAACAATGTCCATGCTCTTCCTATTCATTCAGCATTGTAACTCGTCCTGTTGTTACTCCACAGGATGTGTTTCTTATATGCTTTTCACTGATCAGTCCCACCAGCTTTGAGAATGTTCGAGCTAAGGTAAGAAGTGGTTGCTTGGTTCATATGTGTGTGTGTGTGTGGGGGGGGGGGGGGGGGGGGTGGCACGGCACATTTCATAAAGTCAAAAAGACTTTCGACTTTTTAAGCACAGGTCTGTAACATGAGTGAATGTATCCAGTTGAAATGTTCTTATTCGTAAAGTCAAGCTTGAAGAATCGGTATTACATTTGGTGAAGAGAGTCTGTGACAGCTCTACTGATGGCTGAGAATCATTGAATGCGACTTCCTGTTGTCTCTGAGCTGGTGATAGTAGCAGGCAGGCCTCCAGGACAGGGGAATGCTACTGTGTACACCAGTGTTTCCCAACGTGGGGCAATTTGATTGTTAAGGGGGGCAATTCGAAAATTTGTCTCCCAGTCATCAGTCCTTGATGTAAAGTGGACTGTTCTGAATGACAATGGGAGTGATCACATGCCATGTTTAGTCCTGATCTCTACATCTAGGAAAGTTAAGGCCGCAAAAGCGCGCAAGACCTTCCAGTATGAGTGGACCGACAACCTTCTTGGACGCCTCAGACAGGGGGCATGCAACAGGGCCGTTAAAACTTCTTTTTTGCAGCCCCCATGGTGGACTCCGAAGTAGACCATGCTTGGAAGGCAAAGAGAGCTGCAGTGAAGCAGCTACGGAAAGTGCGACAGAACCCCGAAGCTCACGAGAGGCAGTGGATACAGCGGAAAATGTCAAGAGAGATAGGGTGGAGGTTTTCAAGCGCTTTGCTTCAGAGGCCAAAAAAGCAAACTGGGAATGTTTCATGAAGGAGATTGGAGGTGATAAAACGCGAAAATTCTGGAAACTGCAACAGACAAATACAAAGGAAGGATCGGCCTATGACAGTGGGAACAATTTATAGAGATGATGGTGTGCGAGTGACAACGGACTAAGAGAAGGGAAGGCGTTTCTCAGAGATTTTTTAGCGCAGACCAATCATAATGATGCAGATACCAGGGATGCAGATAGAGAGGAGTTATCTGGCACCATGAAGAATATGCATTATGAAGACATCATACGGGTTGAAGATGTTAAACATATTTTGAACAAGGCCAAAGACGGCACCAGGGCCCGATGGAGTTGGGTATGGCCACATGAAGGCTTTGAGCGATGCAGACCTGAAGGAGATGACCGACTGCTTTAACCAGAGCATTAGGACACCATCAGTACCGCAGGACTGGGTGCACAGCTGTCTCATCCCTCTCCTAAAATGATTCAAGGATCATTCAAAGCTTAGCGGCTTTAGGATCATCACCCTTCAAAATACATTTGGGAAGTTCAAAATAATGTTTTCCCGTAGTGAATTTGAATAACGAAGACACAAACAATAGATTGCACGATTTAATGCGTTCCCTTATTATTTTCACTGTCTCCTATAATGGAACGTTAGTGAATAGGGAGGCTATATCCATGGATGCCATGTGTTTGTTATTTATGTCCATAGTGTCCAATAATTACTGAATTCACGATTAATTGAAGACAAACAACTAAAATTAGGCATACCAACGCCTATTCTGGAGAGGCTACTACTATGTACCGCCAACATACAATTCAATTTTCTAACTAAGTCATACCGCCAAATTGACGGAGTGGCCATGGGGAGTCCTCTTGGTCCTATTCTAGCAGACATCTTCATGGCACAGTTAGAAGAAAAGAGATCTTCAGACATCAACAACTTGGCCTTTTACCGTCGTTATGTGGACGATATACTAATTATCACCACAGACGAGCTACAAGCAACATCGTTCCAGGCCACAATGAACAAGACGCATAACAACATCTCTCTATCTATGGAACACGAACACAACGAAGCGTTGCCGTTCCTAGATATTCTAATGAGACGTAGAGCAGACGGCACAATTCAAAGATCGGTGTATCGCAAAGGAACATGGACTGGCCAATACGTAAATTTTCAGAGCTTCACGCCTGTCCAGTACAAACGGGGCTTAGTACGGACCCTGTTTGACCGTGCTAGAAAGATATGCACCCAGGACCACATTGACAGAGGAATTTGAAACTCTGAAGAATGTCTTAAACCTGAATGGGTACTCCTACAGGATTTATAAAGCGCCACTGCCAACAGCCCAAATCAAAACCAGACGTAACTACAGTTCCTAAACTCAAGGTATTCATCCAGCTAACCTTTCGAGGGGATGACGTAATGCAACGTCTACAAGACCGGCTTACTACAGCAGTAGGCCGAACATTCTGTGCTGCAACTCCAGTCATTAGATATAAAACCGTACCGAGTCCTACACCAGCAGTCAAAGAGCCTGTTCCTCTGTACGCCACAAACAATTGTATTTACCAATTCACATGTAGATGCCAGGCCTTCTACATTGGTAGAACAGAGAGACAGCTTAACAAACGAGTGTCGGAACACATACCTCAATGGGTCAACAAGATAAACACACAGGAGATGCTAGCCTATGGGGCAGACACACCAAAGCTCCCGGCATCTTCAATTGGTAGGCACATCATCGAAAGCGGCCATGTGGTTGACAGAGACACTGCCTTTCACGTGTTGTTTAACACACAAAATACTCGCTTGTTAAAATTTGCAGAAGCAATTATGATCAATCAATGCAAGCCAGAATTGTGCAAACAGAAAGACATGTCAGTCAGCTTAAAATTACCGTGGTAGATAATTGACATTACTGTGCGAATATGTATATATTTCAACTTGAAGGATTTATCTAGTTAATTTACTTTACGTTGTGTGATTTCTGCAGTATATACCTGACGAGATGCAGCAAAATATGCCAGGCAATAAATCGTGCAATCTATTGTTTGTGTCTTCATTATTCACATTTGGAAGTTTTAGAGAAGTATAGTCACGTGTCAAGCTGAGAGAGACCTGAGATCTGAAGTTAATAAAATGGAACCTGATATAAAAGTCTTGTTTGCAGCAAGCATCAAGCGCAAGTGATCTCATAAATTTAAATTATATAATACTAATAATTAGATACTAATAGAGACAAATCTTCAGTAAAAGTATTTGGTACTTAATTCCATTTCTCCATTATATGTTTTGAAAAGTAACTTACTGCGTTTGCTCAAGAATTCAGTGATGTTTCTTCTAAACAAACCTCATCATTCAAGTTTTCTTTAGTGAGCATTTGATTTTGATATTAAAAAGTATGTATATGTGGGAGGGAGATCAAAATTTAGAAAGACTTAGGTGGGGCATAGCGCAAAAAAGGTTGGGAAACACTGGTGTTACACTGTATAAAGGGGAATGCTAATGTGTACACTGTATGGCATTTTACCTCATGGTTGGTGGTAAATTAATGCTGGGCAAGAAGGTCCACCTCTTAGAACCACCACTCTAGGTAAGAGGCTTAGGGAGTCTGTAGTGCATGACACCACCAGATATCCAAGGTTATCACCGCAGGGTTCTATGCACCACATCTCTGGGATTCTGTTTAGTCCTAGATCTTCTGGCAGTTTAGGTTCTCGAGGGATCATGTATCCACGACACAGTGCAGGAAAGTACGGCAGAACTCTTGAGGGTTGTTCTGTAAAAATCAGCAGGAATGGGCTTACAAGTGACTCTTTTCAGGGTGGCCCTCATAGTAATCTAGGGCAGCCTTCTCACAGTCCTGTCTAACACCACTCTGCCGTATCATTTATAGTCATTGCCGTTCAGATAGCTGAACACCAAACATCCACTGTAGCTGTAGGTTATACTAGCCAGGACCAGATCTGTTCATGATTCTGCTGGTATTTCTATTTGTTTTTTGTTTTGTTTTGTGAACCAGTTATCTGTTGTGAGATGCTACATATCATTTATTTATCATGAAATGTTTCTGTTGGCAGTGGTTCCCAGAAGTGAGTCACCACTGCCCAAACACACCCATCATCCTAGTGGGAACCAAGCTGGACTTGAGAGAAGACAAGGAGACCATTGAGAAGCTGCGTGAGAAGAAGCTCTCCCCCATCACATACCCACAGGGACTGGCCATGGCTAAAGAGATTGGTGCCGTCAAATACCTGGAGTGCTCGGCTCTGACCCAGAAAGGCCTGAAGAATGTATTTGATGAAGCCATCCGAGCCGTGCTGTGTCCAAAACCCAAACCAAAGAAGAAACCTAAATGCCTCATCTTATAATCTGCATTGTATTGGTGTCACAGCCATTGTGTGTGTAATTATCCAGTCAGTGTGGGCTCACCTAGTTAAGTGTCCATTGTTCTCCACAGGTTCCTTTCTCAATGACATCGCTTGTGTCAAAGGCAACATGATTTACAGTCATCATTAATGTGTGGTATGGGGGGGGGGGGGGACCTTGAATTTGTCAGGTTCTTAAGTTGTGGGCTGAATTCTTAAACATGCGTTCATTGCTGAATATTAATACTTGTTGAAGCTCTACCAATATATCCCTCACTGGACCATTTTCACTTTCCTTCTGGGATAATGTTGAAAAATGCAACTTTTGTGGAATCATGGAACATTGTCTAGTGTGCCTCCACTGGCTTATATGATGACATTGACTTTGTACGATTTGCACTAGCTTTTTAAAACTTGTATTTTCATTTCCATAACCTCACGTTATCTCCTGGCATCTGCTGCAGGGTTTGTGTCTTCGGTCAGGTCTTGTGTGTACATGCTATGGTTTTTGTCCTCCCTCTAACCAGTGGTCTTGTTTTTATGAACTGTAATGTTATGTCTCTAAACAGTCTGAAGCTTGCTTGACCCAGATCACATACACACATAAGCACATTGTATGGATGCGTTTTAACCTCAGTTTATTTATTGCTAAATGTTGTTCACGTTTTAATACTTCATGCTGAACTTGTCTTGGTTTTCTCTTGTCTATAAAATAAACTGTATAACTTGTATATTTTCTGCACCATTGTACATAATTTGCCAGTGTTTATCAAGGTACATTCATCCTGTGTTGATGAGACAGCAGCATGTTCTCTCTTGGCTTTAGATCCCATTTCCTCTGCAGTATTTCATTTAGAGAGCTTTCAGTTTTATACCACTTTCATAACCACCCATACCCTGCTTCTTAACTGATTGTGTGAAGATCTCTGCAACATCACTACCATCATCAGCATGCAACATTTGTGTGATCTCTGCAACATTACCATCAGCATGCAACATTTGTGTGACAGCATGTGTTTGTGCGATCTCTGCAACAGTATCATCAGCATGCAATGTTGTGTGATCTCTACAACATTACCATCAGCATGCAACATTTGTGTGAGACAGCACATGTTTGTGTGATCTCTACAACATTACCATCAGCATGCAACATTTGTGTGAGACAGCATGTGTTTGCCCATTAACTAGCAGTGCGCTGTGTTTTTTTTAAAAGTTTGTTTATGACTTATTGCATGGACAACATGATTGCATGCTGCATTAGTTGTCATAATTTTTAAACATTAAAAATATAATTTTTTTAATGAATTCCAATATCACTGATTCTTCGACAAAACCATTGATATTACTCATTTTATAAGGATCTGTTGAGACTAATCTGTGTCAAAACTGCATATACAAAACTATATTGACAGCTTTTTAAAAATGTCTTTGTTTCTGGATTAAGATCATGTTTTTATGTTTTGTACTTTAAGTGTATTGATGGCATGGCTTTTGCTTGGGACAAGGGAATCGTCATTTTGTACAGTGTAAATACTTTGACTTACAGCATTGAGGATAATTGATATATTCTATAGTGTAGTGTCTCCACTAGTTGTACTCTGTATACTACAGCACCACATTGGTTATACCAGTAGAACTGTCACCTATACTGGGGGGGGGGGGTGTAGACAGTGATCAGTTTATGTATGGGGAGTATGTTCAACACACATGAGTGGTTGGTGTGAGTGCTCTAGTCAGTTGCTCGTCTAGGTCTATTGTTACTCTGTGTGATACTAGATGGTAGTGGCTGCTGTTGTGCTCTTCAAGTACAAGCCATCAGACAATCAAGGGTTTGGGAGGGATACCTCTACTGTCCACTTAGTGCAAGGCAGTTTCTGGACAGTACTGACCCACATCTGCCTGTTCATTGGTGGACATACCATATTGGTCATTTCACATACTTATTCCATTTTTTTTTTAACAGAACATCAGTCAACACCTGCATTTCAGTTGCTGTGATCTCTTGGCAAATTTACGTTCAGTAGTTTGCCATTGCTTTCTGAACGAACGGTACCGATACCAACACAAAACCAGCACAACGCGGTCTACTGCCAAATATGCGCAGCTGTTTCGAATGCGGGTACACAGTATTACAAACCGCGTCAATGAGTCCTTCACCGCGGAGACTGGTTGTTTAAAATATTTAAATTGTTCGTTTGTCGTCTCTGGTGTCCATCCATGTATATTTGTGGACTGAAATGAGAATATGTCCGTTCTTGTGATGTGGGAATCCATGTGTGAGAACCCTTGGTGTTTGGCTCAGCTGTAATGAGTTCTAGTATATACTTGTGAGAACCTGTGTTGGGGTCCTGTATATACTTACAAACAGCTGTTGGTCAGTGTGCTCACATCTACTGTAGGCAGTTGCACATTTATACAGGGTTTTTGTAGTCTCACTACACTTTATATGGAGAACACATGTTTGACAAATTCTTTCTTCCGATAACACTTTCTATTTGGAGTGCAAAGAATTACTCCAGCAAACGACAGCCATTCACTGTATATTGCCCTGTGGTGGGCGAGCACATTTTTTATGTCATCTTGAACATTTTTCAGATTTGTTCTACAAAGTGTGGTGAGACTCTCACACCCTGTATAATTGCCATCTGTGCTGCATGCCCATTCACAAACTCAGGCCATCAATGTCAGTGGAGGCAAACAGAATTCATGTTTAGCTGTCATGTCCTGTCCTAGATGATCCGCAAGTCTCTGCACGGAGCTGTTGTTGACTGGCTTCTCTTGTCTGTGATAAGTGTCCGTTTATATCCATGTTTGTGTAGGTGGTCACCTGGCCTGTCCCTGGGGGAAACCATCTAGTCATACTGCTGTCTGTTTAGAGATACCTCAGGTGTGATGCTGGACTCAGACAGGTACAGCACATGAATGATGGTACACACATCCAGTGTTTTTTGACTGGTAATGAAGGTACACATAGCTGGTGTGTTTGACTCAGGTACAGAATGTGAATGAAGGTACACATAACTGTTTGACTCTGACAGGTACGACACATGAACGAAGGTACATAACTGTTTGACTCCGACAGGTACAACACATGAATGAAGATATACATCTCCAGTGTTTCCTGCTGTGAATGGTCTCTCTCTAGTGTTGTAACCAGCTCATGTAACTGCAACACAACATACCAGCCAGCATAAAGTACTTTAGGGGGTAGCGTGCCATAGATAGGACAGGATTTTTTTTTTTTTTTTAAAATATGTTTTCAAACCTGGTGTTGATCTGTACTTCCATTTGGTTTTATTGACAAGATTAACGAAAATAATGGGTTATTTGTTACTGACGTATAAAACGGCCAGACTGTAATTATTTCATATTGTATTATTGATAATAGTGTCTAAGCTACAATAAAGACATTTTCTATTGGTATGCCTCTTGGATTCTTCACGTGTATCAACGTAATGTGATGTGATATTCTATGATCTGTTTGTCTGTGCACTTGTGCATTGTTAAACATGTGATCTCCCTGTATGTGTGAACATATTTCCAGTGAGTATTGGTTCTCGGGTTTCAACAAAATACTGTCACAGCACACACACTCAACAGAATGTTAGTGAGTTTTAGTCCTCCAGTCTCAATAAATAATGTTACAGCAAATGTCTGATAGCTCACTCTTGCTACAGATTTATTTTCTAAGAATAAAATAGAAAATATCAGTTATTTTATTCTTAGAAAATATCAGTTAAGTATAAAACAGCTGACAATATTTACTAAGAATAAAATAACTGATAATATTTTCTAAAAATAAAATAGCTGATAATATGTTCTAATTTTATTAACTGATATTTACTAAGAATAAAATAACTGATAATATTTTCTAATAAATAAAATAACTGATAATATTTTCTGAGAATAAAATAACTGACAATATTATTCTAATGAATAAAATAACAGGTAAGAAGTTGTATCAGATCATGATGAGAAGATGAACAGGTCGGAAGTAAGTATGATGATGAATAAATGAACAGGTCAGAAGTATATGATGATGATGAATAAATGAACAGGTCAGAAGTATATGCTGATGAATAAATGAACAGGTCAAAAGTATATGATGAACAGGTCAGAAGTATATGCTGATGATGAATAAATGAACAGGTCAGAAGTATATGATGATGATGAATAAATGAACAGGTCAGAAGTATATGATGATGATGAATAAATGAAGGCAGGCAGGCAAGCACATTAACCCTCATGTGTCCATGGATGTGTATGTATGAGTCCGAAGTTCACAACATAATTTGATAAAAACAAATGTGTGACATTTCGGCATGATATAATGGCTGTCTATTTAAAATGTGGAAAATCAAATAATTCAATGACAGACAAAATATTAAGGCATGGAATAAAATGAGTATCCAAAAATCTGTACAATTATGGAAACATAATCTAATGCAGCAAAACACACAACCAATGACATGTTGAAGTGGATCCATGAATTAGATGTGGCAGCCCATCTCAACTTCTCTACAGCAAGTAAAACCAATGTGCACGGTCAGTCTGATAGATGTGGCAGCTGATCTCAACTTCTCTACTAGCAAGTAAAACCAATGTGCACGGTCAGTCTGATAGATGTGGCAGCCTGATCTCAACTTCTCTACTAGCAAGTAAAACCAATGTGCACGGTCAGTCTGATAGATGTGGCAGCCTGATCTCAACTTCTCTACAGCAAGTAAAACCAATAGTAGCACGGTCAGTCTGATAGATGTGGCAGCCCATCTCAACTTCTCTATAGCAAGTAAACCAATAGTGCACGGTCAGTCTGATAGATGTGGCAGCCATCTCAACTTCTCTACTAGCAAGTAAAACCAATGTGCACGGTCAGTCTGATAGATGTGGCAGCCTGATCTCAACTTCTCTACAGCAAGTAAAACCAATAGTGCACGGTCAGTCTGATAGATGTGGCAGCCGATCTCAACTTCTCTATAGCAAGTAAAACCAATGTGCACGGTCAGTCTGATAGATGTGACAGCTGATCTCAACTTCTCTACAGCAAGTAAAACCAATGTGCACGGTCAGTCTGATAGATGTGGCAGCCCATCTCAACTTCTCTATAGCAAGTAAACCAATGTGCACGGTTAGTCTGATAGATGTGGCAGCTGATTTCAACTTCTCTACAGCAAGTAAAACCAATTATATACGGTCAGTCTGATAGATGTGGCAGCTGATCTCACTTCTCTACCAGCAAGTAAAACCATGTGCACGGTCAGTCTGATAGATGTGGCAGCCCATCTCAACTTCTCTACAGCAAGTAAAACCAATGTGCACGGTCAGTCTGATAGATGTGGCAGCTGATCTCAACTTCTCTACAGCAAGTAAACCAATGTGCACGGTCAGTCTGATAGATGTGGCAAGCCGATCTCAACTTCTCTATAGCAAGTAAAACCAATGTGCACGGTCAGTCTGATAGATGTGGACAGCTGATCTCAACTTCTCTACAGCAAGTAAACCAATGTGCACGGTCAGTCTGATAGATGTGGCAGCCCATCTCAACTTCTCTATAGCAAGTAAAACCAATGTGCACGGTTAGTCTGATAGATGTGGCAGCTGATTTCAACTTCTCTACAGCAAGTAAAACCAATATATACGGTCAGTCTGATAGATGTGGCAGCTGATCTCAACTTCTCTACAGCAAGTAAAACCAATGTGCACGGTCAGTCTGATAGATGTGGCAGCCCATCTCAACTTCTCTACAGCAAGTAAAACCAATGTGCACGGTCAGTCTGATAGATGTGGCAGCTGATCTCAACTTCTCTACAGCAAGTAAAACCAATGTGCACGGTCAGTCTGATAGATGTGGCAGCGGATCTCAACTTCTCTACAGCAAGTAAAACCAATGTGCACGGTCAGTCTGATAGATGTGGCAGCGGATCTCAACTTCTCTACAGCAAGTAAAACCAATGTGCACGGTCAGTCTGATAGATGTGGCAGCTGATCTCACCTTCTCTATAGCAAGTAAAACCAATGTGCACGGTCAGTCTGAATAGATGTGGCAGCCCATCTCAACTTCTCTACAGCAAGTAAAACCAATGTGCACGGTCAGTCTGATAGATGTGGCAGCTGATCTCAACTTCTCTATAGCAAGTAAAACCAATGTGCACGGTCAGTCTGATAGATGTGGCAGCCCATCTCAACTTCTCTATAGCAAGTAAAACCAATGTGCACGGTCAGTCTGATAGATGTGGCAGCTGATCTCAACTTCTCTATAGCAAGTAAAACCAATGTGCACGGTCAGTCTGATAGATGTGACAGCCGATCTCAACTTCTCTATAGCAAGTAAAACCAATGTGCATGGTTAGTCTGATAGATGTGGCAGCCCATCTCAACTTCTCTACAGCAAGTAAAACCAATGTGCACGGTCAGTCTGATAGATGTGGCAGCCGGTCTCAACTTCTCTACAGCAAGTAAAACCAATGTGCACGGTCAGTCTGATAGATGTGGCAGCCGGTCTCAACTTCTCTACAGCAAGTAAAACCAATGTGCACGGTCAGTCTGATAGATGTGACAGCCGATCTCAACTTCTCTACAGCAAGTAAAACCAATATATACGGTCAGTCTGATAGATGTGACAGCCGATTAACTTCTCTACAGCAAGTAAAACCAATGTGCATGGTTAGTCTGATAGATGTGGCAGCCCATCTCAACTTCTCTATAGCAAGTAAAACCAATGTGCACAGTCAGTCTGATAGATGTGGCAGCCCATCTCAACTTCTCTATAGCAAGTAAAACCAATGTGCATGGTTAGTCTGATAGATGTGGCAGCCGATCTCAACTTCTCTATAGCAAGTAAAACCAATGTGCACGGTTAGTCTGATAGATGTGGCAGCTGATTTCAACTTCTCTATAGCAAGTAAAACCAATATATACGGTCAGTCTGATAGATGTGGCAGCCCATCTCAACTTCTCTACAGCAAGTAAAACCAATATATACGGTCAGTCTGATAGATGTGGCAGCTGATCTCAACTTCTCTACAGCAAGTAAAACCAATGTGCACGGTTAGTCTGATAGATGTGGCAGCTGATCTCAACTTCTCTACAGCAAGTAAAACCATGTGCACGGTAGTCTGATAGATGTGGCAGCTGATCTCAACTTCTCTACAGCAAGTAAAACCAATGTGCACGGTCAGTCTGATAGATGTGGCAGCTGATCTCAACTTCTCTACAGCAAGTAAAACCAATGTGCACGGTTAGTCTGATAGATGTGGCAGCTGATTTCAACTTCTCTACAGCAAGTAAAACCAATATATACGGTCAGTCTGATAGATGTGGCAGCTGATCTCAACTTCTCTACAGCAAGTAAAACCAATATATACGGTCAGTCTGATAGATGTGGCAGCTGATCTCAACTTCTCTACAGCAAGTAAAACCAATGTGCACGGTCAGTCTGATAGATGTGGCAGCCCATCTCAACTTCTCTACAGCAAGTAAAACCAATGTGCACGGTCAGTCTGATAGATGTGGCAGCTGATCTCAACTTCTCTACAGCAAGTAAAACCAATATATACGGTCAGTCTGATAGATGTGGCAGCTGATCTCAACTTCTCTACAGCAAGTAAAACCAATATATACGGTCAGTCTGATAGATGTGGCAGCTGATCTCAACTTCTCTACAGCAAGTAAAACCAATGTGCACGGTCAGTCTGATAGATGTGGCAGCCCATCTCAACTTCTCTACAGCAAGTAAAACCAATGTGCATGGTTAGTCTGATAGATGTGGCAGCTGATCTCAACTTCTCTACAGCAAGTAAAACCAATATATACGGTCAGTCTGATAGATGTGGCAGCTGATCTCAACTTCTCTACAGCAAGTAAAACCAATGTGCACGGTCAGTCTGATAGATGTGGCAGCCCATCTCAACTTCTCTACAGCAAGTAAAACCAATGTGCATGGTTAGTCTGATAGATGTGGCAGCCCATCTCAACTTCTCTACAGCAAGTAAAACCAATGTGCATGGTTAGTCTGATAGATGTGGCAGCCCATCTCAACTTCTCTACAGCAAGTAAAACCAATGTGCACGGTCAGTCTGATAGATGTGGCAGCCCATCTCAACTTCTCTACAGCAAGTAAAACCAATGTGCACGGTTAGTCTGATAGATGTGGCAGCTGATCTCAACTTCTCTACAGCAAGTAAAACCAATGTGCACGGTCAGTCTGATAGATGTGGCAGCTGATCTCAACTTCTCTACAGCAAGTAAAACCAATGTGCACGGTCAGTCTGATAGATGTGGCAGCCCATCTCAACTTCTCTACAGCAAGTAAAACCAATGTGCACGGTCAGTCTGATAGATGTGGCAGCTGATCTCAACTTCTCTACAGCAAGTAAAACCAATGTGCACGGTCAGTCTGATAGATGTGGCAGCTGATCTCAACTTCTCTACAGCAAGTAAAACCAATGTGCACGGTCAGTCTGATAGATGTGGCAGCCCATCTCAACTTCTCTACAGCAAGTAAAACCAATGTGCACGGTCAGTCTGATAGATGTGGCAGCTGATCTCAACTTCTCTACAGCAAGTAAAACCAATGTGCACGTCAGTCTGATAGATGTGGCAGCTGATCTCAACTTCTCTACAGCAAGTAAAACCAATGTGCACGGTCAGTCTGATAGATGTGGCAGCCCATCTCAACTTCTCTACAGCAAGTAAAACCAATGTGCACGGTCAGTCTGATAGATGTGGCAGCCCATCTCAACTTCTCTACAGCAAGTAAAACCAATATATACGGTCAGTCTGATAGATGTGGCAGTCCATCTCAACTTCTCTACAGCAAGTAAAACCAATATATACGGTCAGTCTGATAGATGTGGCAGTCCATCTCAACTTCTCTACAGCAAGTAAAACCAATATATACGGTCAGTCTGATAGATGTGGCAGTCCATCTCAACTTCTCTACAGCAAGTAAAACCAATATATACGGTCAGTCTGATAGATGTGGCAGCCCATCTCAACTTCTCTACAGCAAGTAAAACCAATGTGCACGTCAGTCTGATAGATGTGGCAGCCCATCTCAACTCTCTACAGCAAGTAAAACCAATGTGCACAGTCAGTCTGATAGATGTGGCAGCCCATCTCAACTTCTCTATAGCAGTAAAACATGTGCACGGTCAGTCTATAGATGTGGCAGCCCATCTCAACTTCTCTACAGCAAGTAAAACCAATATATCGGTCAGTCTGATAGATGTGGCAGCCCATCTCAACTTCTCTATAGCAAGTAAAACCAATGTGCACGGTCAGTCTGATAGATGTGGCCAGCCCATCTCAACTTCTCTACAGCAAGTAAAACCAATATATACGGTCAGTCTGATAGATGTGGCAGCCATCTCAACTTCTCTATAAGTAAACCAATGTGCACGGTCAGTCTGATAGATGTGGCAGCCCATCTCAACTTTCTCTACAGCAAAGTAAAACCAATGTGCACGGTCAGTCTGATAGATGTGGCAGCCCATCTCAACTTCTCTACAGCAAGTAAAACCAATGTGCACGGTCAGTCTGATAGATGTGGCAGCCCATCTCAACTTCTCTACAGCAAGTAAAACCAATGTGCACGGTCAGTCTGATAGATGTGGCAGCCCATCTCAACTTCTCTACAGCAAGTAAAACCAATGTGCACGGTCAGTCTGATAGATGTGGCAGCTGATCTCAACTTCTCTATAGCAAGTAAAACCAATGTGCACGGTCAGTCTGATAGATGTGGCAGCCCATCTCAACTTCTCTACAGCAAGTAAAACCAATGTGCACGGTCAGTCTGATAGATGTGGCAGCTGACTCAACTTCTCTATCAGCAAGTAAAACCAATGTGCACGGTCAGTCTGATAGATGTGGCAGCCCATCTCAACTTCTCTACAGCAAGTAAAACCAATGTGCACGGTCAGTCTGATAGATGTGGCAGCCCATCTCAACTTCTCTACAGCAAGTAAAACCAATATATACGGTCAGTCTGATAGATGTGGCAGCCCATCTCAACTTCTCTACAGCAAGTAAAACCAATATATACGGTCAGTCTGATAGATGTGCAGCGATAACTTCTCTACAGCAAGTAAACCATGTGCACGGTCATCTGATAGATGTGGCAGCCCATCTCAACTTCTCTACAGCAAGTAAAACCAATTAGATACGGTCAGTCTGATAGATGTGGCAGCTGATCTCAACTTCTCTACAGCAAGTAAAACCAATGTGCACGGTCAGTCCTGATAGATGTGGCAGGCCCATTCAACTTCTTCTATAGCAAGTAAAACCAATATATACGGTCAGTCTGATAGATTGTGGCAGCCCATCTCAATTCTCTACAGTAAGTAAAACCAATGTGCACGGTCAGTCTGATAGATGTGGCAGCCCATCTCAACTCTCTACAGCAAGTAAAAACCAATAGTGCACGGTCAGTCTGATAGATGTGGCAGTCCATCTCAACTTCTCTACAGCAAGTAAAACCAATGTGCACGGTCAGTCTGATAGATGTGGCAGCCCATCTCAAACTTCTCTACAGCAAGTAAAACCAATATATACGGTCAGTCTGATAGATGTGGCAGCCATCTCAACTGCTCTATAGCAAGTAACAAACCAATGTGCACGGTCAGTCTGATAGATGTGGCAGCTGATCTCAACTTCTCTATAGCAAGTAAAACCAATGTGCACGGTCAGTCTGATAGATGTGGCAGCTGATCTCAACTTCTCTATAGCAAGTAAAACCAATATATACGGTCAGTCTGATAGATGTGGCAGCTGATCTCAACTTCTCTACAGCAAGTAAACCAATGTGCACGGTCAGTCTGATAGATGTGGCAGCCCCTCTCAACTTCTCTACAGCAAGTAAAACCAATGTGCACTGTCAGTCTGATAATGTGGCAGCCCATCTCAACTTCTCTATAGCAAGTAAAACCAATGTGCACGGTAGTCGTGATAGATGTGGCAGCTGATCTCAACTTCTCTACAGCAAGTAAAACCAATGTGCCACGGTAGTCTGATAGATGTGGCAGCTGATCTCAACTTCTCTACAGCAAGTAAAACCAATGTGCACGGTCAGTCTGATAGATGTGGCAGCTGATCTCAACTTCTCTATAGCAAGTAAAACCAATATATACGGTCAGTCTGATAGATGTGGCAGCCCATCTCAACTTCTCTACAGCAAGTAAAACCAATGTGCACGGTCAGTCTGATAGATGTGGCAGCTGATCTCAACTTCTCTTGCAGCAAGTAAAACCAATGTGCACGGTCAGTCCTGATAGATGTGGCAGCTGATCTCAACTTCTCTACAGCAAGTAAAACCAATGTGCACGGTCAGTCTGATAGATGTGCAGCCCATCTCAACTTCTCTACAGCAAGTAAAACCAATGTGCACGGTCAGTCTGATAGATGTGGCAGCTGATCTCAAACTTCTCTACAGCAAGTAAAACCAATGTGCACGGTCAGTCTGATAGATGTGGCAGCCCATCTCAACTTCTCTATAGCAAGTAAAACCATGTGCACGGTTAGTCCTGATAGATGTGACAGCCGATCTCAAACTTCTCTACAGCAAGTAAAACCAATGTGCACGGTCAGTCTGATAGATGTGGCAGCCCATCTCAACTTCTCTATAGCAAGTAAAACCAATGTGCACGGTTAGTCTGATAGATGTGGCAGCCCATCTCAACTTCTCTACAGCAAGTAAAACCAATGTGCACGGTTAGTCTGATAGATGTGGCAGCCCATCTCAACTTCTCTACAGCAAGTAAAACCAATGTGCACGGTTAGTCTGATAGATGTGGCAGCTGATCTCAACTTCTCTACAGCAAGTAAAACCAATGTGCATGGTTAGTCTGATAGATGTGGCAGCCCATCTCAACTTCTCTACAGCAAGTAAAACCAATATATACGGTCAGTCTGATAGATGTGGCAGCCCATCTCAACTTCTCTACAGCAAGTAAAACCAATATATACGGTCAGTCTGATAGATGTGGCAGCTGATCTCAACTTCTCTACAGCAAGTAAAACCAATGTGCACGGTCAGTCTGATAGATGTGGCAGCCCATCTCAACTTCTCTACAGCAAGTAAAACCAATATATACGGGCAGGTCTGGATAGATGTTGGCAGCCCATCTCAACTTCTCTACAGCAAGTAAAACCAATATATACGGTCAGTCTGATAGATGTGGCAGCCCATCTCAACTTCTCTACAGCAAGTAAAACAATAGTGCACGGTCAGTCTGATAGATGTGGCAGCCCATCTCAACTCTCTACAGCAAGTAAAACCAATATATACGGTCAGTCTGATAGATGTGGCAGCTGATCTCAACTTCTCTACAGCACGTAAAACCAATGTGCACGGTCAGTCTGGATAGATGTGGCAGCCCATCTCAACTTCTCTACAGCAAGTAAAACCAATGTGCACGGTCAGTCTGATAGATGTGCAGCCCATCTCAACTTCTCTACAGCAAGTAAAAACCAATGTGCACGGTCAGTCTGATAGATGTGGCAGCCCATCTCAACTTCTCTATAGCAAGTAAAACCAATGTGCACGGTTCAGTCTGATAGATGTGGCAGCCCATCTCAACTTCTCTACAGCAAGTAAAACCAATGTGCACGGTCAGTCTGATAGATGTGGCAGCCCATCTCAAACTTCTCTACAGCAAGTAAAACCAATAGTATACGGTCAGTCTGATAGATGTGGCAGCCCATCTCAACTTCTCTACAGCAAGTAAAACCAATGTGCACGGTTCAGTCTGATAGATGTGGCAGCCATCTCAACTTCTCTATAGCAAGTAAAACCAATATATACGGTCAGTCTGATAGATGTGGCAGCCCATCTCAACTTCTCTACAGCAAGTAAAACCAATGTGCACGGTCAGTCTGATAGATGTGGCAGCTGATCTCAACTTCTCTACAGCAAGTAAAACCAATATATACGGTCAGTCTGATAGATGTGGCAGCCCATCTCAACTTCTCTACAGCAAGTAAAACCAATGTGCACGGTCAGTCTGATAGATGTGGCAGCTGATCTCAACTTCTCTACAGCAAGTAAACCAATGTGCACGGTCAGTCTGATAGATGTGGCAGCCCATCTCAACTTCTCTATAGCAAGTAAAACCAATGTGCACGGTTAGTCTGATAGATGTGACAGCCGATCTCAACTTCTCTACAGCAAGTAAAACCAATGTGCACGGTCAGTCTGATAGATGTGGCAGCCCATCTCAACTTCTCTATAGCAAGTAAAACCAATGTGCACGGTTAGTCTGATAGATGTGGCAGCCCATCTCAACTTCTCTACAGCAAGTAAAACCAATGTGCACGGTTAGTCTGATAGATGTGGCAGCCCATCTCAACTTCTCTACAGCAAGTAAAACCAATGTGCACGGTTAGTCTGATAGATGTGGCAGCTGATCTCAACTTCTCTACAGCAAGTAAAACCAATGTGCATGGTTAGTCTGATAGATGTGGCAGCCCATCTCAACTTCTCTACAGCAAGTAAAACCAATATATACGGTCAGTCTGATAGATGTGCAGCCCATCTCACTTCTCTACAGCAAGTAAAACCAATATATACGGTCAGTCTGATAGATGTGGCAGCCGAATCTCAACTTCTCTACAGTAAGTAAAACCAATGTGCACGGTCAGTCTGATAGATGTGGCAGCCGATCTCAACTTCTCTACAGCAAGTAAAACCAATATATACGGTCAGTCTGATAGATGTGGCAGCTGATCTCAACTTCTCTACAGCAAGTAAAACCAATGTGCACGGTCAGTCTGATAGATGTGGCAGCCCATCTCAACTTCTCTACAGCAAGTAAAACCAATGTGCATGGTCAGTCTGATAGATGTGGCAGCCCATCTCAACTTCTCTACAGCAAGTAAAACCAATATATACGGTCAGTCTGATAGATGTGGCAGCCCATCTCAACTTCTCTACAGCAAGTAAAACCAATGTGCACGGTTAGTCTGATAGATGTGGCAGCCCATCTCAACTTCTCTACAGCAAGTAAAACCAATGTGCACGGTTAGTCTGATAGATGTGGCAGCTGATCTCAACTTCTCTACAGCAAGTAAAACCAATGTGCATGGTTAGTCTGATAGATGTGGCAGCCCATCTCAACTTC
Organism: Cepaea nemoralis; assembly: GCA_014155875.1. Taxonomy (NCBI): domain Eukaryota; kingdom Metazoa; phylum Mollusca; class Gastropoda; order Stylommatophora; family Helicidae; genus Cepaea; species Cepaea nemoralis. Next base: position 364,002 of record JACEFZ010013668.1, on the reverse strand, counting down.
TCTACAGCAAGTAAAACCAATATATACGGTCAGTCTGATAGATGTGGCAGCTGATCTCAACTTCTCTACAGCAAGTAAAACCAATGTGCACGGTCAGTCTGATAGATGTGGCAGCCCATCTCAACTTCTCTACAGCAAGTAAAACCAATATATACGGTCAGTCTGATAGATGTGGCAGCCCATCTCAACTTCTCTACAGCAAGTAAAACCAATATATACGGTCAGTCTGATAGATGTGGCAGCCCATCTCAACTTCTCTACAGCAAGTAAAACCAATGTGCACGGTCAGTCTGATAGATGTGGCAGCTGATCTCAACTTCTCTACAGCAAGTAAAACCAATGTGCATGGTTAGTCTGATAGATGTGGCAGCCCATCTCAACTTCTCTATAGCAAGTAAAACCAATGTGCACGGTCAGTCTGATAGATGTGGCAGCCCATCTCAACTTCTCTATAGCAAGTAAAACCAATGTGCACGGTCAGTCTGATAGATGTGGCAGCCCATCTCAACTTCTCTACAGCAAGTAAAACCAATATATACGGTCAGTCTGATAGATGTGGCAGCCCATCTCAACTTCTCTATAGCAAGTAAAACCAATGTGCACGGTCAGTCTGATAGATGTGGCAGCCCATCTCAACTTCTCTACAGCAAGTAAAACCAATATATACGGTCAGTCTGATAGATGTGGCAGCCTGATCTCAACTTCTCTACAGCAAGTAAAACCAATGTGCACGGTCAGTCTGATAGATGTGGCAGCCCATCTCAACTTCTCTACAGCAAGTAAAACCAATATATACGGTCAGTCTGATAGATGTGGCAGCCCATCTCAACTTCTCTACAGCAAGTAAAACCAATGTGCATGGTCAGTCTGATAGATGTGGCAGCCGATTAACTTCTCTACAGCAAGTAAAACCAATGTGCACGGTCAGTCTGATAGATGTGGCAGCCCATCTCAACTTCTCTACAGCAAGTAAAACCAATGTGCATGGTCAGTCTGATAGATGTGACAGCCGATCTCAACTTCTCTACAGCAAGTAAAACCGATGTGCACGGTCAGTCTGATAGATGTGGCAGCCAATCTCAACTTCTCTATAGCAAGTAAAACCAATATATACGGTCAGTCTGATAGATGTGGCAGCCATCTCAACTTCTCTAATAGCAAGTAAAACCAATGTGCACGGTCAGTCTGATAGATGTGGCAGCCATCTCAACTTCTCTACAGCAAGTAAACCAATGTGCACGGTCAGTCTGATAGATGTGGCAGCCCATCTCAACTTCTCTACAGCAAGTAAAACCAATGTGCACGGTCAGTCTGATAGATGTGGCAGCCGATCTCAACTTCTCTACAGCAAGTAAAACCAATGTGCACGGTCAGTCTGATAGATGTGGCAGCCCATCTCAACTTCTCTACAGCAAGTAAAACCAATGTGCACGGTCAGTCTGATAGATGTGGCAGCCCATCTCAACTTCTCTACAGCAAGTAAAACCAATGTGCACGGTCAGTCTGATAGATGTGGCAGCCCATCTCAACTTCTCTACAGCAAGTAAAACCAATGTGCACGGTCAGTCTGATAGATGTGGCAGCCCATCTCAACTTCTCTACAGCAAGTAAAACCAATGTGCACGGTCAGTCTGATAGATGTGGCAGCCCATCTCAACTTCTCTACAGCAAGTAAAACCAATGTGCACGGTCAGTCTGATAGATGTGGCAGCCCATCTCAACTTCTCTACAGCAAGTAAAACCAATGTGCACGGTCAGTCTGATAGATGTGGCAGCTGATCTCAACTTCTCTACAGCAAGTAAAACCAATGTGCACGGTCAGTCTGATAGATGTGGCAGCCCATCTCAACTTCTCTACAGCAAGTAAAACCAATATATACGGTCAGTCTGATAGATGTGGCAGCCCATCTCAACTTCTCTACAGTAAGTAAAACCAATGTGCACGGTCAGTCTGATAGATGTGGCAGCCCATCTCAACTTCTCTACAGCAAGTAAAACCAATATATACGGTCAGTCTGATAGATGTGGCAGCCCATCTCAACTTCTCTACAGCAAGTAAAACCAATGTGCACGGTCAGTCTGATAGATGTGGCAGCCCATCTCAACTTCTCTACAGCAAGTAAAACCAATATATACGGTCAGTCTGATAGATGTGGCAGCTGATCTCAACTTCTCTACAGCAAGTAAAACCAATGTGCATGGTCAGTCTGATAGATGTGGCAGCCCATCTCAACTTCTCTACAGCAAGTAAAACCAATGTGCACGGTCAGTCTGATAGATGTGGCAGCCCATCTCAACTTCTCTACAGCAAGTAAAACCAATGTGCACGGTCAGTCTGATAGATGTGGCAGCCCATCTCAACTTCTCTACAGCAAGTAAAACCAATGTGCACGGTCAGTCTGATAGATGTGGCAGCTGATCTCAACTTCTCTACAGCAAGTAAAACCAATGTGCACGGTCAGTCTGATAGATGTGGCAGCTGATCTCAACTTCTCTACAGCAAGTAAAACCAATGTGCACGGTCAGTCTGATAGATGTGGCAGCCCATCTCAACTTCTCTACAGCAAGTAAAACCAATGTGCACGGTCAGTCTGATAGATGTGGCAGCCCATCTCAACTTCTCTACAGCAAGTAAAACCAATGTGCACGGTCAGTCTGATAGATGTGGCAGCTGATCTCAACTTCTCTGCAGCAAGTAAAACCAATGTGCACGGTCAGTCTGATAGATGTGGCAGCCCATCTCAACTTCTCTACAGCAAGTAAAACCAATATATACGGTCAGTCTGATAGATGTGGCAGCCCATCTCAACTTCTCTACAGCAAGTAAAACCAATGTGCACGGTCAGTCTGATAGATGTGGCAGCCCATCTCAACTTCTCTATAGCAAGTAAAACCAATATATACGGTCAGTCTGATAGATGTGGCAGCCCATCTCAACTTCTCTACAGCAAGTAAAACCAATGTGCACAGTCAGTCTGATAGATGTGGCAGCCCATCTCAACTTCTCTATAGCAAGTAAAACCAATGTGCACGGTCAGTCTGATAGATGTGGCAGCCCATCTCAACTTCTCTACAGCAAGTAAAACCAATGTGCACGGTCAGTCTGATAGATGTGGCAGCCCATCTCAACTTCTCTACAGCAAGTAAAACCAATGTGCACGGTCAGTCTGATAGATGTGGCAGCTGATCTCAACTTCTCTACAGCAAGTAAAACCAATATATACGGTCAGTCTGATAGATGTGGCAGCCCATCTCAACTTCTCTACAGCAAGTAAAACCAATATATACGGTCAGTCTGATAGATGTGGCAGCTGATCTCAACTTCTCTACAGCAAGTAAAACCAATGTGCACGGTCAGTCTGATAGATGTGGCAGCCCATCTCAACTTCTCTACAGCAAGTAAAACCAATATATACGGTCAGTCTGATAGATGTGGCAGCTGATCTCAACTTCTCTACAGCAAGTAAAACCAATGTGCACTGTCAGTCTGATAGATGTGGCAGCCCATCTCAACTTCTCTACAGCAAGTAAAACCAATGTGCACGGTCAGTCTGATAGATGTGGCAGCCCATCTCAACTTCTCTACAGCAAGTAAAACCAATGTGCACGGTCAGTCTGATAGATGTGGCAGCTGATCTCAACTTCTCTATAGCAAGTAAAACCAATGTGCACGGTCAGTCTGATAGATGTGGCAGCTGATCTCAACTTCTCTACAGCAAGTAAAACCAATGTGCACGGTCAGTCTGATAGATGTGGCAGCTGATCTCAACTTCTCTATAGCAAGTAAAACCAATGTGCACGGTCAGTCTGATAGATGTGGCAGCCCATCTCAACTTCTCTACAGCAAGTAAAACCAATGTGCACGGTCAGTCTGATAGATGTGGCAGCTGATCTCAACTTCTCTGCAGCAAGTAAAACCAATGTGCACGGTCAGTCTGATAGATGTGGCAGCTGATCTCAACTTCTCTACAGCAAGTAAAACCAATGTGCACGGTCAGTCTGATAGATGTGGCAGCCCATCTCAACTTCTCTACAGCAAGTAAAACCAATGTGCACGGTCAGTCTGATAGATGTGACAGCCGATCTCAACTTCTCTACAGCAAGTAAAACCAATGTGCACGGTCAGTCTGATAGATGTGGCAGCCCATCTCAACTTCTCTACTGCAAGTAAAACCAATATATACGGTCAGTCTGATAGATGTGGCAGCTGATCTCAACTTCTCTGCAGCAAGTAAAACCAATGTGCACGGTCAGTCTGATAGATGTGGCAGCTGATCTCAACTTCTCTACAGCAAGTAAAACCAATGTGCACGGTCAGTCTGATAGATGTGGCAGCCCATCTCAACTTCTCTACAGCAAGTAAAACCAATGTGCACGGTCAGTCTGATAGATGTGACAGCCGATCTCAACTTCTCTACAGCAAGTAAAACCAATGTGCACGGTCAGTCTGATAGATGTGGCAGCCCATCTCAACTTCTCTATAGCAAGTAAAACCAATGTGCACGGTTAGTCTGGACACTAACTCACTCTGTTCTAGTTATGACTTTAACTCCTTCTGTTTCATAGATATCATGACTTGAACCCCTTCTCTTACAGATGTTTCTTTAACCCCTGTGTGAAAATCCCTGTGGTGGAGTGGTTACACCATTTGCCTCACTCTGAAGGTCATGTGTTCGATTCCAGGCTACCACATTAAGTTCCTGTGGTCCTCACTGGAGCTACAAAGTTCATGCTTTCATAAGGCCACCCAGCGGACAGAGACCGAGCCGTATGGGATAAAACCTGGTTCAATGAAGTGGATCATCTTTCCAGTTAAACCCCTATGTTAGAGGATCTTTCAATGACCTGAGAGGCCCAACACACTGAATCTGAGCACCTATGGACATGTCCGGAGTGCAATGAAGATAACATAACTGATAACTGATCAATGAACTGAGAGGCTCAACACGATGAAATGTTCTCTTTCTGTTAAATCCCTATGTTAGAGGATCATTCAATGACCTGAGAGGTTCAACACGATGAAATGTTCTCTTTCTGTTAAACCCCTATTTTACACGATCTTTCAAAGACCTGACAGGCTCAACACGCTGAAATGTTCTCTTCCTGTTAAACCCCTATGTTAGAGGATCATTCAATGACCTGATAGGCTCAACACGATGAAATGTTCTCTTCCTGTTAAACCCCTATGTTAGAGGATCATTCAATTACCTGAGAGGCTCAACACAATGAAATGTTCTCTTCCTGTTAAACCCCTATGTTAGAGGATCATTCAATGACCTGATAGGCTCAACACGCTGAAATGTTCTCTTCCTGTTAAACCCCTATATTAGAGGATCATTCAATGACCTGATAGGCTCAACACGATGAAATGTTCTCTTCCTGTTAAACCCCTATGTTAGAGGATCATTCAATTACCTGAGAGGCTCAACAGAATGAAATGTTCTCTTCCTGTTAAACCCCTATGTTAGAGGATCATTCAATGACCTGAGAGGCTCAACACGTTGACATTGTCTCTTCTGACCGTGGCAGAGTGGGGGTTTGTCTGACATGCTGGTACTTATGTTGACATCTCGTTCAGAAAGCAATGGCAAACTACTGAACATAAAGTTAATTTTAAGTCACAAAGGGGGTTGCGTATGATTGCAAATGATGCAGGTTTTGTTAGACACAGACATTTGCTATATGAATGTAACAGTTGTTTTGTCATTCAATCCCAGAATATAATGTACTTGAAAACACCACACTGTGTTTGTCCAACATTATACTATCATCTATTAGGTACAACCTGTCTAGCTAGTTCTCACTGTGTCTCTGCAATTGTTATACTTCATGCTATACATCCTGGCTTCGCTTTCTGTGCCGCACTGACCTTGGCCAGCAATCAAATGCTGATAATTGAACATAAAATGTTACAAATATAAATATCTTACAGACAGCCCACAACATGTGATATCACAAGCCATATTGGACACACACAATATATGGCAACTCATCAACTGCCAACCACCAGCAGAAACAAGTAGCAACAGCAATGATTTGCCAGAATCAGGCAGTGTACAGCATTCCCAGAGCCTGGTTCAGTCTGTGTTCTCTAGCCTGGACTACAACAGTGTACAGCATTCCCAGAGCCTGGTTCAGTCTGTGTCCTCTAGCCTGGACTACAACAGTGTACAGCATTCCCAGAGCCTGGTTCAGTCTGTGTCCTCTAGCCTGGACTACAACAGTGTACAGCATTCCCAGAGCCTGGTTCAGTCTGTGTCCTCTAGCCTGGACTACAACAGTGTACAGCATTCCCAGAGCCTGGTTCAGTCTGTGTTCTCTAGCCTGGACTACAACAGTGTACAGCATTCCCAGAGCCTGGTTCAGTCTGTGTCCTCTAGCCTGGACTACAACAGTGTACAGCATTCCCAGAGCCTGGTTCAGTCTGTGTCCTCTAGCCTGGACTACAACAGTGTACAGCATTCCCAGAGCCTGGTTCAGTCTGTGTCCTCTAGCCTGGACTACAACAGTGTACAGCATTCCCAGAGCCTGGTTCAGTCTGTGTCCTCTAGCCTGGACTACAACAAGCACATATTGTTTAGGTCAGGGCCAGTGACATGCCTTTGAGGGGATCAGATCAAGCCAATATGAGGATGTTGGTAGGTGAATAGTGAGGATGTTGGTAGGTGAATAGTGAGGATGTTGGTAGGTGAATAGTGAGGATGTTGGTAGGTGAATAGTGAGGATGTTGGTAGGTGAATAGTGAGGATGCTGTTCCGCAGCTGTATCATGACTCAAATGACACCACAGTATTTTCCAAATGATTTCTCATAACCCAACTACAAATGTTCATATCTGGAAGCCAATTTAAATGTATATTATCATTTTCTCATCATTGAGTGTTCTGATATGGAAAAATGTTCTCAGAAAGTGGACATTTGTGACAGAAGTTAGATGACATACAGATCATTAATATTTCTGGTATAATATACATAAAACTTGCTATGTTTATTCAAGTGTATCACATATGCACTTACACATGTCACTCATTCAACTTAGCATCAGAAAATCCTGAGATGTGGAAACTGCCACATGTAATGAGATGATTCTTCATGTCCAGATATCTTGAGTCCACCACTCTCTGCTGTCCTGTGACCTCGTTAGTAGTGTGACCAATTTGTTGTCTGTCAATCAGTCCCAGAGTAAAGTAGGACTGGTGGTTCTGTTTCCAGCTTATTCAGGCAACCATGAGTAGTGTTGACACTATGCCAGGCAGATCTACCAGCAACAGTGTTCTTCCAATTTTGAAAGCTAATGCCACACTTCTTCAAGAGACTTAAAATCTTTTTCCAGCTTGTTCAATCCACCACAAGCTCGCTTGCCTCAAACAAGTTCTCCATAAAAGATTTTCTGTCAAAATCACTCATGTGGCAAGCGGGCAACATGGCCAGTCTACCTGTATAACATCAGCGCACTTGTCCAGTCTGTGCTGAACTCAATGCCTAACTCTGGCAGGTCAAGGGGTGTGGTATTCTGGAAAGTCAACAGCTCTACCTGGGCTGTACTTGGCTTACAATGATATACAGATTAAGATTATGTGTGCACAATGATACACAGATCAAGATCATGTGTGCACAACTCTCAGGATTCTACAGCTGTACCAAGTTGAGGTGATCAGTTCTATTCAGCCGTGCCTTTTTTTCTATCCATCCCCCCCCCCTCCCCCAAAAAAAAAGCAACAATATCAGACACCTGTTTCACAACTCCGAGCACAGAACGATACTGCAATGCTGTCTCACAACTCTGAGCACAGAACGATACAGCAATCCTGTCTGACAACTCCAAGCACAGAACGATACAGCAATCCAGTCTGACAATTCCGAGCACAGAATGATACTGCAATCCTGTCTGACAACTCCAAGCACAGAACAACACTGCAACCCTTCTGACAACTCTGAGCACAGAACGGTACAGCAATCCTGTCTGACAACTCCGAGCACAGAACAATACTGCAATATTAATGAATCACAAAAGCCAACCCCGGGGCAGGTTAGCAAATACAGTCATGACCTCCTACATCAAACAACACAATGGCAAACAGAAGTGCATTCAACAATATTTGTAGCATTCTTCACTACAAACAACATTACACATGAAATAACACACACTTCTTCTTCTTCAGCGTTCCGAGCCATTGAGGTTCTTTGCTGCAGATACAATCCATCTCCATTCGTTTTTCTGGTTGACCTTCTCTTGCCAGTCGTTGACTCCAAGTGCTTGTAGGTCTGTATTGGTCTACCTCGGGGTCTACGGTCATTTATTTCCTGAGTGTAAGCGAGTTTTGTTTCCCTATTTCTATATGCCACAGCCATTGTAGTCTATTAGTATTAGCCTTCATGATATCAGTGATTACACACATTTATACAAAATAACACACATTTATACAAAATAACACCCGCATTTATACAAAATAACACATTTATACAAGTAAAACACTACCTGATCCTTGTACACGGGTTATTCGTGTCTGGTATATGTTGGCAGACCCGTATTTGTACAGACCAAACTGGCAGTAGATGGGTGATCTGGCCAAAATACTTGCTTACTCCATCTCCCCCACACATCTATATCTATTTATTGTAATGCTGTGTCATCTTTCATTCATACACTGCCTATCTTTCCCCAAGATAAGCCGCACTATGAAATACTTTAATCTGTACACATACAAGTTGTACGCAACAACTATCTGATTCAAGCCATACGTACACTGATTGAGGCTGTAACTTATTATATATATTGTGAAAACCTTTCACATGTGAACAGGCAATATTTCATAGTCTCTCCTTGGCTGTAGAGGCGCCTTATAGTGTCGCTGTGTATGTGAACACATACACTACTGTAATACGTTGAAGTAAGTACACTGAGATATTTCAATGGGAACCCACCTGTGAACACCCACACCATAAATATGTTGAATCGTTCTTGACATAAATTTGCCTCTAAACATAATATGCTAATTTCCAAAACTTCACTGTCTTTGAAATTAAATTACAGAAAAACAAACCGCCTGCTATGAACAGTTTTGTTAGAGTAATTCCAGGAATGAATAAACCAAACAATGTACTACCCACCAGCCCCGCTCACAGCTCATCTCTGATGTCTGCCTTCTGGCAGATTTTCTTGAAATCACAGTGTTCAATCAGGTCATGGTAGTGATCCCTGACCACGTTGTAGGGACAGTGGAGCTCTTCACAACCTGGGATCACTCTTGGCTCTTCATTCACAAACATTTTGATATAGTAATCAGCCTCCTCCTCAATCTCCTCGTCCTCACCAAACTCATCCAGCACGCACTCATACAACACAAACAAAATGTTGGCAGAGAACGGCATGATGTTGCTGGTTCGAAACAAGCGTTCGCTGTGCTGGTGGTAGTTGTCTGCCCGCAGAGGTTGGGAGTCGTTAAACAGGCCCAGTGCTGCATACAGGGGGCCTAGAGTTTCCGCATGACCAAAGGCAAACTGGCCCACCAGCAACCTGTCAACATATTCAACAGGTAATCATATATTACATATCCATTCACACAACATTTTTAAAGAATAAAAAAAAAAAAGAATAAAATGATTACTTACCAAGTACATGCCTGCTGAACACAGTGATCAGAGAAATAAACCCCATTGTCTTTTAAAAATAGTCTGTCAAACTGTCATTTACTGCCAATATAGTACCTTGCGGTGTATGAGGAGGGGGGGGGGGGGTGTGGTCTTGAGCCTGCGGAATTAAGGCCGCCTGGCTAGTGCAGTCGCCACGAACTGTGCAGATTAGAGTTTTCTTTTTTCCCCCAACAGAAAAAAACCCCTCACCTTAGCAAGGATTCAAACCCAGGTCTCCTGAAAGAGAATCCAGCATTCTAGACACTCGGTTAAAATAAAGTACCACTTTTAAAAACAATATTCACTTCTTTGAAGTGTCCACCACATGAACATGACACAATGAAAATATTCATCAAATGAACATAACAATGAAAATATTATCTAGAAATAGAACCCAAGGAACACAAACTAACTCTGACAGAACACTTCAATAAGTTCTATGATACTGACTTCCTGACAAAGCCTCAACAATCCACAAGTTATAGCCCCAACATCACCCAGGAGGAAAACAGTGAGGACTACAAGATAAACTAACTACTGGGTGTTTGTAAAGCCTTACTACACTTTATACGTAGAACAAATTTGAAAAATGATGTACATGACATCATTCAAAAATGTGCTAAAATATTTATTAAATTAGTTACAATAGTCACTGCTATGGTTTAACACTGTTTTGGGGAAGTTGGAAAGTACCAATCAATTATTCTTTATAACAAAGTTGCTGAGGATGGGGACGGAGCACTTATGGGAATGTCCCGAATGCTGTGATGTAGATTCCTAGATCAATCAATCAATCAATCAATCTTTATAACAGGTGTTGGAAGTGTCCACCACGGGCTTCAAGACATGACAGTACACGTCTCTTCATATTGTCAAATACCTTCTGCAACGTGTCTGTTATTATTTCTTGAATGGTCAATACTCATTGCTCATGTATGTGTAGGGGGATGTGTGGGTGGGGGATGTGCCAGTAGGTGGGGGGATGTGTGGGTGGGGGATGTGTGTGGGGTTTGGGTGGATGGTAGGAAGTGGGTGGGAGGTTTGTGGGTGGGGAATGTGTGTGTGGGTAGGTAGTGCAGTGTGTGAGCGGTTGAGGGGGGGGGGGGAGGGGGGATGAGTGTTTGGCTGGGTGGTTGGAGGTGGGTGGGTGGGTGTGGACTGGGGGATGGGTGTGTTTGCAGGGAGATGTGTGTGTGGGGGGATGTGTGTTAATAGGCAAGGGTGGGTTGGTGGGGTATGTGTGGGGAATGTTTGTGGGGGGGGGGGGGGGGGGGGTTGTGGGTTGGTGGTTTGGGAATGTGTATGTGGGTGGGTGTGGGGTGTGTGTGTGGTTGGGGGGATGAGTGTTTGGCTGGGTGGTTGGAGGTGTGTGGATGTGGGTGGGTGGGTATGTGTGGGCTGGGGGATGGGTGTGTTGTAGGGAGATGTGTGTGTGGGGGGATGTGTGTTAATAGGGAAGGATGGGTTGGTGGGTGTTTGGGTGGGTGTGTGTGTGGGAAGTGTGTAAGGCTGTGTGTGGGTGGGTGGGTATGTGGGGGTTGTGCAGGTGGGGGATTATGTGGGTGGATGTAGGGTGTGGGTGTATGGGTGGGTGAGTGGGTGGGGGTTGTATGTATGTGGGTGGGTTTGGGTGTATGTGGGTGGAAAGAGGTTGTATGGGTGGGTGAGGGATGTGTCTCATAACATTGTAATATGCATTGTTTATGTTTACAACATTCATTTGACAATGCATTTTCCTATGTGAATGTATCATGCACTGTTGATGAATGAAAGATGAGTGATTGGAAGGGCCGAATGTAAGACGGGCCTGTGTGCCCAATTTGTAACCCTTTTTAAATAAAGTTGAATTGAATTGAATTGAATTGCTTCTTTCAGGTCCTCAACTGTATGTACATTATTTTCGTAAACACTTCCTTTCAAGAAATTCCATAGATAATAGATAATTCCTAACCACGATGCAATGAGGAGGTTGTTTATCAGGAAATCTTGCTATAAATCTTTAAACAACTGTCTGTGTGTATCAACCGCAATTTTGAAACACTTGTTCAACCAAATAAATTCTTTCTTCAGTTGATAACACTATTCTGTTTAGAGTGCAAAGAACTAAGGCATCCATTCGCTGCATATTGTGTCACGAAGGACTGTGGAGTTTAGATGACATCATATATTTCATTTTTCAAAAGTGTTCTACATACAAAGTGTAGTGAGACTTTACAAACATCCGGTATATTCATTCATATTGTGCCAGGCTGATCAGCACAGCCAGTCATGGTTCACTAGCTCACCCGGCCACCAGTCTTTGATCAAGTCTGTGTTCTTGTCCCAATGTGTGGCCATCCGGGGGTTTCTCTCTCTCTCTGCCTTCTCCTGGCTCTTGTTGTATCCATCTTGCCACTCAGTTTTCTCATTTATTTCTCCTCATAATGAACCCACAAAATCTCATTCCTGTAAACTGTCATTTACTGCCAATATAGTACCTTGCGGTGTATGGCGTGGGGGGGGGGGGGGGGGGGTGGGGGGGGGGGGGGGTGTGAGCCTGAGGAATTTGGCCGCCTGGCTAGTGCAGTTGTCACAAACTCTGCAGGTTACGATTTTCTTTTTGCCCCCGACAGAAACAAGTCCCACACCTTACCGAGGATTCAAACCCGAGTCTCCTGAAGGAGAATCTGGCATTCTAGCAATTAACGGTTTTAATTTGATACTCAAGGAATTGTCTCAATTATGTTTATGCCCATCCATTGCTTTCTTTGCACTTTCCTCAGAAAGCACATTTCCACTGTCATTAAATGTTTCCACCTTGTATGCTTATTAGTCCACGTTTCACCTGCATATAACAATATAGATTCTTTACAGCACTCTTTACTCTCAATGCAATTAGCAGCATTTTATTGGTCAGTATCTTTTTCTTCTTCTTCTTCTTCTTCTGCGTTCATCCGGAGTGTTTTTTCATGTCATAATTGCACTGGGACATTCGACTCTTACTGTTGTGGTGTCGTCCACATCCCAGCAGGTCTTGCTGGAACGGTCAAAGACTTCACGGTCAGCTCTCAAGGGAAGGCAGCAACAGTCCATGGGCATTTTCCACCATCCAAGGAGGCTTCCATGATTGCAGAACTGACACATAGTGCTCTGGTACTGGGCTCACCAAAGGAATCACCATGTCCCGCACATGGCTGCTTTAATTCCTCACCTCCGTATATTGGCTATTTCGTTCGCCGCAGGCCGCTCCCCGCGCAAACCAGGAGAGGTCAGGATGCAAGCGACATCCACTCAGCAAGCTTTCACTTGAGACTTCCACGTAATAGATTCACTAGCCAAGCGTTTATTGGTCAGTCATGGATCAATGAACGTACTGACTCCCTTCCGTGCTATGACTCAAGATTGTCAAGAATATTCTGATTCTGTATTCCTCTATCTCTCATTCCAAAAATCTTTCCGGTTGACACATGTTCCAATTATTATCTTCTCAAAATATGGCCCAAAAATAATGACTGCTTCTTTCTGATGTTTGTGATAAATTGTGTTTGCAACTTAACCTTCCTCAAAATGTCCTGATTAAATTTTGGTAGTCCAAGGAATGTTTAGCTTTCTTCTATAAAACCACATCTCCAAGGCTTCTCGTGATTTTCTCACAAGTCTTCTAACTGTCCAGGATTTGCAGCCATATGTTAAAACTGGTTCTATGTAACAAAGACAAGCTATAATAAAGAAACCAGTAACTTACCCGCCTGGCTCCTCACCATCATCTGCATTCTCGATGTCCATGATTGTTTCATCCATAGTGGCAAAAATCTCAGACACCAATGGACAGCTTTGCTGCCACGTAATATTATATCCGTATCCATTTTTGTAATAATGCTGGAAAAATATCCGAGAGTAAGTAAGTACACTGGAAATCTCTCATCAATATCTAATGATGATGGTGTTTACAATGCTAACAACTCGTTACAACAGCCACAATAGAAAGTCTGTGTTAAGAATGAATGGTTACTATGTAAAAGAACAATCAAACATTTTCATTTATTTATTAGTATAAGTTCCATCTTTCTGCCTTCCCCATCCACCATCTATTGGAAACATCCCCCCCCCCATTACTATTGATACTATTCTCTCCATTTATTGTCCTCCCCTACAACTTAACCCCTATGTAAACTATGTTTATGCCTCTATATTCTTCCTCTTTCCTCCAATTATTCTAATGATGTATCATCTTTCATTCATACCCTGCCTCACTTTCTCCTCCAATTATTCTCAGGCTGTGCCATCTTTCATTCACATCCTGTCTCTTTCCATGTCTAGACAACTCTGGGCCTGTGTTGTTACTTCCTGTCTGCACAAACCCACCCACACCCACTGTGTTTAAAGAGCAGACATGCCTATTGTAATATCACAAACTGATGGATCTCAATGTGATACCAGCCTATTGTAATATCACGAACTGATGGATCTCAATGTGACACCAGCCTATTGTAATATCACAAACTGATGGATCTCAATGTGATACCAGCCTATTGTAATATCACGAACTGATGGATCTCAATGTGATACCAGCCTATTGTAATATCACGAACTGATGGATCTCAATGTGACACCAGCCTATTGTAATATCACGAACTGATGGATCTCAATGTGATACCAGCCTATTGTAATATCTCAAACTGATGGATCTCAATGTGATACCAGCCTATTGTAATATAACGAACTGATGGATCTCAATGTGACACCAGCCTATTGTAATATCACGAACTGATGGATCTCAATGTGATACCAGCCTATTGTAATATCTCAAACTGATGGATCTCAATGTGATACCAGCCTATTGTAATATAACGAACTGATGGATCTCAATGTGATACCAGCCTATTGTAATATCACGAACTGATGGATTTCAATGTGATACCAGCCTATTGTAATATCACGAACTGATGGATCTCAATGTGATACCAGCCTATTGTAATATCACGAACTGATGGATCTCAATGTGATACCAGCCTATTGTAATATCTCGAACTGATGGATCTCAATGTGATACCAGCCTATTGTAATATCACAAACTGATGGATCTCAATGTGATACCAGCCTATTGTAATATCACAAACTGATGTATCTCAATGTGATACCAGCCTATTGTAATATCATGAACTGATGGATCTCAATGTGATACCAGCCTTTTGTAATATCACAAACTGATGGATCTCAATATGATACCAGCCTTCAAGTGACATTACCAGAAGGAATTAAACTAAAGATCAACAAACAAGAGTGCAACCAGAAACAACAACAAATATTCATGCACATATCTTCTTCTTCTGCTGGATTACACAAGGTTCAGCCTCAGACTTCAAAATCTACTTTCTGGATAAAATCTGCCATCAGTTGCAGATCCTGCTTATACCCCAGAGTTTAGTTTCCAGTGTGACCACAGAGTTGAGTTTCCAGTGTAGGCCCAGAGTTGAGTTTTCTAGTGTTCCCATAGAGTTGAGTTTCTAGTGTAGCCCCAGAGTTGAGTTTTCTAGTGTTCCCACAGAGTTGAGTTTCCAGTGTAACCCCCAGAGTTGAGTTTTTAGTGTAGGCCCCAGAGCTGAGTTTCCAGTGTGAACACCAGAGCTGAGTTTCCAGTGTGGCACTTTGTGGCTTTTTACAAATGATTCAGATCTGAAGGATGTGCTGGTAAAGCTGAGTTCTCAGGTGACAGTTTCTAGCACATTATGGTGGTTGGTTCATGATGTGTAACAAATTAAAGATGGTCTGTTGAATTGTCTGAAGAGTTGAGTTGAGTTAAGAACCGACATCACTGCACTCAGGACATTCCCATACGTGCTCCGTCCCCTTGTTCAACAGCCAGTGAAGAGTCATACTACTAATCGTTCCCACCACTATCTGATTAGAATTGTCTGAAGAGTGGTGGCAAAACAAGAGGGCAACATCAAACAAGACTGTCAACAAACTATTATGACAACAACAACAGCAGGTTGTCAATGAATTGTGACAACAACAGTCAGCACTCTCTCAATAACAAGACAACAATCAGTACTCTCTCAACAACAGAATAACAATCAGCACTCTCTCAACAATATAATAATCAGCACTCTCTCAACAAGACAACAGATAGGACAATCAGCAGTCTCAACAACATAATCAGCACTCTCTCAACAACATAACAATCAGCAATGTCTCAACAACATGACAGCAATCAGCAGTCTCAATAACATGACAATCAGCACTCTCTCAACAATAAAACAACAGTCAGGTCTGTCAAACTATCTCAACAACATGAAAACAATAAGCACTGTCTCAACAAGACAACAGACAGATCTGTCAGCACTCTCTCAACAACATAACAACAATGAGCACTCTCTCAACAACATGACAACAGACAGGACTGTGAGCACTGTCTCAACAACATAACAATTGGTACTCTCTCAACAACATAACAATCAGCACTGTTTTAACAACATAACAATCAGCACTGTCTCAACAACATAACAATCAGCACTCTCTCAACAACATAACAATCAGCACTCTCTCAACAACATAACAATCAGCACTGTCTTAACAACATAACAATCAGCACTGTCTCAACAACATAACAATCAGCACTGTCTTAACAACATAACAATCAGCACTGTCTTAACAACATAACAATCAGCACTGTATCAACAACATAACAATCAGCACTGTCTTAACAACATAACAATCAGCACTCTCTCAACAACATAACAATCAGCACTCTCTCAACAACATAACAATCAGCACTCTCTCAACAACATAACAATCAGCACTCTCTCAACAACATAACAATCAGCACTGTCTCAACAACATAACAATCAGCACTCTCTCAACAACATAACAATCAGCACTGTCTTAACAACATAACAAGCAGCACTCTCTCAACAACATAACAATCAGCACTCTCTCAACAACATAACAATCAGCACTCTCTCAACAACATAACAATCAGCACTGTCTTAACAACATAACAATCAGCACTCTTTCAACAACATAACAACCAGCACACTCTCAACAATACAGCAATCAGCATTCTCTCAACAATATAACAATCAGCACTCTCAACATAATAACAATCAGCACTCTCTCAACAATATAACAATCAGCACTCTCTCAACAAGACAACAGACAGGTCTGTCAGCACTCTCTCAACAATATGCCAACAATCAGCACTGTCTCAACAACATGATAACAAACAGAACTGTGAGCACTGTCTCAACAAAATAACAATCAGCACTCTCTTAACAATATAACAATCAGCACTGTCTCAACAATATAACAATCAGCACTCTCTCAACAACATAACAATCAGCACTCTCTCAACAATATAACAATCAGCACTCTCTCAACAACATGACAACAGACAGAACTGTGAGCACTCTCTCAACAATATAACAAACAGCACTCTCTCAACAAGGCAACAGACAGGACTGTCAGCAAACCTGTAGATCCCTGCACTAAGACACTGACCTTCAAGTCTCCCACATACTCCAGAATCTCCATGTCGCTCTCGTCCAGCAAGGAGCACCAGGGAGACGAGTCGTACACAGCAGTCTCATAGCCACACATCAGGTAGATGAGCTGGACATTGGCTGGCAAAGGAAATCACGGAAGGTTTCACGTTAAGCAATAAGACAAATACTTAACATATGGTCGCTTTCTTCTTCTTTCTATTTTCTACTCTGTATGACCTTAATGCTTGTTCCCTCACACATTTAAGAGTAATGGTCACACATCGTTCTCATTCCTTGACCAATTTAAGTAGATGCAGCTTTTCTGATATGGTATGTTTATCACTTTTCTATACTTTCTCTAATCTCAATCAAAATAACAGACTCTGAAATCATAAACATATTCCAGTGATCAAGGAGAGGAAAAGTCGCTGGCATTGGATAGGACACACACGAAGAAAACCTGAGGATTGTATAACTAGATACTCCTTGTCTGGAACCCATAAGACGGATGAAATAGTGGGAAATCTAAAATCACGGAGAAAAGAATTAAAGACAGAGATGAACTACATGGGGAGATAATAAAGCTAGTCGCAGGATAAAGCAACAGATAGAGATGAACTATATGGGAGATGATGGAGCTAATTACAGGATATAATAACAGACAGAGATGAACTATAGGGGGAGATGATGAAGCTCGTTGCAGGATATAGCAACAGATGGGATGGACTGGAGTGAGTAGACATCGTTATTGCAACTAAAATTTAAAATTATTTTTCATGACAGCAACTACAAGTAGTAGTAGCATGTGTGGGTTGAGTTCAAGACGAACAAACAGAGAGAACAAATATGTTACATGTTTGTAGATGTGAAAAGCTGTTCCATATTTGGAATGTTACTTAAGCAATTCAGCTTTTTCCTATTCAGTTCCTTTTTTTTTCTTTCTAATCTCTGTCTCACACTTTTTGTTATACTGGTTATTATGTTAATACTAATTCAATTCAATTTTATTTTAAAAGGGTTACAAATTGAGCACGCAGGCCCATCTTACATTCAGCTCTTCCAATCACTCATCTTTCATTCATCAATAGCGCATGATACTTTTACATAGGAAAATACATCGTCGAATGAATGTTGTAAACATAAACAATGCATATTGCAATGTTATGAGGCACATCCCTCACCCACCCACACACACCCTTCCCACCCACATACACCCCCACCCATCCCCATCCAAGCCCCACCCAAACACACACACCCTCCATCCACCCATACCCTCCCCACCCAGCCATACACCCTACCTACACCCCCCCCCCCCACATGCACACACATCTCCCCACAAACACATCCACCCATATCCACACACCTCCAACCACCTAGCCAAACACTCATCCCCCAACCACACACACACCCCCACCAATCAACACAACCCGCCCCCACCTACACATTCCCCACCCACCAATCCAAACCCCCACCCAGCAACACACTTCCTACCATCCAGGCAAAGGCCCAATACTAACCTGTAGTAAGTACATTACAGCCTATGTCAAGCTTCGTCTCAATTTTATTTTTTATCTTGACCACCCTTTCACTGGATAAAAAGTCGTAGTATTCCTTGAAGGCCGTCTTGTTGCCATCAACACTGTACACATACTTGGCACACAAGCCGAAGAATCGCAACAGCTGATCATTGACCTCCGAGTCGAAATCATCTTCACTATCATCCGCTCCATAGATGGTGCTACTAAACCCTTCATAAAAAGCAGAAGCACTCTGTTTTGTTCTCTCCTGGCTGGAGACGAGGAACCTGAAGCTGTTGGTGTCTTCATCTGAGAATAAAGTGAAGAGTTTCTTGGCGAGCCGTTTGCCCAGCGCTTCCTGTTCCGTTTCTCCCAGAGCTGATAAAGCTTTATTGTTGTTACTGGGAAATCGGTTAACCCAGTTGTACAAATCTGAATTGACGTTGGGTTCCATGGCGTCGACAAGTTTATCATGAACGGCCGATATTTCGTTGACATCGTCCAGACCCGGGTAGCGGGCGCCGTGTCGAATCACCGCGCTAGCATGAACGGCCGGACAAGTCATTCCCTTGATGTCTTTCAGGTAGTACAGCTCGTCCTCCACCGGTTTGGATGCCTGGTGTGTCCACTCGTACGGGGTTTTTGTGGAGAAGTATTTATAAGGCGGCGTTGATATACTGGAGGAAAATAAATCCACACAGACAAGGAAGGAGAAGAGCGTTGCAGAATGCAGCTTCATGGCGGCCGCCATCTTGACTTCTGCAACTTCCACGGACAATTGTTGTCCAAATAGGGCCTGGTTATTTAGGTATATTACATGTGTCTGCCCCAGGCTCAGAGGGTAGATGGTTTGACTCCAGCAGATGGCTGAGTATTTTCCCTGGAACCGTTAGACCCTAATGATGTCACGCGTCCCCTGATCTCTTCGGGCACCATTATCATGTGCTGTGCCGATTCCAGCAGACGGCCGGGTATTTTCCTAAAAATCATTAGACCCTAATGTCACACGTGCCCTGATCTCTTGGATCATCATTATCATGTGCCAAATCGATAAGCGTGGGCGATCATGTTTAGCCATCTCACACGTTCTAGATACTATAATACCATGTGGCCAAGCCATTCAGATATTTACTTTCCTCCACCCCCCCCCCCCCCCCACCCCCAAATCTTGCCAGCTGTCACCAACTTTAATTTATTTCTTCTCATAACGTGCCCCAAAAAATCTTGACTGCTTGACTAATCAGTTTACAGTTTTCGATTTCTTTCTTGTACGATTTGTGTTATTTTAAAAATTGGAATCGGATTCCTAGTCTCCTCGGATAAGGGCGAAAAACAGAAGGCACTATGTGCATGTTGTGCACTGTAGACATCCCAAGGCAGTTGGAAATTGCAAAGAATAGGCCATAATGCCGCTTTCCTGGTAAATTGTTAGGAAAGAGTTAAGTACCGACATGACAGAGCTCGAGACATTCCCATGCGTGCTCTGTCCTAATCTGCAACAGCCAGCGAAGAGTCAAAATACTAATGGAACCAGTAGCAGTCTGATTATGTACACATCTGGACTTCCCTCGGACTTTTGAGAGTTGATAAGATCCCCTGGTCACTTCCTGCAGCACCATTCTCTCCAGGCCGTGATTCTTCTGCAATATACACACAATTTCACAGGAAAAATTGTTAGGAAACAAAACCTACCCACGAGCCAGAGGAGGCAAACCTTACGAAGGTGCATGCCGAAATCGGACACGCATACCGCATACTTTTGAGGTGCACAACTCTCCAGGGGAGCGAAGAAGAACGAACGAACGAACAAGCTTTATTTTCAAAGGGTTAAGAATTGGGCACGCAGGCCCGTCTAACATTCTGCCCTTCTATCACTCTCTTTCATACATTATTTCATTCACACATCATTCAAGGCTAACAGAGAACAGCAACAATATAAAAGATATGCATTATAAAGGCATGGGCAAAAATGCGAACATCAAAACTACACGACACAGTAAAATTAGATAATGGTCTGACACTTGTTATTAGCCATGTGGAATATAGACCTGTCAGTCAGGTCTTAGTCAGATATGACTGAGCTACCGTATAACAGTAGACGGTACTACCTAGTTTCTGTTAGCGCCGAACGTTGGGCGGCGCTTACCAAACCCGACACCCCACATTGTGCCAACGGCTTCGGGCGGAAGAGCACAATTGGGAGGGTACAAGCCTTACCCTGGGGCGAGGAAATGCAAGCTAAAGACAAAATTGTCATGGCAGGGCAGACCAGGCCCTAAGCCTTGGTTGGCGACTGGTCTAGGATCGAAGCTCCGACAAGCGGACAGTTAGAGCATTGCTTTGCTGATCCGGCAGCTTCTGCAGCTGTCTTGTTCCAGATGTAGGGGTGTTACCTTTCCTCTGGAGTGAACTAGGCAGGCCGAGAGAGGGATCATGCTGCATGGGCAACACATGATCTCTATATTTTAGCCCAGGCTTTGTGCTATGGAGAGGCAATAACTCCATCCCTGGTCTTAACTGGTCTCGGAATCAAAGCGAGAGGCAACTGTTACGGGTTATAAGTCCTTGTCAGTTGGCGTAGACATGGGGCGCCACGCGTTGCCTCTGACGGTGGGAGACACCTATAGGTGTCACTGATCAGCTACCGCCCGCCTCAAGCTGGGCAGCCCCCAGCCAATTGGGTGCTGATCCGCCACAGCCTGCCTGCTTCAATGGGTGCTTGGGGCTAGGACAAAATCTGAATCGCAGGCTGTAAAACCAATGCACCAGGTACAAACAAAAATAAAAATAGAAACCTCAAGCTACGGCTTGCAACCTGGAACGTGAGAACCATGTGTCCAGGATTTTCCACTGACTTGACCAATATTGACGATGTGAGAAAAACGGCTGTGATTGATGCCGAACTCAATCGTCTTAACATTGATATTGCTGGCCTGCAGGAGACTCGCCTCGCTGAGGAAGGGTCACTCAGGGAAAACAACTACACCTTTTTCTGGAAGGGTAGAGGGCAGGCAGAAAAAAGGCAACACGGTGTGGGCTTTGCAGTGAAGAATTCGCTACTGGGAATGATTGAAATTCCAGCAGGAGGAAATGAAAGACTATTATCCCTGCGCTTGGCAACCTCTTGTGGGTTTGCCACCATTATTACTGCATATGCACCGACACTCGATTCCTCTGATGATGTGAAGGATTTGTTCTATGAGGAGTTAGACTCCGTGATCAAGGCAGTTCCAAAATCTGACTACATTTATATGCTCGGTGATTTCAATGCTCGTGTGGGCAAGGACTCGAGTTCATGGCCAGTGTCCCTTGGAAAATACAACATCGGTCGCATGAATGAAAATGGGCAAAGGCTGCTGGAGCATTGCACCAGTAATGACCTATGTATTACAAACTCCTTTTTTAAAACAAAAGAGATGCATAAGGTCACATGGAAACATCCAAGATCCGGCCATTGGCACCAGCTGGACTTCATCATCACACGGAGACAACATCTGAACCATATATCATTGACTCGTAGTTACCACAGTGCTGACTGTGATACAGATCATTCTTTGGTTGTTGCAAGGGTTAGACTGAGACCAAAGAGAATCTACACAGCTAAACACAAATCTAGCCCCAGGATTAATATTATTAACACTCATGATCCTGAAAAGTGCTTTCAGTTTCAACAGCAACTTGAAGACGCTTTCACTGATACACCAGAAAATTGTACAGTAAATGAAAAGTGGGGTCAAATTAAGGAAACTCTTTATAAAACTGCCGTAGGGGTTTACGGCACTGTGGATCATAAGAGGCAGGACTGGTTTGCGGCCAACAGCGAGACTCTGCAGCCCTTGATTGATAAGAAGAAGAAAGCTCTCTTAAGAAACAAGGAAAGACCAACGCGTAACACTCTGAGTGAGCTAAGGCAAGCTAGGAAGGATGTGCAAAAGGCTGCCAGGCAGTGTGCAAATGATTATTGGATCAAGTTATGTGAGTCCGTTCAAATCGCAAGTGATAAGGGAGACATAAGAAGCATGTATGAAGGAATAAAGAAAGCCTGTGGTCCAGTGATCAAAAGAAGTGCACCATTGAAAACCTTGACTGGAGAAGTCATCACTGATAAGAAACAGCAGATGGACAGATGGGTAGAGCACTATTTGGAGCTTTACTCAAGTGAGACCAAACTAGCGGATGATGCCCTTAACGCCATAGAGGCTCTACCAACTCTTGACCACCTGGACACACTTCCCACCATAACAGAAGTTAAGTGTGCTATAAATGAACTTGCATCTGGCAAGGCTCCAGGTAAGGATGGGATTCCAATAGAGGTGATCAGGAGTGGGCAAGACCCCCTCGCTCTACAGATCCACCAGCTAATAGAGCTATGCTGGCATGAAGGACAAGTCCCACAGGATTTCAAAGATTCAAGCATCATAACACTGTACAAGAACAAGGGTGATCGGAGCGACTGCAACAACTATAGGGGTATCTCACTTCTGTGTATTGTTGGAAAAGTATTTGCCAGAATTGTTCTGCGCAGACTTCAAGTCCTAGGAGATCAAGTCTACCCCGAATCACAGTGTGGCTTTCGACAGAACCGGTCTACCACTGATATGATATTCTCATTGCGACAAATGCAAGAAAAATGCCGTGAACAGAATCAACCACTGTTTATTGCCTTCATCGACCTCACAAAGGCATTTGATTTGGTCAGTCGTGAGGGTCTGTTCAAGGCACTAAAGAAGATTGGCTGCCCACCAACTCTTCTGTCCATTGTGGAATCGTTCCACACAGGCATGAAGGGTATAATCAAGTTTGATGGTGCAACTTCTGAAGAATTTGAAATCAAGAGTGGAGTTAAGCAAGGTTGTGTACTAGCTCCCACCCTCTTTGGAATATACTTTTCACTTCTACTGAAATATGCATTTCGTGATCAGGATGGTGGTATATACATTCACTCACGCTCAGATGGCGGCCTCTACAATGCTCAGAGATTGAAGGCTAAGACCAAAATTAGGAGGGTACTGATCAGAGAGTTGCTTTTTGCAGATGATGCTGCAGTTACGACCCACTCTGAGGAAGAATTGCAATGTCTACTATCTGCATTCTCCAATGCTTGTTCTGAATTTGGTTTAACAATTAGCAAAAAGAAGACACAGATTATGTCACAAGGTGCACATGGGGTACCATCAATCTTTATTGATGACGCCAAACTAGAGATAGTAGACCATTTTACATATCTAGGATCAGTGGTAAATAGCAAATTATCCCTAGATCAGGAAATCAACATCCGGATTGGTAAGGCAGCAACAACAATGAACAGATTAAGAAAAAGAGTCTGGGAGAACAGGAAGCTTACTGCCAAAACAAAAGTCCTTGTCTATCAAGCCTGTGTCCTTAGTACTCTTCTCTATGGCAGTGAAACCTGGACAACTTACTCACACCAAGAGAACAATTTAAACAGCTTTCATATGCGGTGTCTGCGAAGAATTCTTGGTATTAAGTGGCAAGACAAAATCACAAATACTGAAGTATTGGAAAGATCAGGTTGTGTGACAGTTTATTCCATGCTCAGTCTTCGTAGACTTAGATGGATAGGACATCTTAGGAGGATGGATGATGGTAGAATACCAAAGGATATCTTTTTTGGTGAATTACAGATGGGTAAGAGATCTCAGGGTCGGCCTCTACTACGATACAAAGATGTGTGTAAGCGGGACATGATTGATACAGGCATTGATAATGCACATTGGGAGCAAGTCGCCGCTGAACGTGTTGCATGGAGGGCAAATATCAGAAATGGAATAAAGTCAAAGGAGAAAATTATTGCAGAAAAGTCACACACCAAGCGTTTGAGACGTAAGATGGTGCATGATGGTGGAAATGACCACGTGTTCACATGCACCCACTGTGAACGGACATTTACAGCGCAAATTGGCCTTATCAGTCACACTCGCTACCGCCATAGTTAAAAGTTATTATGCCTTTCTAGAGCACAAACTATCGTCTGTCAAGACGGCAAGGTGCCAATGAGTGAGAATATAGGCCTACTGGGCTACCAAAAGGGGACTGGCTGTTATACTAGGGTTTTGTTATTATTATTATTATCTCTATTATTAAGGGGGAAGATAATCCGTAGGCCTACTGAGATAGTGTTCGAGTAATTTGCGATTATATGAATAGGGATTGGTGATGTCTTTGATTTCTTGTGGAAGATTGTTCCACAGCTGAGCTGCAGAGTACGTTAAGCTTGTTTTGTATAAGTCAATCCTAGGCTTCGGAATGTGTAATATATTTAAACGTTTACTGTGTCTAGCATTATATTTAAACAATGGCCAAAGGTAATTTGGGGCATTCCGATGCAGGATTTTGTGAATTAGTTTAGCTTTATTGAAAAGCAGGCGTTTGCGGAGTGGTAGTAACTGAAGGTGTTTATACAGGCTAGGATTGTCAGATAAATGTTTGTTATAAATTAGACTCATGGCCCGTTTGTGGAGTGAGTAAAGTCGTTTGGTGTTTGAATTAGAACAACCGTCCCAGATTGTAGAGCAGTAGTCAAAGTGTGTCTGTATATGAGAAGTATAGAATAGTTTCCTTGTGTCCTCATCAAGGAAGTTGTTAATTTTGGCGAGTTGGTAGACTTTTTTCGCTGTTTGTTTAATAAGCGCTTGAACGTGGGAATTAAAGGTTAGGTTTCTATCAATGATTAGGCCTAATGTTTTGTGCTCAATTACACTTTCTACTGGCATGTTATCGATGTGAAGTTGAAGTGGTGTGTGTGAGCTTAGAGTTTGAAGTCTTTGTCTGGTTGTTAGTAACATTGATATTGTTTTAGTGATGTTAATTTGCATACGGTTTGAATAGCTCCACCTAATTACATTATTTAATTCTTGTTGTAAAGACGACTCCAATAAAATACAGTTTTCAGCATTTGTATACACTGTACAGTCGTCTGCAAATAGATCGCAGGACGATGAAAGATGCAAAGGTAGATCGTTAATATATATGGCAAACAATAGAGGGCCAAGAATAGAGCCTTGCGGTACTCCAATATTGAAGGTAGTGGTATGAGACAGACATTTATTATGTGATACTACTTGCTTTCTGTTTGATAGAAAAGATGATATTAGAGTGACTACATTAGGGCCAATTTTCATTGTCTCAAGTTTTTTAATTAAAATAACATGGTCTATCATATCAAATGCTTTCTTTAAATCAATAAACACAGTTCCACATAGGCTGTTGTTGTTTATATTCTGGTGCCAATTTTCTATCATGTTTGTTAGGGCCGTATGGCAAGAATATTTTGGTCGAAATCCTGATTGGTTGTCAACAATAAGCTTGTTGCGAACTAAATACTGTAATGTTACTTTATGGATGTGTTTTTCTAGCGGCTTAGATAGTGATGATAGTAAGGAAATGGGTCTGTAATTGTTCGGGAGATCATTGTCCAATGAACCAGATTTAAGAAGAGGGTACACTTTAGCGATTTTGAGAGCTGATGGAAAGTGGCCTTTGGTGAGACACTGATTATATACATAGGTTAGTGATATACAGATCACTGGCGCAGAACAACGGAGAATCCGGTTGCTGATTCCATCTAACCCAGATGAGGTTGTGTTTTTTAGGTTACTGAGGTAAGTGAATACCTCAGTGATTGTCATTAGCGGCATGTCGGAAAGAATATCGCTGGAGCATCTATTCTCGCAAAACGATGACAGTAAAGATAAGTTGCAAGGAGAATTAGGTATTGAAGCCTTCAACTGGTCTATGTCAGTTTGAAAAAAATTACTGAATTGGTCGCATGTAATATGATGTGATGGTAAAGAATTTCGGAAGTTATACTTGTTTGTCAAGGTGTTAATTGCCTTCCATATATCCTTACTATTTGTTTTATCCATTACTAAGTTCTTAAAGTAATTTTTCTTTTCCCGTCGTATGGTATATTGAACTTTGTTTCTAAGAGTACGGTATGCGCTGAGATCCCGCTTTTTATGTGCTTTATCTCTGTCTCTCATAATTTCAAGTATTTCCTGGGTGATCCAAGGTGGCTTGACGTGGTGTTTTACTCGAACTTCCTTGATTGGCACATGTTTATCAAAAACATCAATAAATGTTTTCATCCAGAATTCCAGAGCATCATCAGGGTCAGGAAGCTGATAAACATTGTCTAGAGGTGAACTGAGCAAGTCCTGTAAAAATGCGTTTTGGTTGAAATGTTTGTAACTTCTATATTTTACACTTATGTGTTTAAGTTTAGGAGTTTTCTAGGCCGCTTCTTGCTTCTTCGTACACATTCATATGTCAACGTGAATATACCTAAATAAAGCAGCAGTCAGTTTGAGCTGGCTGTCCTCATACAGAGTGAGTGTAGGCCAACATAATTGTCAATGTTCTGTATGTCGGTGCCCTTGAAGCCATCAGATCCACTCTTTCATAACCGCGCACTCCAGCATGACCCAGAGACTTCATCTGTGCAAGAAGGGAGTGTTTGTGCAAGAAGGGAGTGTTTGTGCAAGAAGGGAGTGTTTGTGCAAGAAGGGAGTGTTTGTGCAAGAAGGGAGTGTTTGTGTTCAGTGCCCGCTCATGCCACATCTGCCCACTGTGAACTTATTACACAACGGGCTGATATAATCAGACACAATGATTGTTCACTGTGAACTTATTACACAACGGGCTGATATAATCAGACACAATGATTGTTCACTGTGAACTTATTACACAACGGGCTGATATAATCAGACACAATGATTGTTCACTGTGAACTTATTACACAACGGGCTGATATAATCAGACACAATGATTGTTCACTGTGAACTTATTACACAACGGGCTGATATAATCAGACACAATGATTGTTCACTGTGAACTTATTACACAACGGGCTGATATAATCAGACACAATGATTGTTCTAGTGACACGAGTACTTGCCAAACACTTCACAGCTGAAGTGACCGCACAACTACTTCCATCTTCACCATCATGCGCCCTGCCAGTTGGTGTAGGCGTTCATGGCACTTCACAGATCAGGGTCTTTGGTGTTCTGGATCAACTCTGCTGATGATATTCCCCCATGCCACCGCCTCAATCCGGCCAGCATAATTTCTCTTGATCTGCCTCTGCTCACACTGATCTGTCCAGTTGTCACCATGTTCTCCAGAATTTGATGTGTCAATTGGGACAATTCAAAAGGTCGTTCGTAAGAATTGGAAGGTGTGTTCAGTGGGTACCATGGATGTTGACCGACCAATAAAGAGAGGAACGCATGGGATGTGTTTGTGAGTGGAGGGTGATGCATTTCTCTTCCACATAGTGGCAGGCAATGAATCATGGTGTCACCACTTTGAGCAGAGCAGCAAAAGAGAGAGCACGCAATGGAAGCATGCTGGATCACCAAAAGCCAAACAATTCAAGTTACAGGTTTCAGCTGGTAAGGTTATGCTGAGCGCATTTTTTTACCATGAAGGGCTATTGTTGGTCGACTTTAAAGAACCTGGTGTCAACATCAACTCTACCCACTACTTGGAACCACTAGACAAGCTGCAAAAAGCCATCAAGAATAAACGACCCGGCATGCTTTCTCGTGGTGTGATTTTGTTGCACAATAATGCTCGTCCGCATGTTTCAAAGATTGTGGAGGAAGCATTAGCTTGGAAGAAGTGGGAAATTCTGCAACATCCAGCCTATGGTCCTGATTTGTCACCATGTGATTTTCATTTGTTCGGACCTCTAAAAAAAAAAGCTCTCAAGGGGCAACGATTTCCCACAGATGCAGATGTAATGAACGCGGTAAGCAAGGGTGTAGAGGTACCAGTCTCATTGAGCCTTTCCTCTACTACCCTGGGGTGTAGTATAACACAATGGCTTTGTCTCACACTGGTGTACACCAATCTACACTATGTTCCATTGCAATGACTGTACATACGAGGGTAAGTTAATAAGTAAGTCACAAAGAAAAATAACTAAATATGATAACTATTTGAAACAAGTTTATTTGTATACATACATTGCCCCTTTATTTCTCAACATAATTTCCACCAACACTGATGAACGTATCCCATAGTTTTATCAGTTCTCCCAAACAGGCTGCATAGAATTGCGTGCTCGGTTTTCTAAACCATGTGTTCAATTCACATTCAACTTCAGCGTCATGTGCAAAATGTCTCTCGCCAAGGTGGGTTTTCAGTGGACTTAGCCCCTAGCGATTTCTAGTAAAGCGGTGCATAGTTGGAAAGAAAAAGTTACGAGAGAGAGAGTCAATAAGTAAGTCACACAGTTTTGTGGGATGGCAGGCAAATGAGAACAGGGCAAGCAGATCTATGCAGTCGGTTTGGGAGAACTGATAAAACTATGGGATACGTGCATCATTGTTGGTAGAAATTATGTTGAGAAATAAAGGGACAATGTATGTATACAAATAAACTGTTTCAAGTTGTTATCATATTTAGTTATTTTTCTACAGCCACTTGTGACTTACTTATCAACTTACCCGTGTAGGTACACGTCTGCACTCTCACACTGGTGTACACAATCTACACTATGTTCCCTTGCAACCACTGTATGTAGGTACACTTGTGCACTCTCATGTAGTCCTCCGACAATGACGCACTCACAAAACTGAACTTGGCTTTGCTTTTATTTCATGTTGTAAATATTTCAGTACAAAAATGTTTATGTTCACACGTGTCTGCTGCTGTCTCCACTATATGTTTAACAACAGACATGCTACAGCGCATGCTCCCATAGACAAACATAATCACGAAACATACACAGTACATGATTTTGTGTCTGCTTGCTGTCTCTGTATAACACTAAACATACTACAGTGCATTCTCACGCATACAAATATGAACATGAAACATACTACAGTGCATGCTCAATACACATCAAACACATACATATGATAATGAAATAGTACCTATAAAAATATAATAAATTAACAAACATCAATTGGCACTCACAGAACAAGAAAACAACAAGAAGTAAGTGCATGTGAGACTAGACAACAGAAATATGTCAAGCTATACAAATAGGCAATACGTGTATGTGAGACTAGACTGCAGAAATATATCAAGTTATACGAATGGGCAATATGTGTGTGAGACCGGAGACCAGAAATATGTCAAGTTATATGAATAGGCAATACTTGTATGAGAGACTAGACAACAGAAACAAGTGCATGTGCGACTAGACAACAGAAATATGTCAAGCTATACGAACCCTAATTGCAAAGTAAAGTACAGGAAATAACCTTTCCCCCAGGGTATTGTCAGGATCTCCATAGCCTGGAGGTGAACGACAACTTACGACAGTAAACCCAACGGCAGCAAGGTGTCACCGAGTGCATGCTAGCCACGTCATAATTGAGGCCCAGTGGTCACCGTGATACACGGGATGCACGAGTGGTGAGAAGGCAAGGTCTGACCAAGAATACCTGTGTCCGGCAGACGGGTTCAGGACAGCGAGACAGGACAGACAGAGAGAATTGTGCTTATATTCTCTGACTGTTGTGAGATAGCGTGGCTGACTAGTAGAGTGGATGGTGTTTGAGCCTGAGACAGAGAGAGAGTCATGTTGTATTAATATAAGATGTGCAATGTATATACTTCGTATTGTGATAATGCAACTATTCACGAATGTACTTAATGTAAATAGTTTACTGTGAATAAAAGGCTTACTTCACGTGGTTGTGTGTGAGAGTTCAATCATTGAAAGCGTATGATTGTTTCACCCCTGTTCTGAGAGAGAGAGAGAGAGAGAGAGAGAGAGAGAGAGAGAGAGAGAGAGAGAGAGAGAGAGAGAGAGAGAGAGAGAGAGAGAGAGAGAGAGAGAGAGAGAGAGAGAGAGAGAGAGACACAAATGTCCATATAATGTAAGATCATGACAGGTATATAGTGGTAGTTCTATATATTTGTGTAAGCCAATCAGCACTGCAGCAGCGGCTGCAGCAGGATATAACAATATGAATTGGAAACAAATAGGTATATTTAGCTCCTGCGAGAAGAAACGTACTAAACACAAACACGTTGCACATACCTTACAAGGAGATCCGTCGTATACCGGAATAAAGGTGAAAATCCAAAATCAGAAGCAATCAATCAATATATAAAATGAATAATAAAATATTTTAAGATTCTGAGAATCGAATCGTTGGTCGTCCTGTGAGTCGTATTGTACGCTTTTGTGTGTATTTTATTTTATTACAAGATTATCTTGTATTACAAGATCTTGTAAGGTATGTGCAACGTGTTTGTGTTTAGTATGTTTCTTCTCGCAGGAGTTAAATATACCTATTTGTTTCCAATTCCCATATTTGTGTAAGCCAATCAGCACTGGGTGGGTCATCAGCCCGCCGTCCTTGACCTCCCACAACATGTTCTGGTACCAACATGAGACCAGGTCATTCTGGCAGCCCACATGTTCTGGTAGGAACATGAGACCATGTTGTCCTGGTATAACTGTACAACTCCACAGTGACATCCATCAACATCTCATGACCCCATCAGCCAGCCAGTGCCAGTTGGTCCATCAAACTGTGGGTCTGGCACCACATATCCCATCCACCTTGAGGCATGTACTTGGGTTCTCTGCCTGCTTTGTTCACCACTGTTTGGTGATGGTCATTGCCCATAGTACATTCACTGTTTGGTGATGGTCATTGCCCATCGTACATTCACTTGTGTCGTAAGGAATAGATACATCTGTTGCCACTGACGGAATTATTGTGACCTCATTAAATGCATTTTGTGATCATTCACTGCATTATAGAAAACTACTTCAACATTAACAATAAAATAAGAAATTATAATTAGGAAAATAAGAAAACAACACAAACAACTGAAGCTGAAAAGTCAAGTTTATAAAGCAATTATCTGATAGTCTGCTGTCATACATGACCTTTCACCTCTGAACCATCAGTGACAATTATCTGATAGTCTGGTTTCATACATAACCTTTAACCTTTCACCTCTGAACCATCAGAGAAAAATATCTGATACTCTGCTGTCATCCACAGCCCTTAAATACTGAGAATTATTCACATTGTTTGTTGGCATAACCTTTCACCTTTGAACCATCAGTGAGAATTATCTGAAAATCTTTAATAACCTTTTACCTTTGAATTACAAATGAGAATTATCTCCAGGTTTTTGCTATTATAAATCACTTCAACTGACAAATGATTTCACCCGAGTCAAACAATTTGTATACAGGCCATGTAGATTGATGCAATAGTATGTAATTATGGGCTATTTCTAAACATGAATATAGTAGATCCTGCACATTAATGATCAGTTATTCTGCACTCCCTGATCACTTTCACTGTCATAGTTTAACTGTTTCTACATTGATGGCCCATCCACATTCTGCACTTCCTCTTTACACTTGTGCAGCAAGGTTCTGTAACTCCTGTTGACACAATTTTGCCCTAAGCATGTCTGCAAAGGCTGTGTGCTATTCTCCCATTGGGTTTCTTTCTGGTCATTTCCCTGATCTGATGGTAGTTTATACAAATTAATTACCAGCGTGAAACGATTCTCTGGACATTTTTTGACATTCACCAAATCAAAACTGAGATTGTGCCAAATGTAATAATGCAACGAAATGAAAATGTCCAGTAACACTGCACAACACAACCAAAATGTACAGTAAACATTCTCTAAGTTAGAACATACAGTAAATATTTTCTAAGTTAGAATGTACAGTAAAAATCCTTTAACCCTTTAACAGGCATAGCGCCTGATAGCGTTCGATGCGTTAAACAGGCGTAGCGCCCAATCGCGTCTTTGATGACTAGTCGTTTTAAAAATGCGATCTCTCGGTTTTCCGACACTTCCGATCGCTACTTTCACTTTCGCCGATAGCTTGACAACGTGGCCGCCATTTGTAAACGCGCTACAATGACTTTGAACAGACTTTAACGGACTTTTTTTTGATAGTTTTCGGGATTTTTACGCTGTTTTTCAAAATGGATTTCGGCGATTCTTCAAGTGATAGCCGAGATTTCGCTCTGTTCAATTTAAATGACATTAAAGGGCACGAAGTTGATTATTAATCGGAGCTAGATATCAGTGCAAAGCGTTACTTTGCATTAGCAGTCGTGAGTCGGACTTTAAAGAAAGTGATTATGATTCTGAAAATGTGTTTGTAAATTACCGTATAGATGACGGAAAATCACAAACAACATGCCGTATTTCGTAAATATTTGTGTTCATAAATGGATTACCGGCAACAATCACGTGAGTAACATATTCTGCATGCTTTTCCCTTCATTGTGTTGTTTATTTTACTAAAATCGGTTGACTAACACCTTATTTGTGATGTTTTTACTAACGCGACCCGAAATTTTACCAAACCTGAAAAAATCTTGCCTGTTCAGGCCTAAAAAACGGACAAGCGTCTGCCCTGTAAAGGGTTAAGACAGAATGTACAATAAACATTCTTTCAGACCGAATGTACAGTAAACTTTCTCAAATTTAGAATGTACAATGAACATTTTCTAAGACAGAATGTACAGTAAACATTCTTTCAGACTGAATGTACAGTAAACTTTCTCTAATTTAGAATGTACAGTTAATATTTTCTAAGACAGAATGTACAGTTAACATTTTCTAAGACTGAATGTACACTAAAAGTTTTCTAAGTTAATGTACAGTAAAGCTGTTTGAAATCATACTGAAAGTACAAGAATTATCAGTCTGACTACAGTAAAACATCGATGAATCATACAAATTTTGATGTCCAAGGAAATACCTTCAAATAAAAAGCAAAATGCAAATGTGAATGTATGAAAACCTAGCTGTACAGTAAAATTGCTGTATAGCAAAATGTTAGGTAAAACTGCTAAAAAAAATTTAACATCTAAATATCCTAAGAAACTCCTGATATCAAAAGCAAACATGTGTGAAATGATTACAACCCTACTGCTCTAAATGAGACTGTACAGTAAGGCTGTTGAAGTATGAATGTACAATAAGGCTACTCAATTCAAAATGTACAGTAACGCTGCTAAAAAGATCAAAATGTTTAAAGGAAATCAAATGCAAAATATGTGAATTAATTACAACCTAATCACACAGAGTGCTGAAAATCTTCACGTATACTGCATGGACAGGTGAACATGACATTCACACACTATGACTTATGAAATGCACACAATATGACTAAGTTCATACGGCTGTGAGACTGGACTGCTACGTCTACCCCCAGCATTGTTATTATATAACCTGGACTTCACTTAAATATTTCTTACTGCTGGATAGCGCTGGGATGTTTCTGATGTTGGCAGAAGGTGTCGCCTCGCACTTATACAGCGGGGAGTGTGGATTCGTGTGTGGAAGAGGCATGTGGAACAGGAAGTGGAGAAAGTTGCTGACAGACTGGAACAAGGACAGCGGGTACTGCCTGGCCTTCCACTCACTGAAGTAGGACGTGCAGCCCTTGACGATGACGCTGTACTGCTGATACATGAGACTGCCAGTCCACATGAAGGATGCCACGTTCAAACACAAAATAGATAAAGGCCATGCTTGATTGTGCAGCAGATGCCAAAACAAGTCACTGTAACTGATCTGTGGGAGCACAACATTGGTGTAGAGATAGAAGCCCAGACAGTAGAGCCACATGTTGATGCTGGCCACAATCAGCAGCCACACGAAGAGGACGTGGTTGTTGCTGGCCACACACTTCAGCAGGAACAAGCAGTGGTGGTCCATGTGAAGGTAGCACTGCTCACACAGTCGGCAGTGTTTGGTCACCTTTGTGGTTACTATCTGCAAGAGACACACAAACACCATAGTCATCACTATCTGCAAGAGACACACAAACACCATAGTCATCACTATCTGCAAGAGACACACAAACACCATAGTCGTTACTATCTGCAAGAGAAACATAAACACCATAGTCGTTACTATCTGCAAGAGACACACAAACACCATAGTCGTTACTATCTGCAAGAGACACACAAACACCATAGTCATTACTATCTGCAAGAGACACACAAACACCATAGTCATTACTATCTGCAAGAGAAACATAAACACCATAGTCATTACTATCTGCAAGAGACACACAAACACCATAGTCGTTACTATCTGCAAGAGACACATAAACACCATAGTCGTTACTATCTGCAAGAGACACACAAACACCATAGTTGTTACTATCTGCAAGAGACACACAAACACCATAGTCGTTACTATCTGCAAGAGACACACAAACACCATAGTCGTTACTATCTGCAAGAGACACACAAACACCATAGTCGTTACTATCTGCAAGAGACACACAAACACCATAGTCGTTACTATCTGCAAGAGACACACAAACACCATAGTCGTTACTATCTGCAAGAGAAACATAAACACCATTGTCGTTACTATCTGCAAGAGAAACATAAACACCAATGTTGTTACTATCTGCAAGAGACACACAAACACCATAGTCGTTACTATCTGCAAGAGAAACATACACAACATAGTCGTTACTATCTGCAAGAGAAACACAAACACCATAGTTGTTACTATCTGCAAGAGAAACATAAACACCATTGTCGTTACTATCTGCAAGACACACACAAACAATTTTGTCATTACTATCTGCAAGAGAAACATACATAACATAGTCGTTACTATCTGCAAGAGACACACAAACACCATAGTCATTACTATCTGCAAGAGAAACATAAACACCATAGTCGTTACTATCTGCAAGAGAAACATACACACCATAGTCGTTACTATCTGCAAGAGACACACACACACCATAGTCGTTACTATCTGCAAGAGAAACATACACAACATAGTCGTTACTATCTGCAAGAGAAACATAAACACCATAGCCGTTACTATCTGCAAGAGACACACAAACACCATAGTCGTTACTATCTGCAAGAGACACACAAACACCATAGTCATTACTATCTGCAAGAGACACACAAACACCATAGTCGTTACTATCTGCAAGAGACACACAAACACCATAGTTGTTACTATCTGCAAGAGACACACAAACACCATAGTTGTTACTATCTGCAAGAGACACACAAACACCATAGTCGTTACTATCTGCAAGGGACGCAGAGGTGTTTCCAAGGCACCAGGGCCGGGTTATATACTGGCCAAGACCTATTGACGCGTCCTCGTCGAGCGTCCTGGGCAACAGGTCCCTTTGGGGTCCTGGCTAAGGTCAATAGGATCGCCGATTCCTCCGAAGTCAGAGAGTGTCTGCCTGTACGGCGAGGAACCACCAGTCTGCACACTAATAAGCCAGACATGGGACAACGGATACTCATGCAAACCTCAGGTCCTGTATGACATCACACTGATGTTGGACAACAGGATGTCTTCATCCGACATACAGGACTTCGCGTTGGAGCTTAAGCCAACGAACACAAGCAAGCAAGCACTATCTGCAAGAGACACACAAACACCATAGAAGTTACTATCTGCAAGAGACACACAAACACCATAGTCGTTACTATCTGCAAGAGACACACAAACACCATAGTCATTACTATGTGCAAGAGAAACATAAACACCATAGTCGTTACTATCTGCAAGAGACACACAAACACCATAGTCGTTACTATCTGCAAGAGACACACAAACACCATAGTCATTACTATCTGCAAGAGACACACAAACACCATAGTCGTTACTATCTGCAAGAGAAACATAAACACCATAGTCATTACTATCTGCAAGAGACACACAAACACCATAGTCGTTACTATCTGCAAGAGACACACAAACACCATAGTCGTTACTATCTGCAAGAGACACACAAACACCATAGTTGTTACTATCTGCAAGAGACACACAAACACCATAGTCGTTACTATCTGCAAGAGACACACAAACACCATAGTCGTTACTATCTGCAAGAGACACACAAACACCATAGTCGTTACTATCTGCAAGAGACACACAAACACCATAGTCGTTACTATCTGCAAGAGACACACAAACACCATAGTCGTTACTATCTGCAAGAGAAACATAAACACCATAGTCGTTACTATCTGCAAGAGAAACACAAACACCATAGTCATTACTATCTGCAAGAGAAACATACACAACATAGTCGTTACTATCTGCAAGAGAAACACAAACACCATAGTTGTTACTATCTGCAAGAGAAACATAAACACCATTGTCGTTACTATCTGCAAGACACACACAAACAATTTTGTCATTACTATCTGCAAGAGAAACATACATAACATAGTCGTTACTATCTGCAAGAGACACACAAACACCATAGTCATTACTATCTGCAAGAGAAACATAAACACCATAGTCGTTACTATCTGCAAGAGAAACATACACACCATAGTCGTTACTATCTGCAAGAGACACACACACACCATAGTCGTTACTATCTGCAAGAGAAACATACACAACATAGTCGTTACTATCTGCAAGAGAAAACATAAACACCATAGCCGTTACTATCTGCAAGAGACACACAAACACCATAGTCGTTACTATCTGCAAGAGACACACAAACACCATAGTCATTAC
Source organism: Cepaea nemoralis (assembly GCA_014155875.1). Lineage (NCBI taxonomy): Eukaryota > Metazoa > Mollusca > Gastropoda > Stylommatophora > Helicidae > Cepaea > Cepaea nemoralis. The sequence continues at coordinate 326,880 of JACEFZ010013668.1, read as the reverse complement.
TATCTGCAAGAGACACACAAACACCATAGTTGTTACTATCTGCAAGAGACACACAAACACCATAGTCGTTACTATCTGCAAGAGACACACAAACACCATAGTTGTTACAAACACCATAGTCGTTACTATCTGCAAGGGACGCAGAGGTGTTTCCAAGGCACCAGGGCCGGGTTATATACTGGCCAAGACCTATTGACGCGTCCTCGTCGAGCGTACTGGGCAACAGGTCCCTTTGGGGTCCTGGCTAAGGTCAATAGGATCGCCGATTCCTCCGAAGTCAGAGAGTGTCTGCCTGTACGGCGAGGAACCACCAGTCTGCACACCAATAAGCCAGACATGGGACAACGGATACTCATGCAAACCTCAGGTCCTGTATGACATCACACTGATGTTGGACAACAGGATGTCTTCATCCGACATACAGGACTTCACGTTGGAGCTTAAGCCAACGAACACAAGCAAGCAAGCACTATCTGCAAGAGACACACAAACACCATAGTCGTTACTAACTGCAAGAGACACACAAACACCATAGTCGTTACTATCTGCAAGAGACACACAAACACCATAGTCATTACTATGTGCAAGAGAAACATAAACACCATAGTCGTTACTATCTGCAAGAGACACACAAACACCATAGTCGTTACTATCTGCAAGAGACACACAAACACTATAGTCATTACTATCTGCAAGAGAAACATACACACCATTGTTGTTACTATCTGCAAGAGAAACACAAACACCATAGTCGTTACTATCTGCAAGAGAAACACAAACACCATAGTCGTTACTATCTGCAAGAGAAACATAAACACCATAGTCGTTACTATCTGCAAGAGACACACAAACACCATAGTTATTACTATCTGCAAGAGAAACATACACAACATAGTCATTAATATCTGCAAGAAAAACACAAACACCATTGTCGTTACTATCTGCAAGAGAAACACAAACAATTTTGTCGTTAATATCTGCAAGAGAAACACAAACAATTCTTGTCGTTACTATCTGCAAGAGACACACAAACACCATAGTCGTTACTATCTGCAAGAGACACACAAACACCATAGTTGTTACTATCTGCAAGAGACACACAAACACCATAGTTGTTACTATCTGCAAGAGACACACAAACACCATAGTCGTTACTATCTGCAAGAGACACACAAACACCATAGTTGTTACTATCTGCAAGAGACACACAAACACCATAGTCGTTACTATCTGCAAGGGACGCAGAGGTGTTTCCAAGGCACCAGGGCCGGGTTATATACTGGCCAAGACCTATTGACGCGTCCTCGTCGAGCGTCCTGGGCAACAGGTCCCTTTGGGGTCCTGGCTAAGGTCAATAGGATCGCCGATTCCTCCGAAGTCAGAGAGTGTCTGCCTGTACGGCGAGGAACCACCAGTCTGCACACCAATAAGCCAGACATGGGACAACGGATACTCATGCAAACCTCAGGTCCTGTATGACATCACACTGATGTTGGACAACAGGATGTCTTCATCCGACATACAGGACTTCGCGTTGGAGCTTAAGCCAACGAACACAAGCAAGCAAGCACTATCTGCAAGAGACACACAAACACCATAGTCGTTACTATCTGCAAGAGACACACAAACACCATAGTCGTTACTATCTGCAAGAGACACACAAACACCATAGTCATTACTATGTGCAAGAGAAACATAAACACCATAGTCGTTACTATCTGCAAGAGACACACAAACACCATAGTCATTACTATCTGCAAGAGACACACAAACACTATAGTCATTACTATCTGCAAGAGAAACATACACACCATTGTTGTTACTATCTGCAAGAGAAACACAAACACCATAGTCGTTACTATCTGCAAGAGAAACACAAACACCATAGTCGTTACTATCTGCAAGAGAAACATAAACACCATAGTCGTTACTATCTGCAAGAGAAACACAAACACCATAGTCATTACTATCTGCAAGAGAAACATACACAACATAGTCGTTAATATCTGCAAGAAAAACACAAACACCATAGTCATTACTATCTGCAAGAGAAACACAAACACCATAGTCGTTACTATCTGCAAGAGAAACACAAACACCATAGTCGTTACTATCTGCAAGAGAAACACAAACACCATAGTCGTTACTATCTGCAAGAGAAACATAAACACCATAGTCGTTACTATCTGCAAGAGAAACACAAACACCATTGTCGTTACTATCTGCAAGAGAAACACAAACAATTTTGTCATTAATATCTGCAAGAGAAACACAAACAATTCTTGTCGTTACTATCTGCAAGAGAAACACAAACAATTTTGTCGTTACTATCTGCAAGAGAAACACAAACAACTTTGACACAAAAAGAAACACAAAAACAAGGACAGTAGATGTAATTACATCACACACAGAACAGTAGATGCACTTACATCACAGACAGGACAGTGGATGTACTTACATCACAGACAGGACAGTAGATGTACTTACACCACACACAGGACAGTAGATGTACTTACATCACACACAGGACAGTAGATGTACTGAGGGTCGTGCATCATGCACAAGTCAACCAGATTCAGCGTTTTCCCTGTGTTGGGGTCCTTGGCTGATGTCGCCAGAGCTCCTGTATGGGCAAGACCGATGCACTAAATAACACGGACCAACACTCAATAATCACAGAATCACATCGGACATGGCATAATGGTAATAATATTCAGCAATGACGGACCAATACTGAATATTAAACAATGTATTTGATCATTTGTTTGTATGCTAGTTTACTGGTAAGGATAGCTTTTCTGGTACACAGATGTTCCCTGAGTGCTCCAGCCTCTTACCACAGATGTTCCCTTCAGTGTTTCAGCCTCCTACCACAGATGTTCCCTTGAGTGCTCCAGCCTCCTACCACAGATGTTCCCTTCAGTGCTCCAGACTCCTACCACATATGTTCCCCTGAGTGCTCCAGCCTTCTACCACAGATGTTCCCTTCAGTGCTCCAGCCTCCTTCCACAGATGTTCCCTTCAGTGCTGCAACCTCCTTTCACAGATGTTCCCTTCAGTGCTGCAACCTCCTTCCACAGATGTTCCCTTCAGTGCTGCAGCCTCCTTCCACAGATGTTCCCTTCAGTGCTGCAACCTCCTTCCACAGATGTTCCCTTCAGTGCTGCAGCCTCCTTCCACAGATGTTCCCTTCAGTGCTCCAGCCTTCTACCACAGATCACATAAGTAGATCTTCAATGCAATGTAATATATAATTAAAGAATCAACATCGCTGCTCCAGGGACACACCCATGCATGTTCTGTCCCCATCTTCCATAGCCACCCAAGCCATTCCATGATGATTATTCCAGCAGCATTCTATGACAAGTCTGCCTGGCTTTTCCTCTGCACTTTGAATATCATCTAAACACTCCTTTCTGAGCCAGCCTTTCCAGATAAGGATGCTCTGTCTATGCAGCTAACTCTTCACCTGATCCCAGAGCCTTTCCCACACCACTTTTATCATAAAGTAGCTCTCCGCCCATGAGGGGCAGCAGTAGCCAATCTACCAGCCTGTTCATTGCCCCACACACCTGCATGCCCTGGTCAGACAACCCATGAGGAACAGCAGTAGCCAATCTACCAGCCTGTTCATTGCCCCACACACCTGCATGCCCTGGGCAGACAACCCATGAGGGGCAGCAGCAGTCAATCTACCAGCCTGTTCATTGCCTCACACACCTGCATGACCTGGGCAGACAACCCATGAGGGGCAGGTAGCCAATCTACCAGCCTGTTCATTGCCCCACATACCTGCATGACCTGGGCAGACAACCAATGATATGCTCGCTCACAATCTCCGTGTCATGGAAGACAAATATGGATCATTAGGAGAAGATGTGACGATCAGATTTATTATCTATAAAAGGAAGAAAGGGACAACATTGTAAACTGAAGAACAGCACCGAGGTATTGAAGTTTAGTTTAGTTTAATCGTTGGATCAACATCACGGCACGCGGTTTAACCCATAAGTGCTCCGTTTTCCTCCTAACTCAAACCTGAGTCTGGAGAAACTCAGCTCAATGCACGAACTCCGTAGCACCGGCGAGGATCCTGAAATACTTTGGGTAGATTTTTAACTCGAAATTTTGCCCGGGCAGCGCCGTTAGGCTACTCTTTTTTGATTTCCAACTGCCAAGGGATTTTTTACGTGCGCAACAATACACACGGGCGTCCGATCTCACTACCCAGAGACCAGGGGAAATTTTATTACTGGAAGTCCAGGTGGATTTCTTAAATAAATCCGGGTCCTTACTGGGGCCTGAACCTGGGACCTCCAACACTCGAGGCGGACACCATACCTCAAGACCACTCAGCCCCCCCCCCCTCCCTGAGTGGGGGGTGTTGAAGCGAATGCATTCAAGCGTTGACATGATTGCGATAGGTCAACTTGATAAAGGCCAATGGTGGCGTTTCCTGTGAAGAATTAATGAGGAAAGTGAATAGTTGGAAATCAACGAGCAAAATTGAGGATCAAAGATTAGTCAGTAAGCTGCCAGTTCCACGTCTGGAAAATAGCAAGATTACATACTGTTGTTTTCTTTGGTAACCACATGATTGTGAATCCTGGGCAATTAGTAAACAGGCCAAAACATCCCTAGGAGCCTTGAAGATATGGTTTTATAGAATGATGCTGAAAATTCCTTGTACAGCCAAAATGAGTAATCTGGACCTTTTGAGGGAGGCTAACTCGCAAAGACAACTTATCACAATCTTCATAAAGATGCAGTCATCACTTTTGGCCACATAATGAGAAGACAAAACATGCTGTGACAACTTAAAAAATTGTGAAAAGAGAGATAGAAGAAGTCAGCAAGAGAACATTCTTGACAGTCTTGTGTCATGGCATGGAAGGAAGTAAAAACATGAACTGATCCATACCATTGGAGATCGCAAGATGTGGAAGAACATAATCGTCCAGCCAGTCAGTAAGGCACTTGATGATAATGATGATATGGAACACCACAGAGAAATGTACTCTGTATATACTCAGTGTCTCTTAGGAGACGTGGAAGAGTATGGATACTCCCAGCTCCAGTGGCCAGGTGATAACACATAACATCAATTTCATCCTCACCATGATCCTTCTTTCTAGTACCAAACTGGATCTGTGATTTCAAGTCAACAGCCTCAGCTGACCACAGACTTGTTAGACAAGAGCCACACACAAAATGATGACTACTACTGAATACTCACAGACCATTGAACCACTCTGAACTTTAGTACCACAGTCAGTGAGATGCCTCCATGAGGAACAAACCTGGACGTCCACAGATGTAGGTGCGTGTGCTACAACTCTACCATACAAAAACACTGGGACTATACTCATCTGGTTCTCATCTCAACAGCTGGTAATACGCAAGTCTCTACTCAACTAGGTCTCATCTCAACAGTTGGTAATACACAAGTCTCTACTCACCTGGGTCTCGTCTCAACAGCTGGTAATACACAAGTCTCCACTCACCTGGGTCTCGTCTCAACAGCTGGTAATACAGAATTAACAGTGTTGGACAGGCGGTACAGGACAAACAAGTGATCCACCAGGATGTGTACAAATCTGATACGTCAGTTATAGAAATTCTGGTTATTTCTCGGTAATTTTCTTATTCTACTTCACAATGTGTACAAATCTGGTACGTCAATTACAGAAAATCTGGTCACTTCTCAGTAATTTTCTTATTCTACTTCACAATGTGTACAAATCTGGTACGTCAGTTACAGAAAATCTGGTCACTTCTCAGTAATTTTCTGATTCTACTTCACAATGTGTACAAATCTGGTACGTCAGTTACAGAAAATCTGGTCACTTCTCAGTAATTTTCTGATTCTACTTCACAATGTGTACAAATCTGGTACGTCAATTACAGAAAATCTGGTCACTTCTCAGTAATTTTCTGATTCTACTTCACAATGTGTACAAATCTGGTACGTCAATTACAGAAAATCTGGTCACTTCTCAGTAATTTTTTTATTCTACTTCACAATGTGTACAAATCTGGTACATCAGTTACAGAAAATCTGGTCACTTCTCAGTAATTTTCTGATTCTACTTCACAATGTGTATAAATCTGATATGTCAGTTACAGAAAATCTGGTCACTTCTCAGTAATTTTCTGATTCTACTTCACAATGTGTACAAATCTGGTACATCAGTTACAGAAAATCTGGTCACTTCTCAGTAATTTTCTGATTCTACTTCACAATGTGTACAAATCTGATACGTCAATTACAGAAAATCTGGTCACTTCTCAGTAATTTTCTGATTCTACTTCACAATGTGTACAAACCAGGTACATCAGTTACAGAAAATCTGGTCACTTCTCAGTAATTTTCTGATTCTACTTCACAATGTGTATAAATCTGATACGTCAGTTACAGAAAATCTGGTCACTTCTCAGTAATTTTCTTATTCTACTTCACAATGTGTACAAATCTGGTACGTCAGTTACAGAAAATCTGGTCACTTCTCAGTAATTTTCTTATTCTACTTCACAATGTGTACAAATCTGGTACGTCAATTACAGAAAATCTGGTCACTTCTAAGTAATTTTCTTATTCTACTTCACAATGTGTACAAATCTGGTACATCAGTTACAGAAAATCTGGTCACTTCTCAGTAATTTTCTTATTCTACTTCACAATGTGTACAAATCTGGTACATCAGTTACAGAAAATCTGGTCACTTCTCAGTAATTTTCTTATTCTACTTCACAATGTGTACAAATCTGGTACATCAGTTACAGAAAATCTGGTCACTTCTCAGTAATTTCTTATTCTACTTCACAATGTGTACAAATCTGGTACATCAGTTACAGAAAATCTGGTCACTTCTCAGTAATTTTCTTATTCTACTTCACAATGTGTACAAATCTGGTACGTCAGTTACAGAAAATCTGGTCACTTCTCAGTAATTTTCTGATTCTACTTCACAATGTGTACAAATCTGGTACGTCAATTACAGAAAATCTGGTCACTTCTCAGTAATTTTCTGATTCTACTTCACAATGTGTACAAATCTGGTACGTCAATTACAGAAAATCTGGTCACTTCTCAGTAATTTTCTTATTCTACTTCACAATGTGTACAAATCTGGTACGTCAATTACAGAAAATCTGGTCACTTCTCAGTAATTTTCTGATTCTACTTCACAATGTGTACAAATCTGGTACGTCAATTACAGAAAATCTGGTCACTTCTCAGTAATTTTCTGATTCTACTTCACAATGTGTACAAATCTGGTACGTCAATTACAGAAAATCTGGTCACTTCTCAGTAATTTTCTTATTCTACTTCACAATGTGTACAAATCTGGTACGTCAATTACAGAAAATCTGGTCACTTCTCAGTAATTTTCTTATTCTACTTCACAATGTGTACAAATCTGGTACGTCAGTTACAGAAAATCTGGTCACTTCTCAGTAATTTTCTTATTCTACTTCATAATCTTGCCATGATGTGCTGAGAACTGTCTGCTACATGGGTCATCTCCAACACTAACACGATCAATTGTGATTTCTTCAATTGTGGTATCACCATATACTTTCTGAAGCTAATGACATTTACAACCTTGTGATTTCTTCAATTGTGGTATCACCACATACTTTCTGAAGCTAATGACATTTACAAACTTGTGATTTCTTCAATTGTGGTATCACCATATACTTTCTGAAGCTAATGACATTTATAACCTTGTGATTTCTTCACTGTGGTACCACCATATGATTTATTAAGTACAGCTAATGACATTTACAAACTTGTGATTTCTTCAATTGTGGTATCACCACATACTTTCTGAAGCTAATGACATTTACAAACTTGTGATTTCTTCAATTGTGGTATCACCATATACTTTCTGAAGCTAATGACATTTATAACCTTGTGATTTCTTCAATTGTGGTATCACCATATACTTTCTGAAGCTAATGACATTTACAAACTTGTGATTTCTTCAATTGTGGTATCACCATATACTTTCTGAAGCTAATGACATTTATAACCTTGTGATTTCTTTACTGTGGTACCACCATATGATTTATTAAGTACAGCTAATGACATTTACAAACTTGTGATTTCTTCAATTGTGGTATCACCATATACTTTCTGAAGCTAATGACATTTACAACATTGTGATTTCTTCACTGTGGTACCACCATATGATTTATTAAGTACAGCTAATGACATTTACAAACTTGTGATTTCTTTAATTGTGGTATCACCATGTACTTTCTGAAGTATGGCTAATGACATTTATAAACTTGTGATTTCTTCATTGAGGTATTTAATGTTGACTTTTCAAGGTAACACAATTCGACATTTGTACACTATTCAATCCAGTACAGACTCATATTCACCTTACCTATGCAAAGAATCATCTCTGTACCCACCTGGCATTATACGCCATGGAATCTTCTCTTGTGTTTTACTGCAGCCCTATGGCCTTTTATTCCTGTGTTATATGACATATAATACAATAATTGTTGCATGCTCTTGTGTTTTCCTGTAGCCCTACAGCCTTTTCTTCTTTTATTATATTACACATGGGTTCCAAATGTTGCTGTATGTAGCCGAGGCGCGGTGTTGGGGTGAGCGCCCAACATTGCTTAAATACCTCAATGGCTCGTGAATACATAACCTATGCAGCAAAAGTCCAACTCCTGGCCTTCACGCGGCGGACCTGTTTAAACTAACAGGAGAAGGGGCGACGGCGAATCTCTGGCGCCGGAAAATAACCAGTATGCTCTAGATGTGTATACACGTACATGCATGCGCAGACAGGTGTGTGCGCGTGTACACATCTACACTCGAGTGAGACCACAGTCTGCTCTAGCAAAGAAAGGTGCTGAAGTCGGAGGCAACCAGCCAGGAGGCGCACCACAGAAATCAGGATGCCACGCAATCACGCAAAATGGAATATGTCGACTGCTGCTAAACGTTATGGTACTGGCCCTGCTTTGGAACCCCAGGCAGGTGCAGTGCCGGGCCCTATGTCTCGAAAGGGTCCAACCCCAACTACTGGAGGTCCTTCTCAGATGTCCTGTGGAGCCAGGGGACATGAGAATAGGATGACTGGCCTTACTAAACGAAGACTTAAAATAATGCACTGGAATGCGGAGGGAGTCAGCAACAAAAAAATAGAATTAGAAAAAATCTTGGACCAAGAAAAAGTAAGCATGTGTTGCTTGCAAGAAACTCACCTCAATGAAAATATAGCCTTCAAAATCAGAGGCTACCAGTGTTACCGATCTGACCGAAAGGACAGGCGAAAAGGTGGGATACTGACCCTTGTAAGAAATAACATCATGGCTTCCCAAATCAAAGTCTACATGGAAGGGGCTGAGTATCAGACACTTAAACTTAAGACAGGTAATACAGATCTACATCTGATCAATTACTACTGTCCAAGTGACCGCCCACAGGCACTGGACACACTACCACTAAAAGAAAAAATGATTGTGTGTGGCGATTTCAACAGCCACTCGCAGAGCTGGGGCTATGATCACATGGACCAGAGAGGAGAGAGACTGGAAGACTGGCAGGATGAGAATAGATTCATGTTGATTAACAAGCCGTCCGACCCACATACTTTCTACTCGAGATCATGGCACTCTACAACTACACCTGACCTGGCTTTTCATTCACCAGACCTGGAGTGGAACATTACACGAATTGTTGGGAAACAACTTGGTGGCAGTGACCATCGGCCAGTCTTTCTAACTGTAGAAAATGAGCTTGTAAGTGAAAGCAGCACCCTCTCGAGGTGGAACTACAAGAAAGCAGACTGGGCATTGTACAAGCATCGCACCAGCATATTGGTTAGAAACCTGAACACTGAGAAAGACATAAATAAAGTAGTTGAAGAGTTTGGGAAATGCATACTACAGGCAGCGCGAGAAACAGTACCAAGAGGAGCCCGTAAACAATATAAACCCTACTGGAGTAGTGAACTGGAACAGTTGCATAATGATGTTGAAGTGTGTAGAAAGCAAGCAGAGGCCACACCCAGCCAAGAGCACCACAATAAATTCCAGCATGCAAAAGCCAAATTTCAAAGGGCCAAGCTGCAGGCTAGACGGAAAAGCTGGCAGGAGAAAACGGAGTCTCTGAACTTTGAAAGAGACACAAGGAAATTGTGGAAGCTAATAAAACAGCTTAATGACGAGGGCACAGGGAGAAACTCAAAAATTGCGCAACATAAAGATGGAAAAATCTTAACAAGAAAGCAAGCAGCTGACCATTTTGCGGACTCGTTCGCACAAGATAGCAATATCAAAATTAGTCCAGAGAAACAACAAGAGATTCAAGAGAAACGACAACATACAGGACAGAAGGAAATAGTACATGAGGTCCTGGAGGCACCCATCACAATCAGCGAACTGGAGCTAGCCATATCAAAACTGAAAATGAGAAAGTCACCAGGAGCTGATGGTATCTCCAATGAAATGATCAGGAATCTAGGAACAGAGGCCAAAACAAAGCTGTTGCAGATCTTCAATAACAGCTGGACCTTAGGCAGTGTTCCACAAGCCTGGAGAGAAGCAATCATGATACCCCTCCTAAAATCAGGGAAAGATGGTTCCATTGCCTCTAGCTACAGACCAATTAGCCTCACCAGCTGTCTCTGCAAAACACTGGAGCGCATCATCAATCACAGACTGCAGTGGTACATTGAAAGTAAAAACATCCTTGTGCCACAGCAGGCTGGCTTTAGGCAGTGCTACTCTACGGAAGATCAGACAACCTACCTCTCTCAAGAAATTGAGGATGCATTCCAAGAGAAGAAGCTGGTGCTTGCGGCATGGATAGATCTGAAGAAAGCCTTTGACAAAGTCTGGAAAGAAGGTCTGATGAAGAAACTGAGAAACTGCAAAGTCAATGGAAGAATGTACAAATGGGTGAAAGCATACTTGCACAACAGAAGAGCCCGAGTACAGATAGACGGACTCAAGAGCAAGAAAGTACTACTGCGTCACGGTGTCCCCCAGGGCGGAGTCTTGTCCCCGACACTTTTTCCAATCTTCATCAATGATCTTGTTGCTCACCTACCGCATGGAATTAAAGCGGCAATGTACGCCGATGACCTGGTTCTGTGGAGCACAAATGAATATGCATCAGTGGCCACCAGATTGCTACAAAGAGCTGTAGATACATTTGCTGCATGGGCAAATAGATGGTGTGTCAGCATAAACACTGACAAGTGCAGCACCACCCTATTTACCCTCTCTCCAAAACAAAAGGCAGGGATCATCCAGATAAATGGAACACCCCTAAGAGAAGATAAAGAACCAACATACCTTGGAGTAACATTTGATGGCAAGCTGACATGGAGAAAGCACATCAACAAAGCAGTAGCAAAAGCCAGAAGGAAAATAGCCATCCTGAGAAAGCTAAGTGGAACCACATGGGGAGCCAGTACGAAAATACTTAGCAAAGTTTACCAACAGAGCATACGACCACACCTGGAATATGGGTCAACTGCGTGGTGTTCAGCATCAAAAACCACACTACAAGAGCTGGACAAGGTGCAAAATCAAGCACTTAGAGTCACCACAGGAGGGATGAGATCAACCCCTATAGTGGAAATGGAGAAGATGGGGAGGACACAGGCACTGAGTGAGCGCAGAGATACGAAAACGCTAATACAAGCAGAAAAGTTCCTCAGCTTGCCAGGCCACCCTATGAAGAACAGATTTGAAAACCTAGCTATGGGGCGGTTGAAAAGAAGTAGTTTTATCCACCAGGCCAAACGACTCTGCAGAGAAACCACTGATCTGCCCACAGTTGGTATCCCTCTAACAACTATTCCAGAGCGAACTCCATGGAAAGATGAGCATAGACTATCGTTACAAATCCAGACAAAAGTGAGAGGAATATTTGACAAGGAAGAACAGAACAGTGTACAGCGCAGAACAGCCACTCTCAGCTTCCTTGATGAAGAATACCCACAGGATCTCTGGATCCGAGTCTACACAGATGGGTCAGCACAAAATGCTGTTCGAAATGGAGAAGCGGGAGTGTACATAGAATACCCAAATAATACTAGGGACACAGCCAGAGTACCGACAGGAAAGTACTGCCATAACTATGATGCCGAAATTGAGGCAATCAAGATAGCAACAGAGAAATTACTAAATAACAGCAATGGTACACAACCTGTGGTGCTACTAACAGATGCAAAATCAGTACTCGAGGCGCTCCTCTCTGGGAAATTGCCAGTACTAAGGACACTACTTTCTGAACTTAGCAGTCAGCATAAAGTCACCATACAGTGGATACCATCCCCCTGTGGAGTACCCGGAAACGACAGAGCTGATCAATTGGCTAAGGAAGGAGCCAAAGAAGAACAGCCTGATGTGCCCGTTACATACCACCAAAAGAAAAGAATGATCAAATCAGTCAGAAAGCCACCAAAACCTGCTCAAGATGACTACCACGTTATGGACAGACCAGAACAAGTCATTATTCTGCGCCTCAGAACAGGACACAATAGATTACGCAACCACATGTATACAAAATTCAAGATTGGTGAAACAGCCATGTGCACATGTGGATTGGCGTCGCAGACAGCAGAGCACATACTCCAAGACTGCCCAAAATATACCATATCTAGGCAAACCTTCTGGCCTAGAGAGACGACAGTGGAAGATAAACTCTATGGACCACTGTGTGAACTGAAAAAAACAGTTCAATTCATGCAAGAGACGACATTGCAGATATAGACATATTTCAAGCGAACGAAAGAAGAAGAAGAAGAATATTACACATAATACACTAGTTGTTGCATGCTGTCATTATTTGCAAGGATACGAGGGTAGATGACCCATAAATAACATACAACAGTGTGAAATATTCCTCCGCCAAACAGTCCAGCATTCAAAGGGTTAGGCCACCTGGTAAATTACATGAAAAGCATAAATGCCATAATGAAACTTGTATGCATCTTAATCATCATCATCAAGTGCCATGCACACTAATGCCAATCACCAGATTATAAAACTGAAAATCAAACTGATCATGTCTTTAGTTACAAGAAATTGATGGTGAGGCCAAGGGGGGAGTCCTCTAGGTCCCATTCCAACAACAACAACAACAACAAAACTTTATTTTGAAAGGGTTAAGAATTGGGCACGCAGGCCCGTCTAACATTCTGCCCTTTTATCACTCTCATACATTATACCATTCACACATCATTCAAGGCTAACTGAAAACAGCAACAATATAAAAGATATTATAAAGGCATGTATAGACAACTGTTTGGTGTACTAAGAAGAACAAACAGTCTCCAATATTATACCGCCAGCATGTGGACGCTATATTATTCATCACAAAGACCAGACAAAAAACAGAATCGCTTCACTCCACCAGGAACCAAGACCACAAGAACATCACCACGACTACTGACCATTAACACAACGACATTTTACTGTTCTGAGATATTCTAATCCACCATAAACACAATGACACTTTACTGTTCTGAGATATTCTAATCCACCATTAACACAATGACAATTTACTGTTCTGAGATGTTCTAATCCACCATTAACACAATGACACTTTACTGTTCTGAGATATTCTAATCCACCATTAACACAATGACACTTTACTGTTCTTAGATATTCTAATCCACCATTAACACAATGACACTTTACTGTTCTGAGATGTTCTAATCCGATGCCGAGAGGATGGCACCATCCAAAAAGCAGTCTATTGAAAAGAAACATGAATGGGTCAATACCTGAGCTTCAACAGCTTTGCACCCATCAAATATAAGCGTGGTCTGGTAAGGACTCTTTTTAATTGAGCCAGAAAGATTTGCTCAAATGACACATTATAATAAGAACTGGACATCATTAACTAGACTCTGCAATCTAATGTATATCCAACGGACTTCATCAAGCATCTCTGCCAGCCACCCAAACTCACCCCCACAGAATCACTTGTCCCCAAACCCACCCCCATAGAATCACTGGTCCCCAAACCCACCCCCACAGAATCATTGGTCCCCAAACCCACCCCCCAGAATCACTGGTCCCCAAACCCACCCCCACAGAATCATTGGTCCCCAAACCCACCCCCACAGAATCACTGGTCCCCCAAACCCACCCCCACAGAATCATTGGTCCCCAAACCCACCCCCACAGAATCATTGGCCCCCAAACCCCCCCCCCCCCCCCCGCAGAATCATTGGTCCCCAAACCCACCCCCACAGAATCATTGGTCCCCAAACCCACCCCCACAGAATCACTGGTCCCCAAACCCACCCCCACAGAATCATTGGTCCCCAAACCCACCCCCACAGAATCACTGGTCCCCAAACCCACCCCCACAGAATCATTGGTCCCCAAACCCACCCCTACAGAATCACTGGTCCCCAAACCCACCCCCACAGAATCATTGGTCCCCAAACTCACCCCCACAGAATCATTGGTCTCCAAACCCACCCCCACAGAATCACTGGTCCCCAAACCCACCCCCACAGAATCACTGGTCCCCAAACCCACCCCCACAGAATCACTGGTCCCCAAACCCACCCCCACAGAATCACTGGTCCCCAAACCCACAGAATCACTGGTCCCCAAACCCACTCCCACAGAATCACTGGTCCCCAAACCCACTCCCACAGAATCACTGGTCCCCAAACCCACAGAATCACTGGTCCCCCACACAGACCCCCACAGAATCACTGGTCCCCCACACAGACCCCCACAGAAGGTCACAAACTTCAAGTATTTTTATTTTTGTTTTGTTCACTTGCTATGAACTCAAGTGTAGTCCACTCTGAACTGGTTTTTGCATGTGGGCTAGCTTCCCCTATTACTAGTATCCCTCGTCATCAGACAAACCCACTCTGACTTCTGAGGTACTTGTAATTTACATCCCCAAGTCAATGACGAGAAGTAAGAATTTTAGACCCACTGACTGGTGTCTTATCTGGGGATTAGGGGCTGAATCCGCTACCTCACAATCAGCACACTGGAAGTTTAAGAGCAAGCTCTCTTATCCATTCTGCCACGCTGACCTCTACTTCAAGTGCCTCTTCAGCTAACCTTTTGAGGGGACGATGTAATGAAACAAATACACCACCGACTTAACACAGCAATAAACCAAACATTCTTTGCTGCTGAACCAATGATCAGATATAAAACCACCCCAATACCTATTCCTTCTGTGAAAGAGCCATTGTCTCCGCACACCAAATCAAACGACATTTAATTCCAGTGCGAGTGTCAAGCAACTTACATAGGTAGAACAGAAAAACAATTAGCAGTTGAGCAGTGGAACACAACCAGCGTGGGTGAACCAAGAAAATTAATATCTTCAGGAATGCCTGTGCAGTTGACAGGCTATAAAACAGTGATTTCTCAACAACTCATAAACTATGCTCATAAGATTAACAAAGAAAAAGCGTTTCCTATACTGTATCTGACGAACAGTAAACGATTAATCAAATATAACGAGGCCTTACCAATTAGGCGGAGTTATATGCAAATAGAAAAAGGTTGTTTAAAATGTGAAATTACCGTGGAAATAACAAATGCTCCATGTTTTAACAATACCTATGATTATGTGTTTGAAGTATTTCAGCTGAAGTATAATTCATGTTTTCACTTTACATGATATATAACTCTGCAGCATGCGCCTGACGAGATGCAGCCAAACGTACCAGGCAATAAATCGTGCAACATATTGTTTGTGTCTTCTGTGTAAATTCACTCGGAATAATACATTGTTTTCAATTTCTGAAACGTCACCATTTGTTTATCTTTTAATTCCTTGTATTCCTCAGAAACCTCATCTCTGCAGGTGTAAATCATTGTCTGTTTATTACCCAGGTCTCACATACGTAAAACAGCGCAGGTCCTACATAGCTCTCTAACACTTGTTTTTCTTACAGCCCCTGACAGCTTTTTGCTGAAGAGTATTTTTCATACATATCATTGACATACTAATAAAAATTATTTGAACAATTCAACTGAAATAAAACAATAAATATAGAAACCTGGATATATTGTCCATCCGATGATCCATAAAGCCAGTATTCTGAAAGAACAGAAACACAGCAGGGACCAGGAACACAACAAACTGGTAGGATGACAAGTTCTGTGAGATGATGGTCAAGGTCGTGTAGAGAAGCAGAGGAAACAGTAGCGAAGTGTACCACTTGAGGATGGAGCCGGACACTCTGTAGGAGTCGTGCTGTCGACTGTAAAACTGTAATATGGGTGCTAGTTCTTTGTGCCTGGAGAAGACAAACATGCATATGCATAACTTCCTCATATCACAGTATGGCATCCTTTCAATATTGCACACTTCGTGACTGTAGAACTGTAGTATGGGTGCTAGTTCTTTGTGTCTTACAAAGACAAGCGTGTATATACATATAACTTCCCCATATCACAGTATGGCATCCTTTCAACAGTCCACACATGCGTGATTGTATGAACCTGTGGTTAGTGGCATAGGTTCAATTTCTGGATTCGGTCGAACAACAATCGCGCCCAGAAGACATCACCATTTACACAGATGTGTTCGTAATGTGCGGTTCAACGTCATCTTGGGCTTACACAACACGAACGTTTGGAAAACAATCAAAGAGGATTGTGGCATGTTCAAGACAACTAAATCAAGCTTGACTGTGGAAATCACTGCTTCTCCCAGAGTACTAGCCTGGGCAGCAGAACAGGAAGTCACAAATGTGATAATCGTATCCGACTACATGAACATGCTATAGAAAATCACAACCGGCAGTCACCGCTCCAAATGGTAAGACAGCATTCAGAAGTCGCGATTTGATTAAATTATCATCACCATCAAGTGCCTTGTCAGATGCAGACACCACACTTATCCACTTCTGGCAATTTCAACTAAATGCATCATTTCAAGTGCTATTTTTCCATGCAATAAAGAAAGGCTAGAAAGGCTATTATCTTCTTTCTCATTTTAAAAATAAATCTATGAAGTAGTTACAACAGGAAGCAGTTTTTCTCCTCTCATCAAGTGGCCTGGTGTGATCAACTAATATACTGGTCTATACAAATATGGGACTAGCAAGTTTCAGACTGTCTCATCGTAACTAGTCAATCCAGGAACACCAAATATCAGTAGTATAATAATACCTGTTGCTAGAATCCCAAGTTGATAGCAGCAGTATTATAATAACCATGACTACAATCCCAAGTTGATAGCAGTAGTATTATAATAACCATGACTACAATCCCAAGTTTGTAACAGCAGTAGTATAATAACAATGACTACAATCCCAAGTTGATAGCAGTAGTATTATAATAACCATGACTACAATCCCAAGTTTGTAACAGCAGTAGTATAATAACAATGACTACAATCCCAAGTTGATAGCAGTAGTATTATAATAACCGTGACAACAATCCCAAGTTTGTAACAGCAGTAGTATAATAACAATGACTACAATCCCAAGTTGATAGCAGTAGTATTATAATAACCGTGACAACAATCCCAAGTTTGTAACAGCAGTAGTATAATAACAATGACTACAATCCCAAGTTGATAGCAGTAGTATTATAATAACCGTGACAACAATCCCAAGTTTGTAACAGCAGCAGTATAATAACAATGACTACAATCCCAAGTTGATAGCAGTAGTATTATAATAACCGTGACAACAATCCCAAGTTTGTAACAGCAGTAGTATAATAACAATGACTACAAACCCAAGTTGATAGCAGCAGTATTATAATAACTGTGACAACAATCCCAAGTTTGTAACAGCAGTAGGATAATAACCATGACTACAATCCCAAGTTTGTAACAGCAGTAGTATAATAACAATGACTACAATCCCAAGTTTGTAACAGCAGTAGGATAATAACCATGACTACAATCCCAAGTTTGTAACAGCAGTAGTATAATAACCATGACTACAATCCCAAGTTTGTAACAGCAGTAGGATAATAACCATGACTACAATCCCAAGTTTGTAACAGCAGTAGTATAATAACAATGACTACAATCCCAAGTTGATAGCAGCAGTATTATAATAACTGTGACAACAATCCCAAGTTTGTAACAGCAGTAGTATAATAACAATGACTACAATCCCAAGTTGATAGCAGCAGTATTATAATAACTGTGACAACAATCCCAAGTTTGTAACAGCAGTAGTATAATAACAATGACTACAATCCCAAGTTGATAGCAGCAGTATTATAATAACCGTGACAACAATCCCAAGTTTGTAACAGCAGTAGTATAATAACAATGACTACAATCCCAAGTTGATAACAGCAGTATTATAATAACCGTGACAACAATCCCAAGTTTGTAACAGCAGTAGTATAATAACAATGACTACAATCCCAAGTTGATAGCAGCAGTATTATAATAACCGTGACAACAATCCCAAGTTTGTAACAGCAGTAGTATAATAACAATGACTACAATCCCAAGTTGATAGCAGCAGTATTATAATAACTGTGACAACAATCCCAAGTTTGTAACAACAGTAGTATAATAACAATGACTACAATCCCAAGTTGATAGCAGCAGTATTATAATAACCGTGACAACAATCCCAAGTTTGTAACAGCAGTAGTATAATAACAATGACTACAATCCCAAGTTGATAACAGCAGTATTATAATAACTGTAGCTACAATCCCAAATTGATAATAGCAGTAATACAGTAACAATGGCTACAATCCCAAATAGATAGCAGCAGTATTAAAGTAACTGTGGCTACAATCCCAAGTTGATAGCAGTAGTATTACAATAACCATAGCTGCAATCCCAAATTGATAATAGCAGTATTATAATAACCATGGTTACAGTCCCAAGTTGATAGCAGCAGTATTATAATAATGAAGGTTACAATCCCAACTTGATACCAGCTGTATTACAATAACCACAACTACAATCCTAAGCTAATAACAGCAGTCAAAAATTTGCTTCACAAGAGATGTTGAATGAAAGAATGTATGAGAGGAAATAGAGAAGAAGGGCAGAATATCAGACGGGCCTGCGTGCCCAATTCTTAACCCTTTGAAAATAAAGATTTTCGTTCGTTCGTTCGTTCGTAGTATTATTTAGTTGCATATCTTTACGAGACGTTGCAGTCAACCCCAGCAGTTTTTGGCTGTTTGTGATTTCTTGGCAAGTTTACGTTCAGTAGTTTGCTATTGCTTTCTAAACGACTGGCGCTAGACTGTCTGCTCCCAAAATGCATGCAGCTGTGTTTCTTACACAGTATGCAGGATTACGAATAAATATTTGTAAACACTTCGCCACAGAGCAAGTAGTATTACAGTAACCATTGCTATAAATACAATCAGTAACCATTGCTATAAATACAATCAGTAACCATTGCTATAAATACAATCAGTAACCATTACTATAAATACAATCAGTAACCACTGCTATAAATACAATCAGTAATCACTGCTATAAATACAATCAGTAACCACTGCTATAAATACAATCAGTAACCATTGCTATAAATATAATCAGTAACCATTGCTATAAATACAATCAGTAACCACTGCTATAAATACAATCAGTAACCACTGCTATAAATACAATCAGTAATCACTGCTATAAATACAATCAGTAACCACTGCTATAAATACAATCAGTAACCATTGTTATAAATACAATCAGTAACCACTGCTATAAATACAATCAGTAACCATTGCTATAAATACAATCCGTAACCATTGCTATAAATACAATCCGTAACCATTGCTATAAATACAATCAGTAACCACTGCTATAAATACAATCAGTAACCACTGCTATAAATACAATCAGTAACCATTGCTATAAATACAATCAGTAACCATTGCTATAAATACAATCCGTAACCATTGTTATAAATACAATCAGTAACCATTGCTATAAATACAATCAGTAACCACTGCTATAAATACAATCAGTAACCATGGCTATAAATACAATCAGTAACCATTGCTATAAATACAATCAGTAACCATTGCTATAAATACAATCAGTAACCATTGCTATAAATACAATCTGTAACCATTGTTATAAATACAATCAGTAACCATTGCTATAAATACAATCAGTAACCATTGCTATAAATAAAATCAGTAACCATTGCTATAAATATAATCAGTAACCATTGCTATAAATATAATCAGTAACCATTGCTATAAATACAATCAGTAACCACTGCTATAAATACAATCAGTAATCACTGCTATAAATACAATCAGTAACCACTGCTATAAATACAATCAGTAACCATTGTTATAAATACAATCAGTAACCACTGCTATAAATACAATCAGTAACCATTGCTATAAATACAATCCGTAACCATTGTTATAAATACAATCAGTAACCATTGCTATAAATACAATCAGTTAGTTAGTTAGTCTTTCCTCTTGTGCCTAAGGCGGCGCATAGGGCAGAAGTCCTGTCTCTCCATGCCTGGCGGTTCGCTGCTATCTGTTGTAGATCTTGGATATTTACTTGGCCATTGAATGAGCCTTCTCTAATGATGGTTCTACGCAGGGTCTCTCTTGGTCTTCCCCGTTTTCTTTTCCCTACCGGTGACCATATGAGGGCTTGGTAGGGGAGTCTTGTCTTGTCCATTCTGAGTACATGGCCGATGTAGTTCCAACGGCGTCTTCTTATGAAATTGGATACTGTATCTTGCTTAGTCTCTTGTCTTATTTGTGAATTGGTTCTGAAGTCTGTCCAGTGGATGTTTAGAAGTCTTCTAAGACATTTGTTCTCAAAATTGTCTAATTTTTTATCTAAAGCTACCGTTGATTTCCAACTTTCACATCCATACGTTAACACTGGAATCACACAAGAGTTGAAGATTTTAAGTTTTGTGTGTTTGCTGAGTGTCTTTGACTTCCAGATGTTTGACAGTTTGTTGAAGGCACTAGATGCCAGTGCGATTCTAGTTGATATTTCTGGTGTTGAGTCCCCTGTGGATGTCATTTTGCTTCCTAGGTATGTGAAGCTGTTGACTTTTTCAAGAACGTAGCTGTTCAATTTGGTCTCATCTGAACTGTTGGTAAGATCAATAGTCTTTGTTTTTGTGGTGTTAATTTGGAGACCAATTTGCCCTGAAACATTTTGGAGGTGGTTTATTTTCTCTTGAGCATCCGGATGTGTTGAACTCAAAAGCACTATGTCGTCGGCAAAGTCCAGGTCTTCTAGAATTTTGTCAACCCAATGAATACCCATATTTGTGTTGCTTGTGCATTTGCGCATGACCCAATCGATAGCTATTCCAAAAAGCATCGGTGATAAGACACAACCCTGTTTCACTCCTGTTTCGACTGGGAACCAGTCAGAGTTGCCTGTTTCTGTTCTTACGCAGCAACGTGTCTCTTTGTAGAAAGATTTTATGACGTTGGTATATTTGGTAGGAAAACCATAGATGTTAAGTAGATTCCAAAGTGAAGGACGGTGGATGCTGTCGAAGGCTTTTTGAAAGTCGACAAAGTTTGTGATTAATTTCGACTGGAATTCTACGGAGTCTTCAATGATTATTCTGAGGGTGAAAATGTGGTCTATGCATGACCGTTTTGGTCTGAAGCCTGCTTGTTCTTCTCTGAGCCTTTCATCTATCGCCTTTTTCAATCTCTCAAGTAACATGCTACAAAAAAGTTTTCCTGGTACTGACAATAGAGTGATACCACGCCAATTATTGCAATCAGACATATCGCCCTTTTTAGGCAGTTTGAAAATTACACCATCTTTCCACTGTTGTGGTGGGGATTCGCTTTGCCAGATTTCATTGATCAGCTGTAACAAACGTTGTAAGGTGTTCTCATCTGCTGCTTTGAGCATTTCTCCTGAGATTTCATCTTCACCAACAGCTTTGTTGTTCTTCAATTTTTTGGTGGCTGCTTTAATCTCTTCCATGGTGAATGACTCGCAGGAGGCATCCAGTGGGGGCATAGTAATTTCTCCATCCAGGTTCGGAACAGTGTCAGGCTGCTGTCTATTTAATATTTCTTTGAAATGTTCTGCCCATCGTTGCTTTTGAAGGTCATCGGATAACAGTTGATTGCCTTGTTTGTCTTTGATGGGTATGTTTGGTGTAGGTGAGTGATTGCATAGTTGCTTCATGGTATGGAATACGGCTCTGTTATTTCCAGTTCTGGCAGCTGATTCGGCGTCGGAGGCCAGGCTGTGAATAAAGTTCTGTTTGTCTTTTCGTGCGCTTGATTTCACCTCTTTATCCAACATAGAGTACTTTTGCTTATGGGTTTCATATGTAGATGTGTCTTTTGCAGAAAGAAGTGTTAGTTTTGCTTGTTTTCTTTCTTGTATCTTCGTCCAGGTGTTATCGCTTAGCCACTTCTTCTTCTGTCTTTGTACGTAGCCGACTGTGTTTGTTGCAGCATTTAGCAAGGTAGTTTTTTTTTAGCAAGGTAGTACAATCAGTAACCACTGCTATAAATACAATCAGTAACCATTGCTATAAATACAATCAGTAACCATTGCTATAAATACAATCAGTAACCATTGCTATAAATATAATCAGTAACCATTGCTATAAATACAATCTGTAACCATTGTTATAAATACAATCAGTAACCATTGCTATAAATACAATCAGTAACCACTGCTATAAATACAATCAGTAACCACTGCTATAAATACAATCAGTAATCACTGCTATAAATACAATCAGTAACCACTGCTATAAATACAATCAGTAACCACTGCTATAAATACAATCAGTAACCATTGTTATAAATACAATCCGTAACCATTGTTATAAATACAATCAGTAACCATTGCTATAAATACAATCAGTAACCATTGCTATAAATATAATCAGTAACCATTGCTATAAATATAACGGACAAGAGTTGCAGTATGGCCAAAGTTGGCTTACCCATGCTTCTCATTCTGTAAGACTAGATCTACTGGCGTATACCCAGCTTTGTTTGTTTGCCGAAGGACGGAGACTCCGAGGACACACATCATTGACCATGTGATGTGGCCAAATCCGTGTTCTGATGAAATATGCACGGGAAGGTTGCCTGCTGCGTCTGCCTGCCGCAGATCACTTCTCTGTGAGATACAAATATTTGACAGGTTTAGTCGTGGTTTCAATCAGGTATTTTCACATGATTTATCAATGACACTTCACCGTCCTCTTTGTTCATTCGCAAATAACCACGTTCAGCCTGGATAGTTTTAGAAGCAATATTTCATAAAGTATGGAAGGAAAGACTGACAGTAAAACTGCAACAATTGCAGGCATGTGGGAAAATGTACACTCCCTTGAGAATGGAACATGACAGAAGTACAAGAACAAACTAGCAAAAGACGGTGTTGGAGCAAGGTGTCCCCCAAGAGGGAGTTTTGTCATCAACATTATTTCTAGCATATATACCTATTACACGAAATGTTCAGCCAGAGTACTAACCTCCTCTTTTGCAGATGATCTAGCCATAAAGACTTGTGAAGAATATAGTAGTACAGCTAACAGTAAAATGTAGCAAGCCGTATTAGTGTTAGAGGCTAGTGGAGATAAGTGAGGAGGAAACAACTTCCACATTGTTCTCCCTCTCAAATCAAACACAGCATTTTAAGCTAGTGCTGATTGATTGATTGATTGATTGATTTAAGCTAGTGCTGAATGGAAATACAGTGCACCACAAAGAAAATCCAAACTAACTTTAATTTCAGGTTAATCTGCCAGGACAATCTCCTAGAACTTCATTATTCTTTTAAAAAGCCAACTTCATGAGACTGTCGGTCTTTTTACAGTGAGAAAAATATTGTCCTTATAGATTTTCCTACAACACACAGCGCTACCTATCTCCTGTCACCATAAGGTTTCTCCCTCACTGGGATTTGCAAGGCCATGTTGTCCCTCACCAACAGTCTTGGGAGACATGTTTGTTTGTCCTCTCATGAAGTTAATAGTTCTGGAGGACATATTCCACTGTTTGTCCTCTCATGAAGTTAATAGTCATGGGGGACATATTACACTGTTTGTCCTCTCATGAAGTTAATACTAATAGTCTTGGGAGTTTATATATCACTGGTTGTCCGCTCATGAAGTTAATAGTCAAAGAGGACATATTACGCTGTTTGTCCTCTCATGAAGTTAATAGTCACGGAGGACTCAACTCTCAACTCAAGCGTAGTCCATACACACTACTACTAGTAGTACTGGACTGAATTTTGCGTGTGGATTAGCTTTCCCTATTACAAGTGTTCTTCGCCATCAGGTGAACCCACTTCGACTTCAGAGGTACTTGTAATTTACGTCCCAAAGTCAAGGATGACAGGTCAACATTTCAGTCCAGCTGTCCGGTGCAGGGGTTGAACCCCTTACCTCGGCATCAGCACACTGAATGTTTATGAACACGCATTCTTATCCATTCGGCCATGCTGACTTCACATCATGGAGGACATATTCCACTGTTTGATTGTCCTTCTCATGGAGCTGATAATCTTGGAGGACATGTTTCACTGTTTGTTTGTCCTCTCATGAAGCTGATAATCTAGGAGAACATGCTCCACTGTTTGTTTGTCCTCTCATGGAGCTGATAATCTTGGAGGGCATGTTCCACTGTTTGTTTGTCCTCTCAGGCAGAAGATGACTGAAACGGTCAACAGAGAGGCTTTTGATACATGGCCATAATTTACATTTTTCATTGTGATTGCAGGGGTTAGCGTCACACATCGTGGAATAGTCACACAGAGCTTTCAGAAACAATAGTTAGTTAGTTGCATATTCTCTACAGCACGTCGCAGTCAACTCCAGCATTTTTTGGCTGTTTGTGATTCCTGGGCAAGTTTATGTTCAGTAATTTGCCATTACTTTCTGAAGAACCAGCACTCATACCATTGTATGGAAACCAAAGCAAGGCGGTCACAGCTGCTTTTCAAATGCAGTATACAGAATTACAAATTGCATTTGTAATTTATTCACCACAGCGCCAGCTTTCGAAAACAATAACACTGGTAAAATTTTTTAAAAAACTTGAGAACATTATACTCTAGGTCACACACACATCCCCCCACCTCATCCTAGGGTTGTGGACTGAATGCCTAACCATCTCATATAAGGGCAAACAATTCAGAGGACGGATTTGTTCATTAAAAATTCCCTGAGAACCGAAAATCAGAACAGAATAGCTTGCTATGCAGGTTACAATAGCTTGCTTGCAGGTTACAACAGGTTGCCATGAGGATGACAATAGTTGCAGGTTACAACAGGTTGCCATGAGGATGACAATAGTTGCAGGCTACAACAGGTTGCCATGAAGATGACAATAGTTGCAGGTTACAACAGGTTGCCATGAGGATGACAATAGTTGCAGGCTACAACAGGTTGCCATGAGGATGACAATAGTTGCAGGTTACAACAGGTTGCCATGAGGATGACAATAGTTGCAGAGTTACAACAGGTTGCCATGAGGATGACAAATAGTTGCAGTTACAACAGGTTGCCATGAGGATGACAATAGTTGCAGGTTACAACAGGTTGCCATGAGGATGACAATAGTTGCAGGTTACAACAGGTTGCCATGAGGATGACAATAGTTGCAGGCTACAACAGGTTGCCATGAGGATGACAATAGTTGCAGGTTACAACAGGTTGCCATGAGGATGACAATAGTTGCAGGCTACAACAGGCTGCCATGAGGATGACAATAGTTGCAGGTTACAACAGGTTGCTATGAGGATGACAATAGTTGCAGGTTACAACAGGTTGCCATGAGGATGACAATAGTTGCAGGCTACAACAGGCTGCCATGAGGATGACAATAGTTGCAGGTTACAACAGGTTGCTATGAGGATGACAATAGTTGCAGGTTACAACAGGTTGCTATGCAGGCTACATTAGGCTGCTATGCAGGCTACATTTCAATAGTGAGCAAACTGAGCCATAAGAACAATATTTGCAGCATGTGTTATTCTAATATTCACATAATTGGATTCTCACTGGTATTACAGAGTTGGCGGGCTGTGCTCAGACTCTCCTTGTATGAGCTACTGAAAGAGACTGGAGCACTTATGGAGATATATGTGTGCATTGAAGGTGATACTTCTTCTTCTTCTTCTTCTTCAGCATTCCGAGCCATTGAGGTTCTTTGCTGCAAATACAATCTGTCTCCATTCGTCTCTCTGGTGGACCTTCTCTTGCCAGTCGTTGATTCCAAGTGCTTGTAGGTCTGTATGTATATTATCTCTCCACCGCCTTCTTGGTCTACCTCGGGGTCTATGGTCATTTATTTCCTGAGTGTAAGCGAGTTTTGTTTCCCTATTATCTTCCATTCTTTCTATATGCCCCAGCCATTGTAGTCTATTAGCCTTCATGATACCAGTGATTAGCGGGGACTTAAACAAATCATAAATGTCTTTGTTACTTCTTCTTTTCCACTCTCCACTTTGTGTATCCCTAATGGGTCCAAAGATGCGTCTTAAAATTTTGTTCTCAAAGGTTTGTAACAAGGCTTCGTCTCCTTTCGTTGTACTCCAGGTTTCAGAGCCATACAGCACAACTGGTCTGATCAGTGTTTTGTATATTGTGATACTTCACAAAGAAAATAAAGCAAACATACTTCACATGAAAGCTCACAACCAGCGATATATGGTAACGAGTGTTATTCTAGCGCTCACAGGTTGATGGGACACAAGCCACCCCACAACAGCCAGGTGGAGCCACCCCACAACAGCCAGGTGGAGCCACCCCACAACAGCCAGGTGGAGCCACCCCACAACAGCCAGGTGGAGCCACTCCACAACAGCCAGGTGGAGCCACCAGCACTTTTGAGTGGACCCTACGTCAGAGGGACAAACTGCACAAACGTAGATATAAATATGAAGACACTTCTTACTCCTTTGCTCATGAGTGGACCCTACGTCAGAGGGACAGACTGCACAAACGTAGATATAAATATGAAGACACTTCTTACTCCTTTGCTCATGAGTGGACCCTACGTCAGAGGGACAAACTGCACAAACGTAGATATAAATATGAACACACTTCTTACTCCTTTGCTCATGAGTGGACCCTACGTCAGAGGGACAAACTGCACAAACGTAGATATAAATATGAAGACACTTCTTACTCCTTTGCTCATGAGTGGACCCTACGTCAGAGGGACAAACTGCACAAACGTAGATATAAATATGAAGACACTTCTTACTCCTTTGCTCATGAGTGGACCCTACGTCACAGGGACAAACTGCACAAACGTAGATATAAATATGAACACACTTCTTACTCCTTTGCTCATGAGTGGACCCTACGTCAGAGGGACAAACTGCACAAATGCCGATATAATTATGAACATACTTCTCACTCCTTTGCTCATGAGTGGACCCTATGTTATAGGGACAAAACTGCACAAATGCTGATATAATTTATGCCATACGGCGGCACGGCCCACCATGAAAAGTATAAATTGGAAAATGGGAATTCCCCACTCGGACACGAAAGTGGACGTCAACAAAGGAATCCAAGGAGAATGTGGACAACGTCAGTAGATAGCAACAGAGGCTGTGATTGTGATTTCGAACAAGGACATGTTTTCAAAGGATCTGTGTGAGGTGACCTCTGGACGCGATGATATGAGCGTGAGACAGCTATGAGTCAGGAGAGGGATCTGTTGATGATGATACCGCAGTGAAGTAACCGGGCGGAAAAACCTAGAGTGGAATTACAGCTTAAATGGAATCAGTGGATCAGGGCGTCAAGCAGAGCGCAGTAGACTGGACACTCATCGTTGGATTAGGAAAGTAGGTGCCGACCCCGTCTATAGGGGTCAACCTACAGGTCTGCGTGAGTTTAATGTTCACATGTCTGCTACGGAATAAACTTCTAGTAGCGCTTTGATATCTTGACTTTTGCCGTTGATTGTCATTGTATTCAAGGTAAGGACGCAAGTTTAATTCCTCGTCCTTCGTTGCTGTTTTGCATTATTACGAGTTGATACCTCGACGGTTGCCGGTGTAGGCACTTCGAGGCAATTATGAACACACTTCTTACTCCTTTGCTCATGAGTGGACCCTATGTTATAGGGACAAAACTGCACAAATGCTGATATAATTATGAACACACTTCTTACTCCTTTGCTCATGAGAAAGGTAAACAGATCCATGTGTCCGTGTGTGCAGACAATGTGCATGAGGCTCTGCAGATCATAGTCAACCTCCCTGGTGTTGACTCCGAGCGTCTCTTCAAAATATTTGATTACTTCCCTGGCAATGGAAGATACAATCAGATTTCATTTAGCATCAGTCAACATATTGTAAATAATATGGTGTTAAATACAGGGGTAGACAACTCCAAGTATCAGTCACCATGACACCTGTAGCTGTCCACCTGGTGCCTGAATTGTCAATTGTTTTTTTTAGCCAGTGTTTCATTCATACATTCATTCATTAAGTATCATGTCCTTTGCAGGGCCTCATTCCCATAAGAACCTTCTAGAAAACTTCTTGGTCATAAACAAGATGTCCAGAGCCCGATACACCCATCTGGAGATCATCCGCCACATCCTGCACCCATCTTTTCTTTGGCTTTCCTCTCCCTCTCTTCCCAGGCATGTACGCTTCCATTACAGAGTATATCACAGATATAAGCAAGTATATCACATATAGATGGAAGGTATATCACAGACAGAAGAGAGTATATCACATATAGAAGATAATATATAGATGGAAGGTATGTTATAGATTGAAAGTTATCAGATATAAGAAAGTATATCACAGATAGAAGCACGTATACCATGGATAGACGAAGGTATATCACAGACAGCAGAAAGTACCTAATCTCATCAGTATAAAATAACACAAAGTAATGCAGCTTTACAGAACAGAATTACGACACATACAGGAAGTTGCGGCGACTAGCCTTCATCAGCAAACAAATACATACACAAAACACAACATATAGTCATGGAGAAGACCCTCCGGTGACTACACCAAGGCGTAACGACGGGGTGAGAAGAATAAAAAGATGAAAAAAATGAAAGCAATGAAGAGAACATGAAAATTTGAAAAAATATGTTCCTGCTTACCTCAGAATCCCAAGATGTGTATTGCCCCGAATGTCACCGTTATCTTCTTTTATACACAGCCGAGGGAGTGGGGTGTGGGATGATATCGGGGTGGTATGTGTAACAGTTTAGTGAGCATCCCAGGTAACCATCTGTTGGTCACGCACCAGTACCACACAGCAAAATAATTTTGCTTCTCTGCGCCTACCCTATCACGTGTATTACCGGTGGTCTGATCTTTTACAACCCCAATAACACAAGCATTGGGCGGTTTGATCCTATAATTCGTAGTATAACAATCAACTTACTGACCCTATTTCATAGGGAAAAGTAAGAGTGAAGCTTCGTATTTGTAGACCGTCCTACTCCGCATACCCATGTGGCATATCACAGGAACTATAGCAACCCCCCCCCCTCCTTTCCCATATATACCATGCACATGTGTATGTACACTATTGTATGAATGTTTGTTGATGGCTATAGATGTATGTATGTGCGCTCACACATATCAGTCCACCCAGACTTTAGAACTCGCCTCATAACAACATAAAGGAGTATGGAATATAAGTTTTGTTAGTACCACCATCATACTTGGGTGCACACTTCATTGTTCAATATTCGTCCACTAGGGCCTACCCATTCACTGGAACCCACTCATGCTTTGTTAGTACATCCACTGGGACTCCTCAGTTTCCCAATAGCTATCACAGTTTCCCTACCTACCTTCCTGCCTCCGCCCCCCCCCCCCCCTCTTTTAATGTACCACTTTCACTCAAGCACCTGGGATGCTCATTGAACCATTACACCTACCAGCCCGATATCATCCCACACCCCACTCCCTCGGCTGTGTATAAAAGAAGATAACAGTGACATTCGGGGCAAAACACAGCTGGGGATTCTGAGGTAAGTAGAAACATTTTTTTCAAATTTTCATGTTCTCTTCATTGCTTTCATTTTTTTCATCTTTTTATTCTTCTCGTCCCGTCGTTACACCTTGGTGTAGTCACCGGATGGTCTTCTCCGTGACCATATGTTGTGTTTTGTGTATGTATTTGTTTGCTGATGAAGGCTAGTCGCCGTAACGTCCTATATGTGTCGTAATTCTGTTATGTAAAACTGCATTACTTTGTGTTATTTTATACTGTTTACATTTTCACAGCTTTGCCGCAGTTCCACCAAATTTTATTCATATTTTTACTAATCTGATCAGCTGTTACAATATGTTCTGAGCAGCTATGAATCTCACCAACTGTTACATGTTCTGTGTTTCATGAATCATGAATCTCACCAACTGTTACAACATATTCTGAGTTTCATGAATCTTACCAGCTGTTACAACATATTCTGAGTTTCATGAATCATGAATCTCACTAACTGTTACAACATGTTCTGTGTTTCATGAATCATGAATCTCACCAACTGTTACAACATGTTCTGTGTTTCATGAATCATGAATCTCACCAACTGTTACAACATGTTCTGTGTTTCATGAATCATGAATCTCACCAACTGTTACAACATGTTCTGTGTTTCATGAATCATGAATCTCACCAACTGTTACAACATATTCTGAGTTTCATGAATCATTAATCTCACCAACTGTTAAACATGTTCTGTATTTCATGAATCATGAATCTCACCAACTGTTACAATATGTTCTGAGTTTCATGAATCTTCCAGTTGAGTGTATGTTTGTCATGTACATGCTGATGAAGGCTTTAGCCACACCATCCATTTTGGTCACTTGAAATAGTGTTCTAGTATAGTGTTTGCTTGCTTGTGTTCGCTGGCTGTAAACTCCAGCGTGAAGTCCTGTATGTCGGATGAAGACATCCTATTGTCCAACATCAGTGTGATGTCATACCAGACTGAGGTTTGCGTGAGTATCCGTTGTCCCATGTCTGGCTTATTGGTGTGCAGACTGGTGGTTCCTCGCCGTGCAGGCAGACACTCTCCGACTTTGGAAGAATTAACGATCCTACTGACTTTAGCCAGGACCCCAAAGGAACCTGTTGCCCAGGACGCTCTGCAAGGACATGTCAATAGGTCTTGGCCAGTATAGAACCCAGCCCTGGTGCCTTGAAAACACCTCTGCGTTCCTTCTAGTATAGTGTTCTAGTATAGCTTGCCGATTCTATTTCTCGATTCCATTGAATCACCGTGAGCTTTCATGAATCTTACCAGTTGTCATGTGTTCTGGGTGTGAATCACTGTGAGCTTTCATGAATCTTACCAGTTGTCATGTGTTCCGGGTTTGAATCACTGTGAGCTTTCATGAATCTTACCAGCTGTCACGTGTTCCGAGTTTCCCTGCTCATAATGTGAGCCCAAAAATGACTGTTGACTGGCGAATTAATAGATTGTTAACCACATAGACAATATGTACACAGAACCAGTTTCGGCTGCATGATTTAAGGCACTTCTACCCCAGTTGTCTCTGCAGTCAACTTTAACCCCACACAGACAACAAATACGTACACAGAATCAGTCTCAGCTGTGTGATGTAAGGCACTTCTACCCCAGTTGTCTCTGCAGTCAACTTTGGCCCCACACAGACAATAAATATGTACACAGAAATAGCCTCGGCTGCGTGACGTAAGGCACTTCTACCCCAGTTGTCTCTGCAGTCAACTAGCCTCACACAGACAACAAATACATACACAGAATCAGTCTCAGCTGTGTGATGTAAGGCACTTCTACCCCGGTTGTCTCTGCAGTCAACTTTAGCCCCACACACACAACAAATACTTACACAGAACCAGTCTCGGCTGCATGATGTAAGGCACTTCTACCCCGGTTGTCTCTGCAGTCAACTTTAGCCCCACACACACAACAAATACTTACACAGAACCAGTCTCGGCTGCATGATGTAAGGCACTTCTACCCCGGTTGTCTCTGCAGTCAACTTTAGCCCCACACACACAACAAATACATACACAGAACCAGTCTCGGCTGCATGATGTAAGGCACTTCTACCCCGGTTGTCTCTGCAGTCAACTTTAGCCCCACACACACAACAAATACATACACAGAACCAGTCTCGGCTGCATGATGTAAGGCACTTCTACCCCGGTTGTCTCTGCAGTCAACTTTAGCCCCACACACACAACAAATACATACACAGAACCAGTCTCGGCTGCATGATGTAAGGCACTTCTACCCCGGTTGTCTCTGCAGTCAACTTTAGCCCCACATCGGATCAGCAGATGAACGACAGCTGGAAACCCTCGCTTGCTGGCGTAGTGAAGCGGCGTTTCAAGAAAGTCAGTCACGGCATTCACATCAGAATTGGCCTCAATAAACATGAGCACTATGTTATAATCTCCCACCAGGCATGCCCGGTGCAGAGGCGTCATCCCATGCCAACCTGGAGACAGAAGAAATGGAAGACAGACTTTCATAAAGATATCGTTACAGAATGTTAATCACTTCTGGTGTCAGCCAAGAAGAATTTGTTGAATGTTGGGGCATAAGGTCATTTGTTATTGATATCACCTAGACGTAGACATCCTCACCATTGATATGCCAGCTGGTGTCCATGATCAAGTCTCCCAACAACTGATGTTCTCTAGCAAGTGCTTACACCTCTACATGCCATGAGGCACCTTATCTCCTGGAATTATGAGATTAGAACCTTATCTTCTGATGTCGTAGAGACAGGCACAATAGGGATGTGAACCTTATCTCTCAAGGTGGCAGTGACTGGTGTGTTGGGAATTAGAACCCTCTCTTAAAGCCAGAGACCAGTACCCTCGTAGCTCAGCCACCTGATTCGCAAATAATCTGTGAGAACTATAATAGAATAGTATCATCATCACCAAGTGCATTACCAACTGGCATAAGTGATCATGCATGCTTCTTTACATCTTGCAACCTTCAATTACCAACTGGCATCAGTGATCATGCATGCTTCATCACATCTTGCAACCTTCAATTCCAACTGGCATAAGTGATCATGCATGCTTCTTCACATCTTGCAACCTTCAATTACCAACTGGCATCAGTGATCATGCATGCTTCTTTACATCTTGCAACCTTCAATTACCAACTGGCATAAGTGATCATGCATGCTTCTTCACATCTTGCAACCTTCAATTACCAACTGGCATAAGTGATCATGCATGCTTCTTCACATCTTGCAACCTTCAATTACCAACTGGCATAAGTGATCATGCATGCTTCTTCACATCTTGCAACCTTCAATTACCAACTGGCATCAGTGATCATGCATGCTTCTTCACATCTTGCAACCTTCAATTACCAACTGGCATCAGTGATCATGCATGTTTCTTAACATCCTGCAACCTTCAATTACCAACTGGCATCAGTGATCATGCATGTTTCTTCACATCTTGCAACCTTCAATTACCAACTGGCATCAGTGATCATGCATGTTTCTTCACATCCTGCAACCTTCAATTACCAACTGGCATCAGTGATCATGCATGCTTCTTCACATCTTGCAACCTTCAATTACCAACTGGCATCAGTGATCATGCATGCTTCTTCACATCTTGCAACCTTCAATTACCAACTGGCATCAGTGATCATGCATGCTTCTTCACATCTTGCAACCTTCAATTACCAACTGGCATCAGTGATCATGCATGCTTCTTCACATCTTGCAACCTTCAATTACCAACTGGCATCAGTGATCATGCATGCTTCTTTACATCTTGCAACCTTCAATTACCAACTGGCATCAGTGATCATGCATGCTTCATCACATCTTGCAACCTTCAATTCCAACTGGCATAAGTGATCATGCATGCTTCTTCACATCTTGCAACCTTCAATTACCAACTGGCATCAGTGATCATGCATGCTTCTTTACATCTTGCAACCTTCAATTACCAACTGGCATAAGTGATCATGCATGCTTCTTCACATCTTGCAACCTTCAATTACCAACTGGCATAAGTGATCATGCATGCTTCTTCACATCTTGCAACCTTCAATTACCAACTGGCATAAGTGATCATGCATGCTTCTTCACATCTTGCAACCTTCAATTACCAACTGGCATCAGTGATCATGCATGCTTCTTCACATCTTGCAACCTTCAATTACCAACTGGCATCAGTGATCATGCATGTTTCTTAACATCCTGCAACCTTCAATTACCAACTGGCATCAGTGATCATGCATGTTTCTTCACATCTTGCAACCTTCAATTACCAACTGGCATCAGTGATCATGCATGTTTCTTCACATCCTGCAACCTTCAATTACCAACTGGCATCAGTGATCATGCATGCTTCTTCACATCTTGCAACCTTCAATTACCAACTGGCATCAGTGATCATGCATGCTTCTTCACATCTTGCAACCTTCAATTACCAACTGGCATCAGTGATCATGCATGCTTCTTCACATCTTGCAACCTTCAATTACCAACTGGCATCAGTGATCATGCATGCTTCTTCACATCTTGCAACCTTCAATTACCAACTGGCATCAGTGATCATGCATGCTTCTTCACATCTTGCAACCTTCAATTACCAACTGGCATCAGTGATCATGCATGCTTCTTCACATCTTGCAACCTTCAATTACCAACTGGCATCAGTGATCATGCATGCTTCTTCACATCTTGCAACCTTCAATTACCAACTGGCATCAGTGATCATGCATGCTTCTTCACATCTTGCAACCTCAATTACCAACTGGCATCAGTGATCATGCATGTTTCTACATCTGCACCTTCAATACAACTGGCATCAGTGATCATGCATGTGTCTTCACATCTTGCACTTCATACCAAAGTGGCATCAGTGATCTCATGCACATGCTTCTCCTCACATCTTGCAACCTTCAATTACCAACTGGCATCAGTGATCATGCATGCTTCTTCACATCTTGCAACCTCACATTCAATTACCAACTGTCATCAGTGATCATGCATGCTTCTTCACATCTTGCAACCTTCATTACCAACTGGCATCAGTGATCATGCATGCTTCTTCACATCTTGCAACCTTCAACAGAAAGAATGTATCAATTCATAAAATAGAATAGACACAAGACCATGGATAGTTAGTTAGTTAGTCAGTCGCGGTTCCAACTTCACAGCAATGGGTTGTCCCCATTATGCTCCGTTCCTGTGCCAGTGAATATCACACAAAATGCTCCTCACTGCCCCATGGGGTTGTGGAGGGGGAGAAGGGAGATCTGCATACATTTTACGCATCCTGTTGTACATCTGTCTTGTCTGGTTCATACTGAAATTGTATAAATGCATCATTCATCATTATCATGTCCCTGCTAGCTGTCAGGGTCTTAAACCTGGCTCGTTAACCTAACACATGTGAGACAGTACAAATACAACGTGATTTGACTTGAGACTCAATGACACTAAGTTTCGATGGATTTATTTACAGATCACGATCTAGAGATGATCATCACAATACATAAGTTATAACAATACACTTACAGGCAACCCACAGCTTACAATCAGTCTCACAAGATATACAGACACTCGACTTTCGGGCCACAGAAACTACACAAGCCTTTCTCCCATCATGCGTCCAGTCGAGTCCGAGTCCCAGAGCTGTCTGGCTATTTCTCGCAACGTGCCTGCCCACCTGAAGTGGCTTCACGAGGCCTGCGTGCGTCCTGCTTTGTCCTTGCCTGACCGCTGGCTGTCTCGTCAGCCGGCAACCTCGCAGGCAGGTAACTAATACTCGCCTGGCGGGCGTAACGATGTTACAGCATCCCCACTAGGGACTATTCGCCTGGCGGGCGTAACGATGTCCCTGCATCTCTGCTGGCAATACATTAGACTCTGACACGCTCCCCCGGGGCTTCTTCATGAAAGATGTCATCTTTCATGTACACTCTATATACAATACTGGGTTAATATTTTTAACCTGTCAGAGTCAACCTTTCTGTTATATACATTTACTTTGGTGTAGAAATACAAAAACACACATCTTGGCATAGAAACACATAAGAAAATGGACATTGTATCTAAAGACATGTGGTGTTCAACCTTTAACACTCGTCAAGCTTCATCCTCTCGATGGCTGATTACCTTAATTGCATTATTGACCCAGTCAGATCGGTAGTAACAGCTTCCCAAGCAACTACCTCGCAGCCTTTCAAAAAAAAGTAATAATATGCTTTTTGAGACAAAAAACATCTGGCAAGACCGTAATACGGCTTTATATAAGCCGCATTCAACGCTCAAACTCTGACCTCATTTGGCCATGAGTTCTTGTGTCGGTCTGCAATGTCGGTAACACTCTACCATGCCCAGTAGATGGCTTCTTGGCATGTTAACAATCTGGCAACAACATGGCTATTTATACACAATACATCATCGTATACATTTCAATTAATGCCCTTGGTGTAATAATGTAATAACAATTAAATGAAAGGGACATAACTTCAAACATTAAGAAATATAATATCTTACAATAATTCTTCTATTTCTCAGCGTCATAGCTTGATGTTTCTCCATACTAGCGAAAAAAAGTCAGTAGTATGAATAAATTAATCAAGATATGATTCTAAGATTACACTAAATGAAAAATCTTAATACACAATTTGTGTATTCGAAATTATTGAATCGTAAATAGTTTAGAAGTGTTATAACTTTTTAAGCTTTTGTTTGTCGTCTGCTACTTTTAAACTAAATTTCTAACTCATCCGGAAGTACACACGAAACAGCTGATGTTGAAATTTGTAGAACACCCTTGTTCCGGTCTGATGTAGTAAAACGGAATGTTCTAATCGTTCATGTGTTGGTTGTTTCACTGGAAAAACTTCTGGATTTCGACTGACTGCAGTGGTGTAGATGTCAATGATTCAGGTCACACTTTCACACACGGAGTTAAAATATCACTGGATAAGTTCCAAAATGCAGATACCACGGATAAATTTGACAGTTCGCTTGCGGTAAGTTCAGAGCGAATGTGGCACTGTTCTTGTTTCATCATATATACAATTAATAAAGTTCTCTTTCTACTACACACTACACAATTATTCACGACAATCACGTTAATAATAAAATAAGAAAACTATATATATTGGGAATAAACCCTATCACATCATATAGACATACACAGCTTTTGTGAAAACAAACTTCACTGATGCATGGCTGTGTTGGTCTGAGTGTATTTTACACACTGCACTCAGACATTGGTGCTTACTGGGTCGGTCGGACAACGGGACAAAAGATCGGCAATCGTGTTGGTTCTGCCCGCGATGTGTCGAACTTCAAAGCTGTAATCTTGAAGCTTAAGAGACCAGCGAGCTATCATTTGGTTGGAAGGTACACCTGAATTGATAAATCTCAATGGACTACTGTCAGACTCCACAATAAAATGACGTCCCAGGAGGAATCTGGAAAATTTAGTTATACCCTCAACTAGAGCAAGGGCATCCAACTGCGGTGTCGACCAAAAGCGTTCTCTAGGTTTTAATTTTCTCGAGAAGTAATATACAGGATGTAGGATGTTATTGTGCTCTTGTAGCAAGACTGCTCCAATCGCCACGGAGCTCGCATCTGTGCGTAATCTGAAAGGTAATTGAAGATTGGGCAATTTCAGAATGGGATTGTGTAAGCTATTATCAGAAAAACAAGATAATACTTTCTGGAATGCAAATTTTAGGCATTCATTGCTTACAATTTTCTCGGGTTGATCTTTTGTTAGTAAGTTAGTAAATACTTCGGTCAGTTCAGCAAAATCTGGTATGAACTGCCTATAATAATTTATAAGTCCCAACAAACTTCTGACATGCTTTTTCGT
Source organism: Cepaea nemoralis (assembly GCA_014155875.1). NCBI lineage: Eukaryota > Metazoa > Mollusca > Gastropoda > Stylommatophora > Helicidae > Cepaea > Cepaea nemoralis. The sequence goes on along the minus strand of JACEFZ010013668.1, from coordinate 289,096 downwards.
AGTCGGAAGTGAGAGTTTTAGTATCTTGGACACAATGTTATCGTCTGTCGTGACAAAGCCATTAGATATTTTGTACCCCAAGAAGGATATTTCCTGATAGGCTATGTCTACCTTTGCAGGCTTTACCGTCAGTCCGTGCTGTCTAATGCGTTCAAATGTCTGTTCTAATGTCTTTATGTGGTCTGTCATTGTCTTTGTGTGAACACACATGTCGTCTATGTAACAGATAATATTCGGAATGTCTACTAGTAGAAGTCGTGTCATACGTACGAATGTTGCTGGGGCATTGACAAGCCCAAATGGAAGTTTGCACCATTCGTACAGTCCCCAAGGTGTGGCAAAAGCTGTCAGATGTCTGCTCTGTTCGTCTACTGCTATTTGCCAGTAACCTTTCGTCATGTCTACCTTCGTAAAGAACCTAGCGTCTGTCAGTTCTGTCAATAGATCTTCAGAGTTTGCCATTGGCTCTAAATCTAAAAGAGTTATCTTATTTAATTTCCTATAGTCGACACAGAGTCTTATTGTGTTGTCCTTTTTGCGTACTATGACCATTGGAGATGAGAAATTTGATTGGGATCGTCTAATGATGTTGTTTTTCTCTAAGCTGATGATCTCTTGATGTAAGTGTTCTTTGTAATACAATGGAATGGTGTATGGTCTGCATTTTATAGGTGTATTTGACGTGAGTGTGATGTGTTTGTCCTGGGTTGTTGGAGAAAATGGTGTTGTACTGTTGTATGAGCTGTTTGCAACTGTCTGTTTCTGCTTGAGTTAACTTTGGGTTGATCTTAATTTCCTTCAAGCAGTTTGTCGTGTCTAATGCAGGTGTTGGAATTTCGTCACTAGCTTCGTCATCTTCATGGTCTATTATCACTGTACATGCTGTTGTGTCGTCTTGTTCGTTGTCTCTGTTGTAATATGGTTGTCAAAGACTCGACCGCATCCCCTCCGCCAGGAAGAGCAGTCAATCTTGAAGAGGCCAGGAGGTGATACGGTGCCCGAGGTAAGGGCAGGGGAGATGAGGTAATGGGAGATGGTTATCCATTCCCTCATGAGACACGCAGGCGTTGTTCAGAGAGTTAGCACTCTAATCACGATAGCATCACGCCTCGTGGTAGCCACGGAGAAGTTGAGTATCCACTCAACATACCACGTCTGCGATCAGCGTGCCATGTGAGGCAACACGCACCAAGGTCAAGGTCGATCCGCGTGGTGTGTGACGAGGGGATGAAAGAAGATCAGACGGGGGACTGACTTTGTAGTGTTCACATCGTATAGAATAGATATGTGTTTTCATATAGCCTAGTAGATAGAGATTAGCTATAGGGTTTAGGAAAACTAGTGATAGAGAATATTGTGACTTTATGTGTGATTAGATAGCGACGGTTTTGCAATTGTAAAGAGCCAACGGCAATAAAATGTACCATTTCATTCCTCGCACACGACTTGCAAGTCTCTTGTATGGTGTGGGAGAAGTAATCCGATGATGCCTGTCAGATGAGTTGTTGACAGGCATAGGATTAATTGTGGTGTCAGAAGTGGTGCTTGAACGAAAGTTCAAGCTAATCCACTCAGCCACGGCTCTGGACTAGGATCTAATTTGTGTCAGTGACGGTAATCTGTGCAGACGAGAACAATTTGCGGGCTAGAGAATGTGCCTATCGTGACGAAATAGATTGTTTAATTGTGCTTATGAAATGTTTATTTAGTGAAATCATGTATTCTTCAAAGCTGTAAGTAGTAATATTCTTATTTTCTCATATTTATTTATGTATTTACCGATTTATTTATGAATAAGCACTAAACATGATTCATGGCGGAGCGATACACAGCCAGCCGACAATATCGATTTTTGAAAACTAAAAATAGCGCTGCGCCTCTGACGTAGAATGATTGACAAACAGTTGTCCTAGGTCATTTGCATACAGCAATCGAGTGTTTACAAAATCGCCAAGCGGCTGATCGCCTGAATCTGTGCTTTATATTATTTATTATTTGTTTATTTGAGTTATTAAATGAATATATTTATTTATTTAAACATTATTATGGTATTTTTATTTATTTAAAAGCAGTTATTGATATTTTTGGTCCTACTTTCTCTTTGTTTACCGTCACGATGGAACTATTTTCGGCCACGCAGATGAGACTTGGCTGCACAACACTTACAGAAATTAACTAGGTTAGTAACGAAAAGCAATTACGGATAGAACGAAGACAGGACATTGACTTTAAATTTAATTATTACATATTCTAGTTGTTCGTGAGTCTGTCATTGTCAAAGTCATTGTCCTTAGTTGTCGGGAAAATCATATCGTGCAGTAAGTGTAATTACTGCTGCCCTGCATATCAGAGGGCAAACAACAGCTGAAGACGTATGCCATTGTGCCAAATAAAGGGTCCTCATTACGAAACGTGCCTCCATCCCAAAGTACCTAACAAGGTGACCTGTGTCAACGGAGTTCCGTTCCCTGATTCTCGGGAACATTAAGTTGAGTATACCTATATTTTTGGCATGCAATGTGATTAATAGTGCATCTCTTTTTCAGCTTGTGATACACTAGCATATTTTTGTGCTCTGATTTTCCAAGATAAAATTGGTTTCAACAAATAAACTGAGAGTATATTTGGTAGTGCTCAGCGAGTAACAAACATAGCACATCAAAGAGAAATAATTAATTAAACAAGTCAGTGTAAATCAACGCAAGCTAATTACCTAAGAACATGGCAACTTTAGAGGACTGTATAAAAGCTGGTAAGCAATTACAATACACAGGTAAAGAGCTAGAAGAATATGCGGATAAGAAATTTAAAGAAGCAAAAGATGAACAAATACGAAAAGAAAATGCTGAGAGAGACGAACGCGCACGAGAAAGACAACATCAAAAGGAGGTTGAACAACTAGCTGAGATAACAAAACAGAAACAGCTAGAACATGAGAAGCAGATTAAGCAACAACAGTTAGAACAGGATAAGGAAAATAAACAGAAAGAACTAGAATTAAAGCAAAAGCAATTAGATCAGGAGAAAGAATTAAAACAAAAGGAATTAGATCTAAAGCAAAAAGAGATAGATGAAACGGCAAGAGTAAAGGAAAAACAAATTCAAGTAGAATCAGAGACACAATTAAAGATGAAAGGCATGGATGTAGACTCACACGCAGAAATCTCTGCCACTAAACTAAAAAGTCAACAAGAGGAAAATAAGTTCAATAAATACAAAAATATTATCAAACCATATTGCAAAGAGGATTCCATATCAGCCTGGACAGAGAATGTAGAGTATCAATTTAAATATCACCAAGTTCCATTAGAGATGTGGGCTCCAATTTATATGAAGAATCTGAGTGGTGAGCCCCTTAAAGTAATAGAATCTATACCAATTGAGCTTAGATCTAGCTATCAATACATCCATGACAGAATTATGCAGCACTTTTTACTTGATGCCCCTGGGTATCAGGTTCAGTTCTCAAATTTAAAACCTAAACCTAGTGAAACTTTTATTGATTATGTTTCAAATGTGCAGAGTGTACTAAACAGGTGGCTTAAAGCAGCTAACATAGGAAAAGACTTTGATAGATTAAAAAACCTAATAGCTATGGATAAGGTTATATCCACTATACCATCTCCTTTTGCTAAATTTTTGCAGCAGTCAGACATTGAGAACATCGAGCAGTTTGAAAAAAAGGCTCAGCATATTTTTCTTCTAACAGAGATATTTTTAAGACTTCAAATGACTCTGAAATAGTTTCCTTTGTGAGAGACCAACCAAAAAACTATCAGAATAACAGACAACCCTTTCAGAAACACGACATCAAAGATAGAAAAGTGTCAAAATGTATTTATTGTCAACTTTTGCATGACACTTATTCTATGTGTGACAAATCGCCAAACTACCCGGCGCATCTTGAAAATGTTATCAAGAAGCAACAAAATAAAAGATCAGCATACAGGCATGCAATCAAATGTTTTTTTTGTTCCAGCTATGGCCATTATTCTAATAAGTGCCTTGGCCGCCAACGTATGAAAGCTAACAATGCTATTTTGATTGACACCTCTTCAGATAGTGGTAGTGAGACTGAGTGTGAAGTTGAAAATGTATTACCTTTCAAGGAGTCTGAAGATGTCTGTTGTGTGAACGATGTGTTAAGCTTTGACAATTGTGGACATTGTCAGCAATTTCATGCAGACGGAAGACTGGAATGTGGACATACAGTACCATGCTCAACTGAGAGTGTAAATGCAGCAATAGCCTCCAGAGGCAAGTTAGTGTTCCACAATGCAATGGTCAACGACAAACCATGCCAATGTTTGCTGGACAGCGGCAGTACCCTTATTGGTCTTAGAAAGGATCTAGTGAGTCCAGGTGATTATACAGGCGACTCTGTCAAATGCCGAACCTTTTCGGGTAACATTGAAATTTACCCTTTGGCCAAAGCCCGTATTAACACTCCTTTCCTTTCGGGTACCTTTACTTGTGCAATACTTGACAACCCTTGTACTGATTTAATTTTGGGTTCCTTACCCCAACTGAAACAGTGTACTAGTGATGAAATAGTTGCATGGGAGAAATTAAATGCAGCTAATACAACTACTAGAGCAGACACTGTAAAACATCAAGACACACTACAAGATGAGAGACTACTGTTGCTTTCTCCAACTGGCACAGATGATACCAGCAGACAGAAATTTATAGAACAGCAGAAAGCTGATCCTAGTGTGTCTCCATATTTAAAATTAATGAAAGAAAGATCTAAAGTGACCAAAAATGCCTCATGGTTCCTTAAACCTAATAATGGCTTTCTTACGAGATATTTTACATCTGAGAACCATGAGAATCAGCAAACGGTGCAACCTGTACAACACCGCTTAATTGTGCCAAAACCTGCACATGAGTCACCGCTTGCTGGTCACCTGGCAAAAGACAAAACCAGGCCTAGATTCCAGGCTCATGTTCATTGGCCAGATGTTTGGAATGAGATTAAATTATTTTGTCGTAATGTATTTTCTTGTAATGTCTGTAAACAATTAGTACATAAGTTTAAGGGTAGACATCCTACAGCTGAAGTACTACCTTCTACTCTGACTTCTAGACCTGTAAGAGGGAGGGTCAAATTTACCAATACACAAACAAGGGTGCTTGAACAATCGATGGTAAACCAGATCAAAACATGCGTCGGTGACTTCCAGACAAGCAAAATGGCAAGGACCATTCAAGGTGTTACGTGACATTTCCAATGTTGACTATGGAATGTCGATAAACAGACACTTGAAGATATTCCATGTCAACATGTTAAAACTTTACTTTTCACAACAAGCCACATAAGTAGGGACAGACGAACATAGTGCATCCACACCTAGTAATCAGACGACAGACATACACAACGCAACTACACTAGGTAGCCAGACTGGAAAATCCGACAATGTACATACATTTAGTGAACTTATAAAATACGCATGAATATATCAGAAGATGGATGACTGGACAACACACTGACTGAAACTAAGACATGTCTTTCATAGGGTGCGACTCTTCGGTCTCACTGTCAAACCGAGCAAAGTCGAATTAGACCTAAAAGAAATTCATTTTTGGGTCATGTCATTTCTCAAGGTCATCTAAAGACTGACCTGAAAATTAGTACCAAAATTATGAATCTGACCATGTCTAACAGAAAGAAACAGGTCAGAAGCCTTTTGGGATTAGTAAATTACTCAGAAATTACAATTCTATATTCCAATGTTTTAAAAGCATCTGTAAAATTGGATGTGAAAGATGCATTATTAATTTCTGCATTGTCAAAAATGAAAATCCTTTTTTTTTGTAGTATTCCAATCCTCCGCTTGCCTAATCCTAGGCTCGTTTATTATTCTAGGACAGGTGCCAGCAGTACTAGGCCAATTTTTTGAGGGCATCTTCCACCCAAGTTGCTACGTGAGCCGTAAGATCACACCTGCTGAGTCCAGACATTCCATATCACAGTTGCAACCCTAAGCGTCATCTATGCGGTGAGAAAGCTCCATCTAATTCTGACGGATGTTCACTGCATTGTCCAGACCGACAACTCCCCGATCACGGTCATACAGAGTGGTGTGCATCGAAATGACCGGATATACAGGTGGTCACTAAGTTTACCATTTGGGGTAGAAATACCTGAAATCCCACAGATAAATGTAGAGTGATAGTTATTACATGAATATATTATATTATTCTATGTAATATAGGTTACATATACATCGACATTATGTGCTTAATCATGTACCAAGAACAGTGAACTATCATGTGTCCGTAGACATCAAGTGAAGAACTGTGCTGCAAAACGTAGATATCACCGTGTGAAATAGTACAGCTCATTACCAATTAAGCTCCATTCCGGTGTTTCATTTGAGTGAACCGCAGAAAACAGTGTCAGAACAATGCTTGATTACAGACACGAAAAGACTGAGCTACGACACCAGCGAACTCTACACGTGCACTACCGATAGAACACTAGTATGACTGTGCAATGTATTTCAGATACCCAGGCATAGTGTGTATATTATATATATGTATATATATATATGTGTATATATTATGCCTATAAAACTAATGTACAATCATGAAGGCAACAACGAACCTGAGGTAGCTGAATACCATGTATATAAACTTATTGTGATATGTAACATAATATTTTAAGATAGTGATAAATTAGAGATAGAATTAGGAAATATAATAGTTCTCATTTATTTGAATAGTTTAGTTAGTACAGTAATTAACCCATTAGAATTAAATTAGAATATTAATTTAGACGTAAAAATAGTTAATTACAAGCTAAATTAAAAGTGTGATAGGAATAGTACCATTTAGGTTGTTATATTTCACTTAGCTTCATTTCGGTTCAGTTCATTCCATCTTAATGAAACCATACCACCTATCAAATATTACCATTTAGTAATATCATCATTTTACATCAGAATAGGAGAAAAAGAATAGATAAGTGAACATACATCATTTACACCATTTAGATTAAGAATATCACTCATATAATTTCTTTATGCATTTAAAAACATTACTTAAAATAGTGTTAGAAAAGTACATAATTGGTGTTCATTTGATCCATGTAATTAAGGTACATAACTCACGTCACATTAATTACATTTAAATAGTTAGATTACATCCCTTAGATTAGACAAACATAACGATTAATATAAACATATCATATAATTAACATGACAAAATTTAGTTAACACATTAAATACATATTTATAGAATTAATATTATTATGTTAGGATTTAGAGTTGTAGTTAGTATAATATAATGGATGATGAGACCAAGGGGATACACCATCAACCCTTTCTCGTCCATGTAAATATGGTGTAAATACATGACTCGTGCATCGAGTTTCGCACAGTCATTGTGCTCAAATATCTCAAACTGAGCCAAACCTGTACAGTGTCACTCCAAGGTGTTTAAATAATCGGAAGGATTGGTGTGGAAGGATAAAAGATGTGTGACAGAATTAAGGATGAAAGAAGTGTGACAGAAGTGTGAAAGTGAGAGCGAATGGAAAATACATGGGAGAGAGTGAGATCAGTCAGCAAATTCTTCTGCTGCCTGGCGCGACTTTTAATGTTTGTCTGTGTTGGTGTTGGTTTTCGTTGTTGAGAATGTGTTAGTGTGAATGTGTGTCTGTAAGATTGTTTAGAACTTAGATTACAGTATTTTGGGGTTTCGTAATGCGATCAGCGTGCCATGTGAGGCAACACGCACCAAGGTCAAGGTCGATCCGCGTGGTGTGTGACGAGGGGATGAAAGAAGATCAGACGGGGGACTGACTTTGTAGTGTTCACATCGTATAGAATAGATATGTGTTTTCATATAGCCTAGTAGATAGAGATTAGCTATAGGGTTTAGGAAAACTAGTGATAGAGAATATTGTGACTTTATGTGTGATTAGATAGCGACGGTTTTGCAATTGTAAAGAGCCAACGGCAATAAAATGTACCATTTCATTCCTCGCACACGACTTGCAAGTCTCTTGTATGGTGTGGGAGAAGTAATCCGATGATGCCTGTCAGATGAGTTGTTGACAATGGTCTTAGCATATTGACGTGGAATATTTTGTGTTTGTCTTTTATTTGGATCTCATAGTCTACAGGTGATATCTGTCTCGTCACTTTAAATGGTCCTTGCCAAGAATCAGTCAATAAGTGTCTGTCACTAGGTAGAAGAAGAAGAACGTCCTGTCCAGGTGTAAACGTTATTGTCCTGTTAAATTTGTCAGCATATTGTCTATATGTAGCGCCAGATAATTTTAGTGCATCCTTTGCAATTATACAAGATTTGATGATTCTTTCACGCAATGATGTAACATATACGTATGATGATATGGGTTTGAGTACAGGAGTGGATTCAGTTAACATTTGATGATAGATGCTTAATGGGCCACGTGGTTTGGCACCATAGATAAGTTCAAAAGGAGAGAAACCTGTACTAGCATGTGGCACCTCGCGATAAGCAAAGAGAATAGCAGGTAAATATACGTCCCAGTTATTGGGGTGCTCTTGCGTGACTTTAGCAAGCATATGCTTTAAATCACCGTTAAATTTTTCTATAATTCCGCTCGAGTGAGGATGGTACAGGGAATTGAAACATTGCTTCACCCCTAACATTTTGGTGAAAGCTTGAGTAGATGCGGCAATGAACTGACTTCCCCTATCTGATTGGATAGTGTCTGGAAATCCTATCCGTGAAAATATATGGAAGAAAACTTCCATTATGTCATTGGCAGTTATGTTCTTTAGCGGAATCGCTTCAGGCCAGCGGCTACATTGATCAATAACAGTTAATATATATTTATTCCCTCTGGTTGTTATCTGATTAAGAGGGCCCACTATGTCGACAGATATTTTCTCAAAAGTTCGACTGGCTAAGTCAGTAATTTGTAACTTTGCCTGTGGGTGTTTTCCTTTCTTTACAAGTTTTTGGCAGATGTCACAACTCCTGCAATATTGCTTAATGTCATTGCAGAATTTGGGCCAATAAAACTGTAATAATAATCTTGATCTGGTCTTAGCGTATGCCATATGCCCTGCAAGAGGTATATCATGGGCAAGATGTAAGGCTTGCTTACGATACTCAATTGGCAAAACAGTTTGCTCTGTTGTGGTGTCACCTCTGGTATAATACCTGGTGAGGATACAATTTTTCAAAGCAAAATGCCATCTTGCATTTTTGGTTAACTTTGGATTTTGGCCGATCAGATTAAAATATTTTGACAATGAAGGGATCAGCCTTTTGGGCTGTTACAAAAGTCTCCTTCATGGTTTTAGGAGGTAGTAATACTGGGCTAAGCATTTCTATAGCCTCAGTTTGATTAATTTCATCTTGCATTCTAGCAGTAGATCTGGTTACTGCGTTCACACATTCAATGATATCAGATGGTGATGAAACAGTGTTATCAATGATGTCATGAGATACTAGTGCTACGTTAGCTATCATACATTCATTAGGTGGTACAACATTATCAATGATGACATTTGATGGTGATGTTGTGATCTCATTAATGCAAAGAGATGTTATGTCATGAGGCATATCATTCACCTCTGGTAAATTTCCAATTATAATATCACTCACCGGGTTTGTCAATGCTGCGCATTTTACTTTCCCAGTGAGGAAAGGTGTTTGAATAAATGCCCATGCTAGTGGGTACTTTTCAATATTGCCAGAGAATGTTCTGCATGTTACGTGCCTGCCTGTATAGTCTGTAGGCATTATGAACGTTCTCTTCAGTCCAATCAGTGAACTTCCCGTGTCCCGAAGGACTGTAGCAGACTTGCCATTCACGTATCCCTGATGGATGTTTATTCTGCCTTTGGAGTCTATTACCAAATTAGCTTCTTCATTGGCAATAGGAATGGAGTGGCCGCATGTTAAAATACCATCTTCATAAAAGGTATTACAAACAGTACATTTATTTGCGTTAAACATATCAAAAGCCTGTGCTGAGTTCACAGGGTGTTTCTCTGATTGTTCTTCATCTGATGATGAACTATCAAATAAGGCGGCATTGGCTTTCTTGGTCATTTGCCTACCTTTACAATCATGGCAACAATGTCCATACGCCTTACAGAGGAAACATTTACGCAAATTTCTAAAGGATTTACGCTCCTTATCTTGTCTGTTTACGATGTTCTGTAAATATGTAAGATATGCGGGGTTCTTGTCGCACATCTCACCTTGATGATGTGAAATTCTACAATATTTACAGTGGTTGTACTTCTCAGATGTAGGCTTATAAGGTTTTTGCCTACTATAGGGTTTGTCATAGTTAGCCGCTGCTACAAAATTGGTTTCAGTAGCTTAAATGGCAAAACAATGTTTGTTGGCTGTGTAATAAGCCGAACCACGTCTCTCAATCTGCTCTACACTCGTACATTCATTCTCTTGCAAAAACTTTGAAAATGCTGATGGAATAGATGAAATGACTTTATCTCTAGTGATAAGATCTTCTAACTTTTGATAGTTCTTATCAATTTTAGCTGCTGAAGTCCATTTGGAAAATATGTCTCGGACTAAGCAGAGGTAGTCAGAGAACGTTTGAGTCGGTTTGGGGCTCAATTTGCTGAATTGTTCTCTGTAACCTGCCTCATCTAACATAAAATGTGCCATAATCTTTGATTTTAGATAATGGTAATCTTTTCTGAGGTCTTTGGGGATAGTCTCTATGACTTTCAGAGGCTCCCCTGATAAACTTCTCATATAAATTATATTCCATTCAGACAATGGGACCTGGTAATGGTCCATTAAAGTCTCAAAATTTTGGGTGAAGGCTGCAATGCAGTCACCCGAGGTATAATTACTTACGATACCTTGATATTTCTTGTACTGGTTTTCTTTCTCCAGTCTCTCAGATTTCTTAGACTCTTTGTTAATGGCAGTCTCAGTATCAAGTTGTTTGATTTTTAGTTGCACTTCCAGCTCTTCCCGTTTACTCTGAGCTGCTATCTCTGCCTTCTTTAATTCTGTCTCTAACTCTGCTTTTTTCAGTTGCATACAGTCTAGTTCTGTCTGTTTTGCTGCGGTTGCTGCCTCTGCTTGCTTTAAGGCTGTTTCTGCCTCTACTTGCTTGGCCGCTCTTTCAGCTGCTCTTTCTTCACGCTCGTGGTATTCAGAGTATTTCTTCTCACTCCACTTCGTTAACTCATCACCTGTTAACTTTAACTTCAACCCCATATCGATGAAATCATTTAATGACGACATGATGGAAAATGCAAATGAAATATCAGACACACAATTTGTTACAAGTTGTTAGTAACGTGAACAATTTACAATTGTGTTCTATTTACAATATGTGCCTAAATTTGCATCCGAAAGTATATAGAAAGAAAAATATACTCAAGTGTCCTGGATGCGGTGAAGAACGGTTGAAATTCGGACTAGGAACTGTAGGGTCGCTACTTCAAAACACAAATGACCTCTACGGGCAAGGGTTTCAGATGGCACAGAAAACCTGCTTTGTTTTTGGAGGAAATAAATTAGCGTCTAGTTTGATGTGGTGTGTATGCTTGTCACTAAGTTTTGATTAGGTTTGTATGGCGTTGAGTGTAATTGTGGGTCGTAATGTTGTCCGTCAACAATTTTTTTTCAAAATCACAAGTCACTTTCTTTCCGAAAACTTTCTGCTTTCCACAACTCACTTTACAAAGACAATCTAACTATATCTCAACACTCTACAACATTGATGACACATCACTTACATCAAGATGACATTCAGTAAGGACATAGACATCAAGTTTACAAGATGGCGACAAGGTCACAATGGCGACAACTTCACAATGTCGACAAGGTCAAAACGGTGACAAGTTCCACAATCACAAATGTTTTACACGTTTACAAGATCAAACAATATGTATGCACTGTACGTTTACATTTAGTCTCCATGTTTAAACAATGTAATAATATATATCAAAATGAGCCTTCACAATCACATTTAAATGTACTCTAGAGTTGAACAAAAATTTCTAAGTTCACAAATCTAGGTTTTAAATGTTAATTACTTAAACCACGCTCATTTTAAAGCCGGACGAATGCCACCACGTCCACACATGTCAGGGTCTTAAACCTGGCTCGTTAACCTAACACATGTGAGACAGTACAAATACAACGTGATTTGACTTGAGACTCAACGACACTAAGTTTCGATGGATTTATTTACAGATCACGATCTAGAGATGATCATCACAATACATAAGTTATAACAATACACTTACAGGCAACCCACAGCTTACAATCAGTCTCACAAGATATACAGACACTCGACTTTCGGGCCACAGAAACTACACAAGCCTTTCTCCCATCATGCGTCCAGTCGAGCCCGAGTCCCAGAGCTGTCTGGCTATTTCTCGCAACGCGCCTGCCCACCTGAAGTGGCTTCACGAGGCCTGCGTGCGTCCTGCTTTGTCCTTGCCTGACCGCTGGCTGTCTCGTCAGCCGGCAACCTCACAGGCAGGTAACTAATACTCGCCTGGTGGGCGTAACGATGTTACAGCATCCCCACTAGGGACTATTCGCCTGGCGGGCGTAACGATGTCCCTGCATCTCTGCTGGCAATACATTAGACTCTGACACTAGCCAGAGACATTCCTTTAAGTAGGTATGCTAGTCATGCCGCGACCAAAACTGAAACCAGAAATGATACTCCACGCCACCCCGGAATGATCCATTGTGTCCCAAAAACTGGCTATGTAAAGACCATTCATGCTTCCGATATCATTCGTTTATTCATTCAAATATCATGTGATAATAACAAATGCCATCTTAGGTTCTGCAGAAAAGGTTAGTTAGTCTAACATTCTATGCGTGATTCTTCTTCTTCTTCTTTTCGTTCATCCGGAGTGTTTTTTCAGATGTGATTGCGGTGTGTCTGTTATGCGCCCTTGGGCCGAAACCTGTAGGCCAACACATCCGACGACAGCGTGCTTTTTTGACCAGGTAGCATTCCTGGGAGACTCACTTTTGTGGTGCCATCTACAACCCAGCTGGCCAAGTTGGAACAGTCGAAGACAACGGTCATCCCTCAGAGGAAGGCAGGGACAGTCCATAGCATTTTCCGCCATCCAAGGCTGCTTCCATATTTGCAGGGCCGACACATATCGCCCTGGTCCTGGGCTTACCGAGGGAATCGTCACGTCCTGCTCATGGCTGCTTTAAATCCTCACTTCAACATATTGGGCGTTCCTTCACCACGGGCCGCTCCCGCACAAACCAGGCCAGTCTGCAGACGGTATCCACTCAGCGAGTTTTCGGTTCGGACATGTGCTTGTCTCTGTGCCCTTCAGAGCTGTTCCAGGCACGAAGGACATTAGGAGAACTACCTAGTCAGAGCTGTTCCGAGCAAGAACGGCATTCGGAAACAAGGTAGATTTTCCTAGCACGAGGGAAGACTAGTTAGAGCTTTTCCGGTCACGAAAGACATTTCACTCGGACGTAATTGCGTAGTGCCATTTTTATTTTGCCGCCCGTAGGCTGGCACTTCCGGCTTCGGCGGGCATTTTTGATGAGGTTAGCCTTCCTCGGTTTTCGAGACAGTTAGACTCTTATTTCGACTTCCACACAGCAAGCTTTTGCTTCGGGCTGCCACGTAATGGATTCGCAAGACAGGCATTCCATTTCGTGTCATAGAGACAATTTTCCACCTTTGACTACACTCACTCCATGAGTATGGTTACAGACTATCTACGGGACGTTCGACCGAGGTGTTTTTCCACCTTTTGTACTCGCTCACGAGGTAGGCTACATGTGCTGCCGGCTCAGCACCTTACCTCCGTGCGTCTGTGGGCGAATAACGGTCAGGCCCTTTCATCCGGGGATACCTCATATCCCCCAGCTAAGAGCCATCGAACGAGTATCTGCGTCGAGCATGTAGCGTGCTCAGCACCTCATCACAATTTTGATGTAGGTTTGTGTCGGCCAGGCTCTCACTTCCGAGAGTTTATGGCTTAGAGACGTTCAGCCATACACCTCGGATGGGAGCCTTAGAGGTTATGTCCGGACTGAGATTTTTGGGATCGTTTGCCTGATTTTGACTGCTATCCTCAGTCACCTGCAGAGCAGCAGGTTGTGTCTCTCTTAGTCTGGTCCCTATCCCACGAGCCGTCCGATATGTAGTTTTCATCCATCGGCAAGCACATGGGGTCGATGGGACACGCAAGCTCCCCCACCACGTCAAGGTGGAGACACATCGGGGGAGCTATGCGTGATTCTATCATGACTTTTAAATAAATTTAATTATTTGGCAAAACGTAAGTAATTTTATTTTCTAGAGCTTGTGTATTTAATTGTACAATATGTTTAGATGGATATTCAAATTCTGCACCAATTTTTACATATATTTGGAGTTTCATCAATTATATCGCTTGATGTGTGGTAGAAATGTAATTCTGCGGATATGTTTGGTCTATGTGAATGGAAAGCCAAGATCGGACTAGGCTCAAAAAGTGCAATTTGAACTGCTAAAGTTAAAGAGAATACATTTATGATGATGAATACATAATTCATTAATTAATTCATTCATTCAGTAGCATGTCCTTTGCAGAATAAATAATAAATTTTAGATTTATATTCAAATTCTGCACCAATTTTTACATATATTTGGAGAGTTTCATCAATTATATCGCTTGATGTGTGGTAGAAATGTATTTCTGCAGATATGTTTGGTCTTTGTGAATGGAAAGCCAAGATGGTGGCCGATGCAACTATAGATCGGACTAGGCTCAACACGTGCAATTTGAACTGCTAAAGTTAAAGAGAACACAAGTTTAAAGATTAATAATTTATTTGTATACTTTTACTATTTTTTTATAATCTGATTGATTGATTGATTTAGGAACCGACATCACAGCATTCGGGACATTCCCATAAGCACTCCGTCCCCATCCTCAGCAACCAGCGAAGAGTTCCAACACTAATAGTTCCAGTAGCAATCTGATTATATGTCCGTCTCGCCTTTCCTCTGAGCGTCGAGCGTCGGCCAGATCCCCTCGTCACTCCTCACTGCCTCATTCTAACCAGACCATGGTGATCCATTTGCTCCTCTGAGGTGTACACATGCTCCCACAAGGCCGCAACCACATCTGCCTTGTCATGCATCAATTCTCCACCAAGTTTTGCCGAGCCAGCCAATCTGTCCGCCTGTTCATTCCCCAGCACACCGGCATGTCCAGGAGAAAAGATCCAGGTGATGCTTGCTACCCGTGACCTCCGAAGCGAAGCAAGCCACTCTGCACGAAGCTTGCCTGTTCTCACCCTTCTCAGCATGCTTTCTGAGTCAGTTGCAATCACAATGTGTGTATGTATCGTGTTTTCTATCCAGCGGAAAGCTGCACTGACCGCCTCCACCTCCATTCTTAAGCTAGATGTAGTGTTATCATGTGCCAGGCTCTCCTACACCAAACGCCGACCATTAGTTTTTGCCAAGAATCCCCAGGCACTTCTCCTACCTCTCAACACTGACCCATCCGTGTAGATAATCACATCACCCGGGCGAGAATTTTCCTGAATTAGTTGCTGAATTTCCACTTCCGTGGCCCCTGCTGGCCACTCCCTGCTCAATGTGATTATAACTATGCACAAGTCTGACTGCTCCGCTGGCACTCTGACCCACTCCTCTCCTCGCCTGATGTTCTCCAAGGGGCACACCTGTCTGATCGTATCCTCCACCTGAGCCATCCATGATTTCCCTCTTATCAGTCTCTGACCCTTAACTACGTCCAGCGCCTCATGCAATGGGTGATCTGTGTCTGCAGCTACTCTGAGGTATGCCTTCGCTTGCATCACCTTGTGCCTACCAGCAACAGTAGGCAGACCAAGGATGTAACGCATACACACTACTGGAGTGTCTCTGGTGCATCCCAGAATGACCCGCATAGCTTCATTCCGTATGCGCTCTAATTTCACCAGCTGACTCTTTAAGACAGTGAGCAGTCCTAGTCCATAATTTTATAATTTAACGTGACGGAACATATTTTTGAAATCAGTTTTCATATCCATCTGACTCGTTTGAGACAATCTTGCACGAACTGGCAGCGTAGATAATGGGCCACAAAGAAGAGCTTCAAAATTATGGGAATTAATGACAATTTTTTGCCAGAGTACCGACACTCAAATGTGAATATCTCCGCTTAGAATTGACATACAGGCATCAATGAAGTACCATTAGATTTGGTTTTCCAAAACCTATCTATCTGTGGTGGTCTCATTAGTAAATACTCAACTTGAAAATCAAGATCGAACCTGCTAACTTGTAAGTTACACTGTAACCCAAATCTCGGTACTTCAACCTAGTGACTGAAGCAAAACGATGGGTTGCTTCAAATAACCGGATCTAAGTATATCATGTTGCCCTGACAATAAAAGTGAAGCCTAAACTATGTCATCTAGTAATGTCTAACAATTCTAAATCATAAAAACCCACCTTTCAAGTGAAGCCTAAACTATGTCATCTAGTAATGTCTAACAATTCTAAATCATAAAAACCCACCTTTCAAGTGAACCAGTCCTGGGTCACTGTTCAACAACTGTTGTATTACCGGATTCAGCAGACTACCGATTGCGTTCATCAACATGTCGAACGCAGCAGCCTGTGTTCCAGGCGCTGGCTTATAACTGGGTGTGGGCTGTCCTTCCATTTTTTTAGTCAATGGAAGAAGAATGTCACACCTAAATGAACAGTTCCATCATTTTGTAGAAGTTATGTATTCCAGATACCGACCATTTTGTAAATATCATAACAGGTTGTACATAAGTAACAGCGATCACCATTGGCTGTTTCTAAATATAGTATCTAATCAAACAAGTTCTAACAATTGGTTTTCTCAAAATAAAAAAGTAGACATTTTATTTTTTAAAACAAAATATAAAATCACACATTTAGGTAGAGATATTGTCTTTAATTTTGCGTAAATATTAGTTGTTATGTATTTATGTTTACTACTAGCAAGTAATTTTATTTATTTGTATAAATTTATTGTATGAATAATTAAATACAGGTTGTTTATCGGGTGGGATCCTGACTGTAATTGTTTTGTAGTTATTTGATGCAAATATTTAGAGATTTTAAAGCGTAGTAGCAGCACAAGTCAAGCAGACAGCACGGGCAGAGACGGAGTGGCTTCAGCTCCGTGAGTTGTGCCAACGGTTTGAGAATTTATTTCTGTGAGACTCCTGCTGACACCACACATCATTGACAGGCACAGTTATGCATTTTATGTACGTGTACTTGTTTGTTTGTTGTATCTTACACAAGTACATTTTACTAGCAAATTTAATTTGAAATTAACGCCGCCTCACACAATGTTTAACATTCTCATATTTAGTATTTAGTTTACTCGACGGAGCCGGTCTCCCTGGTCGAGGATGTTAGCAGCTTTCTCCGTAACCCCGAATACTCTCGTGGTTGACGTGAGCGCACAAGAATTGGAAGCGGTTCGAGTCGCGCCAGTGACTTATGAGAGTAAGTATGGAGCCGGTCGCTCAGAAAGCAATGGCAAACTACTTAGCGTAATCTTGTCAAGAAATCAGCTGAAAGATGCTGATGTTGACAGCGATGTCCTGTAATGGATATGCAAAACATTTTTTTTAGTGGACACTCGAGACCATTCAGCCTCCTCCCCCCCCCCCCCCCCCCCCCACCAAATCACCCACTGCACAAGGATTTCAGTTAGATTGTGCGAAATAAAGGATTGCTGGTTACAAGGAGGAACATTTAGGATGGGCCCAGCCGAAGACATTAATAACACATGTGCTATCTCGAGGACATAGAACCTGGTGAAGAATGTGTGCCAGAAGGGTGCGGAGCGTCTCTTTCAGTCTGCATTCGCCATTAGACTGGACAGAGATTGCAAACAATGTTGTCAATCCATTTTTTTCTCGGACATCCTCTTGCTGTCGTATCAGATTTTCTTTGTAGGGCCAGTGCTTGTATCTGATAGTGTTGCATTGAAGCTTTCTATATTCCCTCAATCACGCAGCAATTTCAGCAATCTTGGCTGGAACTACTACCATGTTATGATATGAAGAGGGAATTGCGAACTGAGCAGTAAGTTTCCCAACACTGCAGACCATAATTCAAAAGCTGTTTAGATGTTCGGGACCATAGAAATTGGAAACTTAATAAGCACAACAAATCCTATATGTTCTTCAGGTCTTAGGAGGCTGAAAGTGCAAAGAAGAAACCTGAGTATGCTCCTTTAGCATTTGTGGGGTGAAAAATGGTGGTTAGTATGCCACAACATATGAATGTACATTTCTTGGCATTGTTCTATATTGCCAAAAATAGTTTAGTTTAGTTTAGTTGACGGATCAACATCACAGCACACGGGTTTAACCCATAAGTGCTCCGTTCTTCTCCTAACTCACGCCTGAGTCCAGAGAAACTCAGCTCAGTGCACGAATTCCGTATCACCGGCAAGGATCCTGAAATACTTTGGGTAGATTTTAAACTCAAAATTTTACCCGGGCAGCACGTTAGGCTACTCTTTTTCGATTTCCAACTGCCAAGGGATTTTTTACATGTGCATCAATACACACAGGCATCCTATCTCACTACACAGAGACCAGGGGAAATTTTACTACTATGTCCACGTGAAAAAATCCTGGTCCTCACCGGGGCCTGAACCCGGGACCTCCAGCACTTGAGGCAGACACCATACCTCGAGACCACTCAGCCCCCTTATTGCCAAAGATAATAGACATTACACTGACTTTGAAGGGTTGTTTGCATTGTTAACTAAGCTACATATGATTGATTCAGAGAAGTATGTGAATGAAAAAAAGTGTAGAGAATTTGTTTCAAACATTGCCTCATAATTTCATAAAGATTTGATCTATGAAATGAAGGAAAGCCCATATGTCATACTCTTACCTGATGGAGATGAAGACATGTGATTGTGAGGGGCTGATACTATATATTCATTTTATCAGAGAAGGGAAGGTGAAAGAGACATTTCTTTCTGTTGTGCCATTAGAAGATACAACATGTGATGCGTACTTGAAGCTCTAGAGACGTGTGAATAACTTAAGTGATCTCATATAATCTTTGACTAGGCCTACAGTAAAGGAATTTAATGATTCATTTCAAATTATATAGCTTTATCTGAGTTTGGGTTGTGGTTTTCTTAACCTGTGTTTTTAAAAAAATGTGCTGGCTTCTTTGAAAAAGGGGCTGGCTTCTGAATCTAAGTTTAGATTTTTTCTACCCCTGCTGTTGTTGTATTTTGAACTTCTAGTGTAGATAAATGTGGTATATTTCATTGACACTCTTTCACTTCTAAAATTATAGATGTCTTCACGGTCCAGCTTGAATACACCGCTGAACTTGACTGAAATGGCTGAAGAAAAGTCAAACTTAGAAAACTTGCCCATATCAGATGTGAAGGAAGAGTTGCTGCTCGAACAAGGGCAGGCTGAATCTGTGGACTCAAGTTCTAGAAAACATAAGAGGAAAACCTCACCAAGCACAGAGGATGACATCCCCACAAAGGTTGTCAAGACAGAGGAAGATACTCACACTAATACAAAAGATGAAACACCACAAAAGGACAAATCGAGACAGACAAAAGGTGAAACATCAAAAATTGACAAATCAACGAGATGGACAACAAGCTCTGAATCAAGTGTTTCTGACTCTGTTCCTGCATTGAAACGTTCAGCTAGTGACTCGGATACATCATGTGAGACTCCATGTAAAAAGTTGAAAACAGAAGTTGGAAGCTTGAGACCAGAAGAGGGGAAGAAAAAACACGTTCGTAGACGAATGAAACATCTTCAGCAAGCTGTTATAGACCAGGTTAGTTAGTTTGACAAAGCCTTGTGTGAGAATTGTATTTGTCCACATTTGTGTTCGACTTTTGTCTTTCGTGTTAGCGGCAGAGGATAATACAATGTTTGTGAATGTTAACTCATTTCCCACTGTTGTCACTTTGAAGGAACAGCTCTGTGGTTCAGAGAGCAACTACATACTTATTGTGTAGGATATACAGGCTGGTTTGGTATGCTTAGTTCAGAGAGCAACTACATACTTATTGTGTAGGATATACATGCAGGTTTGGTATGCTTAGTTCAGAGAGTAACTACATACTTATTGTGTAGGATATACATGCAGGTTTGGTATGCTTAGTTCAGAGAGCAACTACATACTTATTGTGTAGGATATACATGCAGGTTTGGTATGCTTAGTTCAGAGAGTAACTACATACTTATTGTGTAAGATATACAGGCAGGTTTGGTATGCTTAGTTCAGAGAGTAACTACATACTTATTGTGTAAGATATACAGGCAGGTTTGGTATGCTTAGTTCAGAGAGCAACTACATACTTATTATGTAGGATATACAGGCAGGTTTGGTATGCTTAGTTCAGAGAGCAACTACATATTGTGTAGGATATACAGGCTGGTTTGGTATGCTTAGTTCAGAGAGCAACTACATATTGTGTAGGATATACAGGCTGGTTTGGTATGCTTAGTTCAGAGAGCAGATACATACATATTGTGTAGGATATACAGGCAGGTTTGGTATGCTTAGTTCAGAGAGCAACTACATACATATTGTGTAGGATATACAGGCAGGTTTGGTATGCTTAGTTCAGAGAGCAACTACATACATATTGTGTAGGATATACAGGCAGGTTTGGTATGCTTAGTTCAGAGAGCAACTACATACATATTGTGTAGGATATACAGGCAGGTTTGGTATGCTTAGTTCAGAGAGCAACTACATACATATTGTGTAGGATATACAGGCTGGTTTGGTATGCTTAGTTCAGAGAGCAGCTACATACATATTGTGTAGGATATACATGCAGGTTTGGTATGCTTAGTTCAGAGAGCAACTACATATTGTGTAGGATATACAGGCTGGTTTGGTATGCTTAGTTCAGAGAGCAACTACATATTGTGTAGGATATACAGGCAGGTTTGGTATGCTTAGTTCAGAGAGCAACTACATATTGTGTAGGATATACATGCAGGTTTGGTATGCTTAGTTCAGAGAGCAACTACATATTGTGTAGGATATACATGCTGGTTTGGTATGCTTAGTTCAGAGAGCAGCAACATACTTATTGTGTAGGATATACAGGCTGGTTTGGTATGCTTAGTTCAGAGAGCAACTACATACATATTGTGTAGGATATACAGGCTGGTTTGGTATGCTTAGTTCAGAGAGCAACTACATACTTATTGTGAAGGATATACATGCTGGTCTGATAGGCTTAGGAATCACTTTCATTACGCAAGGATAATTCTATAAGTGCTTAGTTTCCTCCCCTTGATGGCACAAGGATCAGCACAAAGTACAAACTCCATAACACTGATGAGGATCCATGTGTGTGTAAACCAGAGTCATACTTGCAATGATGAGGAAGCACATGTGTGTATACCAGAGTCATACATGCGATAAATATTCTTTTTGTGGGCGGGTTTTGAAATGTATCCTGGGCAGCAGCCCGTTTTCAATTTCCCACTGAGGGATTTATAATGTGGATACAAGGTTTTTGGTCTGTTCGCCATCGTCTGAGAAGTTTAAATGTCATAGCCACTACTGCAGGATAAAAGGGGTGTATATAATTTTGTTCTTATTTCATAAACATTCACACAATCTCTGTCGTGACATGAACCAGGTCTTCGTGAGCTGGAGGTGAGCATTGTAACCTTCAAGCGAGCCTGCCCCTGGTCAAACTGTTAACTTGGGCAGCGTGGGTTCAACTAAGGGAGATCAAGCACAGAACTAGCTCAAGAAAAGAGTATAATTCATGAAATAAATAGCTAGGACTGAAAGAGCTAAACTAATGACACAGTTGATGGAACTTGCCCTCAGGAACACATTTCCAGGTTTAAGTTATTCAGTGCCTGGGCCTTCACCAAACCTTGGACAATTTGTATACAGAAGTTTCTCTGGGAAGAAAACAGTGAGAAAGAGAACTTGTTAATGCTGTGGTTGTGTTTTGTGTACAGTCCTGCTACTTAACTCTCCAATGGTAACCGTGGGTTGGCCTGCAGTTGTGACAGACCACCTTCATCTGCAGTGCCTGGATCCAAGAAACTCTGGCTGCTGGGTTAGGCTTGTGTGGCTACTGTGACTGATTCCAGCTAGTTCCAGGCATCAGTTTGATGCTTACCTAACCTCATAATGCTGTTATCTTACCTCATAATGTTAGTTAGTTAGTTAGTTAGTCGACAGATCATCCTCGTTGCACATCGAACCATTCAGTCCATAAGTGCTCGGATCCCCTCCTCAGCAAATCCCGCAGCGTGTAGCGGCTAACGACGCCAGTTCTGTGTTGGTTTATCAATCTTCTTTGGCTTCCTGCGTAGTGTTCTTGTTTGGCCACCCCTCTTTTAATTTGCTGCTCCCGCAGTCTGGCCATTGTTGTAGATTCACAGTCATCACTTGGTTCTCGTAAAAGTCTCACTTCTCGTAGAGCATTCAGAATGTCAGTCTGGTCCATGGCGCGTCCGCCCTCCACAGTAGCCTCACCTGCGAGCTTGTCAGCCCGCTCATTTCCTTGTACTCCCACATGGCCTGGCACGAAGATGAAACTAATTATATAAATACCTCATAATGCTATTACTTAACCTCATAATGCTGTTACCTAACCTCATAAAGCTATCAAACCTCATAATGTAACCTAACCTCATAATGCTGTCACATAACCTCATAATGCTGTTATCTAACCTCATAATGCTGTTACCTAACCTCATAATGCTGTTACCTAGCTTCATAATGCTGTTATATAACCTCATAATGCTGTTATATAACCTCATAATGCTGTTATATAACCTCATAATGCTATTACCTAATCTCATAATGCTGTTACCTAACCTCATAATGCTGTTATCTTACCTCATAATGCTGTTACCTAACCTCATAATGCTGTTACCTAATCTCATAATGCTGTTACCTAACCTCACAATGCTGCTATGTAACCTCACAATGCTGCTATGTAACCTCACAATGCTATTATCTAACTTCATAATGCTGTTATCTAACCTCATAATATATATAATAATATATGTGAAACCCTTATCATGTCACATTGGCAACATTAGTCTGTCGCTAGTTTCTAACCTTGTTGTAAATGCTGTTTTAACTCAGCCACTTAGGTGGACGCAGTTACAACTGCCTCATCTACTTGATCATCAGTCCAGGTCCGAAGTAAAGCTCAAGTGGTCCCTTGTTCGGATGACCAAACAACAGAGTTGCTGGTGCAACCAGTGATAGGCATTTCCCCTAAGGTAGCTGGGGCTGTCCAGTGCTTTGGGGCTACTCTCTGACACTGGGGACATGATTTGACATACAGAGGTGTCTTGTGTGGAAGCACATTTGCCTTTTAATAACCTTTCACCTTAGAATTAAACTGTCATGTGATCTGTATTTTATTGTATTTTTGCTTTCAGATGGAGTTTTACTTTGGTGATTCCAATCTCAGCAAAGATCGTTACCTGAGGAAAGTGATAGACACCTCACCTGACGGCTGTGAGTGATCATTCCCATACTTGTGCCAGTCATTGTCCATTATGTTTATTATTGTTATTGCTCTGTGTCTGTTACTGTTATTGCTCTGTCTGTCTGACGTTCATTATTTGAATGTTGCAGTTGTGGCATCTGTGTGGTGGCACATGCAACTACTGCTCTAGTTGCCATATTGTTGAATTCTTCACGATGCACAGCCTGCGTACATGCAGTCAGGACAGCATATGTATGGCATGCCAGGTATAGAGGACCACAAGGTCACCTTATCTACTCTGGGGTGGAAAAGTGGTAGGGACAGTTCGACACAAGATCTCATTGTTTTCTACAACTTAAGATGGATGAATGACAGTTTGGCAAAGATAGCATGTGTGTATTCTTGCCAGGTGTACATGATTATGGAAGTCGCGGTGGTGTAGTGGCAGTGACAGTTTGACAAAGACAGTCTGTATGTAATCATGCTAGCTACAGAAGTCATGGAGGTGTAGTGGCAGTGACAGTTTGACAAAGACTACTAGTATGTAATCATGCCAGTTACAGAAGTCATGGAGATGTAGTGGCAGTGACAGTTTGACAAAGACAGCCTGTATGTAATCATGCCAGTTACAGAAGTCACGGGGGTGTAGTGGCAGTGACATTTTGACAAAGACAGCCTGTATGTAATCATGCCAGTTACAGAAGTCACGGAAGTGTAGTGGCAGTGGCATTTTGACAAAGACAGCCTGTATGTAATCATGCCAGTTACAGAAGTCATGGAAGTGTAGTGGCAGTGACAGTTTGACAAAGACAGCTAGTATGTAATCATGCCAGCTATGGAAGTCACGGAGGTGTAGTGGCAGTGACAGTTTAACATAGACAGCCAGTATGTAATCATGCCAGTTACAAAAGTCACGGAGGTGTAGTGGCAGTGACAGTTTGACAAAGACAGCCTGTATGTAATCATGCCAGTTACAGAAGTCACGGAAGTGTAGTGGCAGTGACAGTTTGACAAAGACAGCCTGTATGTAATCATGCCAGCTATGGAAGTCACGGAGATGTAGTGGCAGTGACAGTTTGACAAAGACAGCTAGTATGTAATCATGCCAGTTACAGAAGTCACGGAGGTGTAGTGGCTGTGACAGTTTGACAAAGACAGCCTGTATGTAATCATGCCAGTTACAGAAGTCACGGAGGTGTAGTGGCTGTAACAGTTTGACAAAGACAGCTAGTATGTAATCATGCCAGTTACAGAAGTCACGGAGGTGTAGTGGCTGTGACAGTTTGACAAAGACAGCTATTATGTAATCATGCCTGCAATGGAGTCAAGGAAGTATAGTGGCAGTGACAGTTTGACAAAGACAGCCTGTATGTAATCATGCCAGTTACAGAAGTCACGGAGGTGTAGTGGCTGTGATAGTTTGACAAAGACAGCCTGTATGCAATCATGCCAGTTACAGAAGTCACGGAGGTGTAGTGGCTGTGACAGTTTGACAAAGACAGCCTGTATGAAATCATGCCAGTTACAGAAGTCATGGAGTTGTAGTGGCTGAGACAGTTTGACAAAGACAGCTATTATGTAATCATGCCTGCAATGGAGTCAAGGGAGTGTAGTGGCAGTGACAGTTTGACAAAGACAGCCTGTATGTAATCATCCAGTTACAGAAGTCATGGAGGTGTAGTGGCTGTGACAGTTTGACAAAGACAGCCTGTATGTAATCATGCCAGTTACAGAAGTCACGGAGGTGTAGTGGCTGTGATAGTTTGACAAAGACAGCCAGCATGTAATCATGCCAGTTACAGAAGTCACGGAAGTGTAGTGGCAGTGACAGTTTGACAAAGACAGCCTGTATGAAATCATGCCAGCTATGGAAGTCTTTACGTTGTCAAGTAATATACTCCTCACTGTGTTGTCATCTGATATGCACCTCTCTATGTTGTCATCTGATATGCACCTCTCTATGTTGTCATCTGATATGCACCTCTCTATGTTATCTGATATGCACCTCTCTATGTTGTCATCTGATATGCACCTCTCTATGTTGTCATCTGATATGCACCTCTCTATGTTGTCATCTGATATGCACCTCTCTATGTTGTCATCTGATATGCACCTCTCTATGTTGTCATCTGATATGCACCTCTCTATGTTGTCATCTGATGTGCACCTCTCTATGTTGTCATCTGATGTGCACCTCTCTATGTTGTCATCTGATATGCACCTCTCTATGTTGTCATCTGATATGCACCTCTCTATGTTGTCATCTGATATGCACCTCTCTATGTTGTCATCTGATATGCACCTCTCTATGTTGTCATCTGATATGCACCTCTCTATGTTGTCATCTGATATGCACCTCTCTATGTTGTCATCTGATATGCACCTCTCTATGTTGTCATCTGATATGCACCTCTCTATGTTGTCATCTGATATGCACCTCTCTATGTTGTCATCTGATATGCACCTCTCTATGTTGTCATCTGATATGCACCTCTCTATGTTGTCATCTGATATGCACCTCTCTATGTTGTCATCTGATATGCACCTCTCTATGTTGTCATCTGATATGCACCTCTCTATGTTGTCATCTGATATGCACCTCTCTATGTTGTCATCTATTATGTCCCTCTCTGTGTTGTCAAGTCTTCAGTCATATATTAGATGATAACAGAAAGAGGACTATATTAAGTGACTGTTACAAATGTTTAACTGTTTTTAGATGTGGACCTGGCTGTATTTGGAAACTTCAACAAACTTCAGTCATTGCACAAAGATGGGGTCAGTCTGAAGGTACTGGCAGCAGCCATCTGCAAGTCCAAGATGTTGGAGGTAGGGTAGTGGACCTGGCCAGTCCTTGTGTGTTTGTGTTTGTTTGTTTGTTTGTTTGTTTGTTTGTGGTGTGTGTCTGGCCTTGGCCCATAGTCTAGTTGTTCATGAGGGCAACCTTTGACCCACCCCCAGTGTACGCTGTAAGACTTTTCTCCAGACATGCGGCCGTCACATCCCAGGATTTGATGAATTAACTCTTGTAGGAAGTGATGAACAGCTTTTTTTTGTGGTCATGTGATGAGAAGAGAGTCACTGAAGAACATCATGACATCTGGAAAGATCGAGGGGAAGAGAGGCAGAGGCAGACCATGAGAAATTATGCTGGATAAATTGAGACGGTGGCATGGAGGAATATCAACGGCAGAGTTCATCCAGAAAACCAAAGACCGAGATCTGTGGAGAGTCATGAACGCCTACGCCAGTCGGCACGGCACTTGATGATGATGACGTGATGAATTGAGTCATTCATTGGCTCATGTAGGACATGATGAATTGAGTCATTGACTCTTATAGTTGTGATGAACAGCTCAGAAACTAGTGGGGTACATGGCTGGTACTGAAACTTCCCATCTGTGGCGAGACATATGGGATGTTGAGGTTCTGCACAGTGTTGTTGTTTGTCCATCAAGAATGATGATGACCATTCATTTCATCCAGTGGGGTTGAAAGTATGGAGCCGTGAGTTGACGTTGGATGAAGAATGACTTGCGCAATGAATTGGATTTAAGTGAGGAAGAGTTGCGCAATTTGTCGACTTCATTCTCTCGCCTGAGTCCATCTGAATCCAGTGGCCGGACAAGTCAAGACGACTGGAGACGAATACAGGTGCAGTGGATGACCAGGGTGCTCTACGTGCCTTGCCGTGCTCATTACATTCCACAATGCTTTGCAGGTAAACGCCGTCTTGCCCGTTGAATTAGGAATGATTTCTTCCGCGCAGTCTACCGGATCCTGTCTTCACTTGCTGGGTAGGCATACCCTAATTCACCACTTGGTTTGAAACCAAATCGGCTACCCGCGCCTGGTTTAGCCAGCCTCTCACAGCTGTTGCCCGGGGGTGGCCGCTGTCGCATGCTGACAGCTACTAGGAGCCACAGGCACGAGCAGGCTGGCTGGCAAGGACTAGGCTTGGATTGTATTGTTTCCATCACATGATTGAGATACAGTGGTACTTCGGGTTATGAACTTAATTCCTTCCAGAACTCGGTTCGTAACCCAAAACGTTCATAATCCGAACCATTGATATCAATGAAATAAAGACAATCCTTTCAAGATGAAAGAATCGTTCTTTTTTTTAACATCTGGTCATTTACCTGACAAAACGCAAAGAATATGTGTACTTCACATTTTAAATAAAGAGAAAGAAAACAACCAAATGGATTAAATGTAAAATAAAAAGAGATTTAGTCTTATCTTTATTACCAAGAAAACGATCATGGCAAATTTGTCACTTTCTTTGTTATTCTGAATCATTAGTCTCAGGAGTATTTTGTCGCTGTTTTTTGGCAGCCGACTGGGAATCTTTCTGCACCAAGAAACTATCAAGGGAAATTTGTCGCTTCCTTTGTTGGAGAATCGTTCTGAAGTGGGCCATCGTGTTATCATTCATCACATATAGGGGCATGAGGCTTGTTAGCCACAATGAAGTCTTC
The DNA here is from genome assembly GCA_014155875.1 of Cepaea nemoralis. Lineage (NCBI taxonomy): Eukaryota > Metazoa > Mollusca > Gastropoda > Stylommatophora > Helicidae > Cepaea > Cepaea nemoralis. The sequence goes on along the minus strand of JACEFZ010013668.1, from coordinate 261,138 downwards.
GACGTCTGCCCACTTGCTGCAAATTTCTTTAATCCTGGCAGTTGAAACGGTCACTGACTCCTCATCATTGGATGACTGCTCTTCCTTTAATGTCTTTAGCTGTTCATTCTGAAGATCCACAAGCTCATCTGTAGTACTATTTGTACTGTATGCGATCGTTTGTCTCCAACATTACACCTTGCTCTCTCTCGCTCGCCTTCGTTTGTAACCGAGGCACTGTTTGTTACCCGAGACATAAAAGTTTTGAAGTTATAGTTCATAACTTAAATTGTTCGTGACCTGAGGTGTTTGTAACCCGAGATACCAGCAGGATGTTTTAAAAACAATTGTCATGGAGCTGTTTACTGCCATAGGCCAGAGATGCGATAGTGCCATGACATGTTGTAGGCCTGGAGGAGTAGGTGGCCAGTCTGTCCCTCACTTTAGCAGATGATGAGCCCCAGCATCAAACCTGTGTCCGACCCTGTTCGTGACATTATCAGCACAATTCACTATCAACGACGCTGGCGCACAGCGCCAGTTGGATTTAAGGGACGTCAAATACAAACTGGAACTATTACATATTAATTGCATGAGCGTGCTAAATCTTCATTCAACCAGAGTGTGGCGTTGGAAGTTGGCATGCAAACACTTCGACAGGAGAGCTGACTGACATGTCACAAGTAAAATTAATCATGACCCCCATACTGTTGCATCTGTGTTATTTCATGATCACATCAATCATGACCCCATACTGTTGCATCTGTGTTATTTCATGATCACATCAATCATGACCCCATACTGTTGCATCTTTGTTACTTCCTTATCTGTGACTGTCATGTATTTTCCCTTTGCTTCTCTGTGTTCATCTTCTTTATTTGCATGATTTCTTGATGACATTCTTGCCTTCCATCTTCATTGTTGTGTGTTCCATACATTGTTGTTTATTTGTGATGAAACTCGTGTCAGTTAAATCATCATCACGTGCCCTGCCGGCAAGTGTAGGCATTCATGACTCTCCACAGATCTCGGTCGTTGGTATTCTGGATTAACTCTGTTGCTGATATTCCTCCATGCCATCATCTCAATCCGTCCAGCAGCATTTCTCTTGGTCTGCCTCTGCCTCTCTTCCCCTCGATCTTTCCAGTTGTCACGATGTTCTCCAATGCCTCTCTTCTCATCACATGACCAAAGAAAGCTGTTTGTCTCTTTCTTATTGTTGTATATAGTGTTCTAGTTTCGTTAGCCTCTTTAAGGTAGTCGTTGTTAGTTACTCTGGCAGTCCAAGAAATTCACAACATTCATCTTAAAAACCACATCTCTGTTGCTTCTAAGTTCTTCCTAATTTGTTCATTTAGTTAAATAGGTTTCTGTTTGTTCACTTCATGTGGTCAGTGCGTACTCAGTAGACATCATTGAAACTGCTACAATTCTGCTTGTGACTGCCATTGATTGTTTATGATACCTTCAATATACAGATGTGAAGAGATCTTTTCTCAGTAAATTTGTAAAGAACATACTAGTTGAAACAATTTGTTGAAAATATTTTGTATATTAACATTGTTAAATTTTTGACTTATTCAGTTTTGAAATATTTTTACAGCTCAGTGATGATGGAACCAAGGTTAGAAGAATAACACCCATTAAAGAAATCGACCAAGAGGAAACGGACAGCAAGACAGTATATGTGGTACGTTTAAGTCTTTCTGTTTGCATTTTTATTTGCAGTGAGCTTCTCGTTTGCCAAGGACCGAGAATAACATAGTGTACCTGGCAAGGTGTCTAATTTGTGTTGGATTGCTACTTGTTTGGTGTATTTTCCTGTTTGTATCCTTGCTCATATCTAAAAGTTACAGTTAAAATTTGATATTGCCTATAGTGTGGGAAAGTAGACAGCTGGCCATGAGATGTCCTCAGCTGATATCACCTGTAGTATGGGAAATTTGACAGCTAGCCCAAAGATCTGTTGATCTGATATCACATGTAATCTGGGAAATGAGACAACTAGCCCAAAGATCTGCTTATCTGATATCACCTGTAATCTGGGAAATTAGACAGTTGAAACAATTACATAAATATAGACTTACTTACTTAGTCACGGTTCCACTTCACGGCAACGGGTCGTCCCCATTATGCTCCATTCCTGTGCCAGTGAATATCACACAATATGCTCCTCACTGTCCAATGTGAAAAGTAGAAAAGACACAGGTACACTGCATAATGTTGCCACCAGAATGCCAACACAAAAGTCCTCCACGGAAAATACAGTTCATTGTCGGTGGAATCGGCAGTCACCAGAAAGACTTAATGACCCAGGTTTTATCTCACATGGCTTGGTCTCTTTCCGCAGGGCGACCCGCCGAAAGCGCAGCACAAAGCACAAACTCTGTAGCTCCAGTGACGACTCTAAGGAGTCTCCTAACAAATGCACTCGTGAACTGAAAAGGCAAGCCAGTCAATTCAGCAACATCCGGCCGCCATTGTTCCAAACATGCAGTTCACTGTACAAACAAAAGTGGACAGATGTATAAGCATTCCACATTAATTTCACAGCTGACAGTGTCGCGCCACGCACTCACTTAGTAGCAGGACGACGGAACCATGTACTACCAGTGCAACATGAGGAAAATGCGAATGCAAACCATAGCCACAAGAATAAACACTGCAGAGGCCTTGAAGGCCCAATGCCTATCCGCTATGTTGGGGACTGGAACAGAAATATAGACTTGTCTGGACATGGTCGAGACATGGTCTACTGAACATTCTATATGGTACAGGACCAGTTCATCCAACCACTTGGAATTAATGGATTAACATAACAGAAGCACAGAACAGAACAGGTTCAAAACTGTATGTCATGTCCAGAATAACCTGTTATTTAGTCAGTTCTCTAGTACGAAAACAGCTGAGCAGATGTGATTGCGTGGACATTTGTCATGTGTGTAGCAGCCCCCCCCCCCCCCCCCCCCCCCCCCCCCTCCCCATGGGGCTTGGGGGCAAGTACCGAGTCATGTCTGAGCTGTCTGAACTGATGGCACAGTCTGCAAGTACCGAGTCATGTCTGAGCTGTCTGAACTGATGGCACAGTCTGCAAGTACCGAGTCATGTCTGAGCTGTCTGAACTGATGGCACAGTCTGCAAGTACCGAGTCCTGTCTGAACTGATGGCACAGTCTGCAAGTACCGAGTCATGTCTGAGCTGTCAGTGAATGTTTCTCTGTTGCAGGAACACCTGCCTGCCCACGCCAGCCACATGTGGATCCGCAGCATCTTCTCCCAGTGTGGCAAGGTGGTCTATGTCAGCCTGCCTGTCTACAAGACCTCTAGGATGATCAAAGGGTTTGCCTTCGTGGAGTTTGAGAGCACAGAGGAGGCTGCTAAAGCTTGCCAGGTACCACATTCATTCATGCCTCTGTTGTTCTGTGTTTGCATGCTCCTTCTCTCCGCTTCTAATGGGGTTAGGAATTTCACTCCTCTTTGAACATTAACATTCAATCTTTCTCAGACTCTTGTTCGTTCCTAACTCCATCTCAAACTACATATCTTACAACCAAGCACAAACATGACTTCAAATAGGTTTTATTCCATCTACATGTTCACAGCACAACGTTAAACAATACATCTGTGTCTACTTCAGTCCTAACTACATCTCTAGTCAACTATCCTACAATCAGCCACAAACAGAACTTCAGTCAGGCATTATTCCATGTTCATGTTCTGCTCTACAGATTTCCTGTTCACAGTATAAACAATCTACAGTACATCTGGTGTCTACGTTAGATCTGTTCTACACAGGCTTAACACTAAAGTGAGACTCGTGGGGTCACTATATGTCTGCACATGAGACCTTGCCATTCCGAGGTGTCTTTCTCAATGGTCTGGTACATGAATGATCACGAGCCCACTACTTGCTTTGGCTAGGCTCGAGAATCACGTGTGGCTCATGTGTCAGTGTGACCTATGACATGCATGCTTTACCACATCTCAAGTCCCTGCCTGGTCTGTCAAGCCACATCTCAAGCTCTTGCCTGGTCTGTCAAGCAGTGCCATAACTGCTGACTGTATTAATATATCAATTGTAACAATCCAACAGCATGCATCTAACTTATTCTGGCTCAAAGAACTGTATAAGAATCAATTGGAGCCGCAACTCGGAACATGATGGATGAAGTAGACGCTGTGTTTTGAATAACAAAGAACGCTGTTTATTGGTTCTAAGGTATACCGGTTGCCTTGTGAAACCTTACATTGCCATATTCATTAAGAGCCTGTAACCAGGGCGGGGTTTAAGAATGTTTACAAGCATATGTATAAGTCAAAACAAACCTGGCTTTCATTCGTCCGCAGAGTCCTTCTTTCCATTCTACTCAGTGTTCATCTTGCCGCTCTAAGTCCAATCTGCCCAGGTTCTCTGCTTGTAGGTTCGTTACTATCGTGGCAATCTCTTGTAGCATGTTCGTCACTGTTACTATGTCTAGCCACTAAGCTTTCTGCCAGCACTGATCAATAGCCATGCCAATGTTGCCTCTGAAAACATGCACTGCCTTCTCTGTTCCATGTCCCCGTAAGTCTCCCGTTGTTGGGCTAATCACTCTGTGATGTTTCTCGTGTTTCCAATGCGTCTCTTAGTTTTTTTATCGCATTTGGTGACGAGGATTTCTCTCTAATTCATATGACGTCAGTCTTGTTTGCACTCACTATATGGCAAGCAGGCATGATCTCTTTTCCAACATGGATCATGACACTGCTCATTTTGTTTTACACTTCATTCATTCATTGGGTCAGTCAAGCTAAAGACTGGTGTTTAAGCCATCTGATTGTTTCTCCACCATCTCCTTTCCCAGCAGCTCTGTCCAGCTCAGCGTCAGTCTGTGCCCCAACATCTGATTGTCTCTCCACCTTCTCCTTTTCTCAGCAGCTCTGTCCAGCTCAGCGTCAGTCTGTGCCCCAACATCTGATTGTCTCTCCACCTTCTCCTTTTCTCAGCAGCTCTGTCCAGCTCAGCATCAGTCTGCGCCCCAACATCTGATTGTCTCTCCACCTTCTCCTTTTCTCAGCAGCTCTGTCCAGCTCAGCGTCAGTCTGTGCCCCAACATCTGATTGTCTCTCCACCTTCTCCTTTTCTCAGCAGCTCTGTCCAGCTCAGCGTCAGTCTGTGCCCCAACATCTGATTGTCTCTCCACCTTCTCCTTTTCTCCAGCAGCTCTGTCCAGCTCAGCGTCAGTCTGTGCCCCAACATCTGATTGTCTCTCCACCTTCTCCTTTTCTCAGCAGCTCTGTCCAGCTCAGCGTCAGTCTGTGCCCCAACATCTGATTGTCTCTCCACCTTCTCCTTTTCTCAGCAGCTCTGTCCAGCTCAGCGTCAGTCTGTGCCCCAACATCTGATTGTCTCTCCACCTTCTCCTTTTCTCAGCAGCTCTGTCCAGCTCAGCGTCAGTCTGTGCCCCAACATCTGATTGTCTCTCCACCTTCTCCTTTTCTCAGCAGCTCTGTCCAGCTCAGCGTCAGTCTGTGCCCCAACATCTGATTGTCTCTCCACCTTCTCCTTTTCTCAGCAGCTCTGTCTAGCTCAGTGTATGTCTGTGCCCCAACATCCATGCCTGCTGGTGTGATGTTTTCCTAGGACGTTCTCTTGTTCTCTGGCCCAGAAGTTGTCCTCCAGCACTGTCTGTTACAGACCTCCAAGTCTCAGACTGTGAGCAAGCCAGGATAATAACCGTTCTGTATGATTCTGTATTTGTTTGTTTTCTTCACTCTCTCAAATTTGTTCATTTGATCTCTTTCTTGTTCAGTTTATTCTGTTATGTTTAATTTAGAATATTGCTCTTTTGTTCCTGACTTTTCTGCATGTATATTTTTTGGGCTTCACTTTTTTTCACTTATTCTTTCTATTTTTATCGCATATTCTTTCTATTTAATATTATTTTCTCCAGCATCAAAGTTACTCTAGTATTATTCTTCTGTGTTTGTCCCTAACTTTTGGCATTTCAGACTCTAAGCTATCTCTTTCTGTCAATTGATAAACATATTATGCTTGTTGGTTGTTCTGCATATAACTTGGCCAGCCAAGGCTTAATCTCGGGCAACAGGTATTGCTGTGTTGAACCATGACCTGGGTACACCCTGATACACTCTGTGCAGATGACTACAGGCCTGACACACCTCGCTGGTGTCTGAGCTAGGAGGGCAAGGACAGCTCTCCACCAACATCCCTATGGGGATGGTACCTTGGTTACCAATTGAGGATGAAAGCCTCTATGCCAGCTTCACTCTGATAGATGAAAGCTCTTTAGAGAGGATGAGGCCACATGGACGCCAACCTAAGCTCTGTCTTCCATGGGATTGACAAACAGCAAGCACTGCTCATGACTCCAGGCAGTCAGTCAATATTGTATGTTATTTAATACTATAAAAGTATGTTTCTTACGTTCATCACTCCAGGCCTACATATTTGTTAAACGTACGAGTCAGTTTTATTTTCACATCTAGCACAAGACTTCAGATATATCATGCTGTCTTGTTTAGACTGTCCAGAGGTTTCATTGTGTGTGTGTAGATGCGTGATCTGTTTCCCTTCTTGTTCCCAGCTACTGAACAACCCACTACCTGTGAAGTCAGAGGACAAGCCCGGAAAGTTCCCCAAGGGAAATAAAACCTTGAACAGACTGCAGAAGTTGGCTCCAGCCAAGACAGGTATGTTTATTTGTTTTTGCCGTTCATGTGTCCACTGTTATAGATGTTCCTGGAGTTGTTTGCTGTTTATGTGTCCACTGTTGTAGATGTTCCTGGAGTTGTTTATGTGTCCACTGTTGTAGATGTTCCTGGAGTTGTTTATGTGTCCACTGTTGTAGATGTTCCTGGAGTTGTTTGCTGTTCATGTGTCCACTGTTGTAGATGTTTCTGGAGTTGTTTATGTGTCCACTGTTGTAGATGTTCCACTGTTGTAGATGTTCCTGGAGTTGTTTATGTGTCCACTGTTGTAGATGTTCCACTGTTGTAGATGTTCCTAGAGTTGTTTATGTGTCCACTGTTGTAGATGTTCCACTGTTGTAGATGTTTCTGGAGTTGTTTATGTGTCCACTGTTGTAGATGTTCCACTGTTGTAGATGTTTCTGGAGTTGTTTATGTGTCCACTGTTGTAGATGTTCCACTGTTGTAGATGTTCCTAGAGTTGTTTATGTGTCCACTGTTGTAGATGTTCCTGGAGTTGTTTGCTGTTCATGTGTCCACTGTTGTAGATGTTCCTGGAGTTGTTTGCTGTTCATGTGTTCACTGTTGTAGATGTTCCTGGAGTTGTTTATGTGTCCACTGTTGTAGATGTTCCTGGAGTTGTTTGCTGTTCATGTGTCCACTGTTGTAGATGTTCCTGGAGTTGTTTGCTGTTCATGTGTCCACTGTTGTAGATGTTCCTGGAGTTGTGTTCATGTGTCTACTGTTGTAGATGTTCCTGGAGTTGTTTATGTGTCCACTATTGTAGATGTTCCTGGAGTTGTTTATGTGTCCACTGTTGTAGATGTTCCTGGAGTTGTTTGCTGTTCATGTGTCCACTGCTGTAGATGTTCCTGGAGTTGTTTATGTGTCCACTATTGTAGATGTTCCTGGAGTTGTTTATGTGTCCACTGTTGTAGATGTTCCTGGAGTTGTTTATGTGTCCACTATTGTAGATGCTCCTGGAGTTGTTTATGTGTCCACTGTTGTAGATGTTCCTGGAGTTGTTTATGTGTCCACTGTTGTAGATGTTCCTGGAGTTGTTTATGTGTCCACTATTGTAGATGTTCCTGGAGTTGTTTATGTGTCCACTGTTGTAGATGTTCCTGGAGTTGTTTATGTGTCCACTATTGTAGATGTTCCTGGAGTTGTTTATGTGTCCACTGTTGTAGATGTTCCTGGAGTTGTTTATGTGTCCACTGTTGTAGATGTTCCTGGAGTTGTTTATGTGTCCACTGTTGTAGATGTTCCTGGAGTTGTTTATGTGTCCACTGTTGTAGATGTTCCTGGAGTTGTGTTCATGTGTCTACTGTTGTAGATGTTCCTGGAGTTGTTTATGTGTCCACTGTTGTAGATGTTCCTGGAGTTGTTTATGTGTCCACTGTTGTAGATGTTCCTGGAGTTGTTTATGTGTCCACTATTGTAGATGTTCCTGGAGTTGTTCATGTGTCCACTGTTGTAGATGTTCCTGGTGTTGTTCATGTGTCCACTGTTGTAGATGTTCCTGGAGTTGTTTGCTGTTCATGTGTCCACTGCTGTAGATGTTCCTGGAGTTGTTTATGTGTCCACTGCTGTAGATGTTCCTGGAGTTGTTTATGTGTCCACTATTGTAGATGTTCCTGGAGTTGTTTGCTGTTCATGTGTCCACTGTTGTAGATGTTCCTGGAGTTGTTTATGTGTCCACTGTTGTAGATGTTCCTGGAGTTGTTTATGTGTCCACTGTTGTAGATGTTCCTGGAGTTGTTTATGTGTCCACTGTTGTAGATGTTCCTGGAGTTGTTTATGTGTCCACTGTTGTAGATGTTCCTGGAGTTGTTTATGTGTCCACTGTTGTAGATGTTCCTGGAGTTGTTTATGTGAGATGTTCCTGGAGCTGTTCATGTGTCCACTGTTGTAGATGTTCCTGGAGTTGTTTATGTGTCCACTGTTGTAGATGTTCCTGGAGTTGTTTATGTGTCCACTGTTGTAGATGTTCCTGGAGTTGTTTATGTGTCCACTGTTGTAGATGTTCCTGGAGTTGTTTATGTGTCCACTGTTGTAGATGTTCCTGGAGTTGTTTATGTGTCCACTATTGTAGATGTTCCTGGAGTTGTTTATGTGTCCACTATTGTAGATGTTCCTGGAGTTGTTTGCTGTTCATGTGTCCACTGTTGTAGATGTTCCTGGAGTTGTTTATGTGTCCACTGTTGTAGATGTTCCTGGAGTTGTTTATGTGTCCACTATTGTAGATGTTCCTGGAGTTGTTCATGTGTCCACTGTTGTAGATGTTCCTGGAGTTGTTTATGTGTCCACTGTTGTAGATGTTCCTGGAGTTGTTCATGTGTCCACTGTTGTAGATGTTCCTGGAGTTGTTTATGTGTCCACTATTGTAGATGTTCCTGGAGTTGTTCATGTGTCCACTGTTGTAGATGTTCCTGGAGTTGTTTATGTGTCCACTATTGTAGATGTTCCTGGAGTTGTTTATGTGTCCACTGTTGTAGATGTTCCTGGAGTTGTTTATGTGTCCACTATTGTAGATGTTCCTGGAGTTGTTCATGTGTCCACTGTTGTAGATGTTCCTGGAGTTGTTTGCTGTTCATGTGTCCACTGTTGTAGATGTTCCTGGAGTTGTTTATGTGTCCACTGTTGTAGATGTTCCTGGAGTTGTTTATGTGTCCACTATTGTAGATGTTCCTGGAGTTGTTTATGTGTCCACTATTGTAGATGTTCCTGGAGTTGTTTGCTGTTCATGTGTCCACTGTTGTAGATGTTCCTGGAGTTGTTTATGTGTCCACTGTTGTAGATGTTCCTGGAGTTGTTTATGTGTCCACTGTTGTAGATGTTCCTGGAGTTGTTTATGTGTCCACTGTTGTAGATGTTCCTGGAGTTGTTTATGTGTCCACTATTGTAGATGTTCCTGGAGTTGTTTGCTGTTCATGTGTCCACTGTTGTAGATGTTCCTGGAGTTGTTTATGTGTCCACTGTTGTAGATGTTCCACTGTTGTAGATGTTCCTGGAGTTGTTTGCTGTTCATGTGTCTACTGTCGTAGATGTTCCTGGAGTTGTTTGCTGTTCATGTGTCCACTGTTGTAGATGTTCCTGGAAGTTGTTTAGTGTCCACGTGTTAGATGTTTCCTGGAGTTGTTCATGTGTCCACTGCTGTAGATGTTCCTGGAGTAGTTTGCTGTTCATGTGTCCCACTGTTGTAGAGTTCCTGGAGTTGTTATGTGTCCACTGTTGTAGATGTTCCTGGAGTTGTTTATGTGTCCACTGTTGTAGATGTTCCTGGAGTTGTTTGCTGTTTAGTGTCCACTGTTGTAGATGTTCCTGGAGTTGGTTTATGGTACACTGCTGTAGATGTTCCTGGAGTTGTTTGCTGTTCATGTGTCCACTGTTGTAGGATGTTCCTGGAGTTGTTTGCTGTTCATGTGTCCACTGTTGTAGATGTTCCTGGAGTTGTTTGTGCTGTTCATGTGTCCACTGTTGTAGATGTTCCTGGAGTGTTTGCTGTTCATGTGTCCACTGTTGTAGATGTTCCTGGAGTTGTACATGCGTCCACTGCTGTAGATGTTCCTGGAGTTGTACATGCGTCCACTGTTGTAGATGTTCCTGGAGTTGTTTATGTGTCTACTGTTGTAGATGTTCCTGGAGTTGTTTCATGTGTCCACTGTTGTAGATGTTCCTGGAGTTGTTTGCTGTTCATGTGTCCACTGTTGTAGATGTTCCTGGAGTTGTTTGCTGTTCATGTGTCCACTGTGTAGATGTTCCTGGAGTTGTTTATGTGTCCACTGTTGTAGATGTTCCTGGAGTTGTTCATGTGTCCACTGCTGTAGATGTTCCTGGAGTTGTTTGCTGTTCATGTGTCCACTGTTGTAGATGTTCCTGGAGTTGTTTATGTGTCCACTGTTGTAGATGTTCCTGGAGTTGTTTATGTGTCCACTGTTGTAGATGTTCCTGGAGTTGTTTGCTGTTTATGTGTCCACTGTTGTAGATGTTCCTGGAGTTGTTTATGTGTCCACTGCTGTAGATGTTCCTGGAGTTGTTTGCTGTTCATGTGTCCACTGTTGTAGATGTTCCTGGAGTTGTTTGCTGTTCATGTGTCCACTGTTGTAGATGTTCCTGGAGTTGTTTGCTGTTCATGTGTCCACTGTTGTAGATGTTCCTGGAGTTGTTTGCTGTTCATGTGTCCACTGTTGTAGATGTTCCTGGAGTTGTACATGCGTCCACTGCTGTAGATGTTCCTGGAGTTGTTTGCTGTTCATGTGTCCACTGTTGTAGATGTTCCTGGAGTTGTTTATGTGTCTACTGTTGTAGATGTTCCTGGAGTTGTTTGCTGTTCATGTGTCCACTGCTGTAGATGTTCCTGGAGTTGTTTGCTGTTCATGTGTCCACTGTTGTAGATGTTCCTGGAGTTGTTTATGTGTCCACTGTTGTAGATGTTCCTGGAGTTGTTTATGTGTCCACTGTTGTAGATGTTCCTGGAGTTGTTCATGTGTCCACTGTTGTAGATGTTCCTGGAGTTGTTTATGTGTCCACTGTTGTAGATGTTCCTGGAGTTGTTTGCTGTTCATGTGTCCACTGTTGTAGATGTTCCTGGAGTTGTTTGCTGTTCATGTGTCCACTGTTGTAGATGTTCCTGGAGTTGTTTATGTGTCCACTGTTGTAGATGTTCCTGGAGTTGTTTGCTGTTCATGTGTCCACTGTTGTAGATGTTCCTGGAGTTGTTTATGTGTCCACTGTTGTAGATGTTCCTGGAGTTGTTTATGTGTCCACTGTTGTAGATGTTCCTGGAGTTGTTTGCTGTTCATGTGTCAACTGTTGTAGATGTTCCTGGAGTTGTTTGCTGTTCATGTGTCCACTGTTGTAGATGTTCCTGGAGTTGTTTATGTGTCCACTGTTGTAGATGTTCCTGGAGTTGTTCATGTGTCCACTGCTGTACATGTTCCTGGAGTTGTTTGCTGTTCATGTGTCCACTGTTGTAGATGTTCCTGGAGTTGTTTATGTGTCCACTGTTGTAGATGTTCCTGGAGTTGTTTATGTGTCCACTGTTGTAGATGTTCCTGGAGTTGTTTGCTGTTTATGTGTCCACTGCTGTAGATGTTCCTGGAGTTGTTTGCTGTTCATGTGTCCACTGTTGTAGATGTTCCTGGAGTTGTTTATGTGTCCACTGCTGTAGATGTTCCTGGAGTTGTTTGCTGTTTATGTGTCCACTGCTGTAGATGTTCTCGGAGTTGTTTGCTGTTCATGTGTCCACTGTTGTAGATGTTCCTGGAGTTGTTTATGTGTCCACTGTTGTAGATGTTCCTGGAGTTGTTTATGTGTCCACTGTTGTAGATGTTCCTGGAGTTGTGTTCATGTGTCCACTGTTGTAGATGTTCCTGGAGTTGTTTATGTGTCCACTGTTGTAGATGTTCCTGGAGTTGTTTATGTGTCCACTGTTGTAGATGTTCCTGGAGTTGTTTATGTGTCCACTGTTGTAGATGTTCCTTGAGTTGTTTATGTGTCCACTGTTGTAGATGTTCCTGGAGTTGTTTATGTGTCCACTGTTGTAGATGTTCCTGGAGTTGTTTATGTGTCCACTGTTGTAGATGTTCCACTGTTGTAGATGTTCCTGGAGTTGTTTATGTGTCCACTGTTGTAGATGTTCCACTGTTGTAGATGTTCCTGGAGTTGTTTGCTGTTCATGTGTCCACTGTTGTAGATGTTCCTGGAGTTGTTTATGTGTCCACTGTTGTAGATGTTCCTGGATTTGTTTGCTGTTCATGTGTCCACTGTTGTAGATGTTCCTGGAGTTGTTTGCTGTTCATGTGTCCACTGTTGTAGATGTTCCACTGTTGTAGATGTTCCTGGAGTTGTTTGCTGTTCATGTGTCCACTGTTGTAGATGTTCCACTGTTGTAGATGTTCCTGGAGTTGTTTGCTGTTCATGTGTCCACTGTTGTAGATGTTCCTGGAGTTGTTTGCTGTTCATGTGTCCACTGTTGTAGATGTTCCTGGAGTTGTTTGCTGTTTATGTGTCCACTGTTGTAGATGTTCCTGGAGTTGTTTATGTGTCCACTGTTGTAGATGTTCCTGGAGTTGTTCATGTGTCCACTGTTGTAGATGTTCCTGGAGTTGTTTGCTGTTCATGTGTCCACTGTTGTAGATGTTCCTGGAGCTGTTTGCTGTTTATGTGTCCACTGTTGTAGATGTTCCTGGAGTTGTTTATGTGTCCACTGTTGTAGATGTTCCTGGAGTTGTTCATGTGTCCACTGTTGTAGATGTTCCTGGAGTTGTTTATGTGTCCACTGTTGTAGATGTTCCTGGAGTTGTTTATGTGTCCACTGTTGTAGATGTTCCTTTAGTTGTTTATGTGTCCACTGTTGTAGATGTTCCTGGAGTTGTTTATGTGTCCACTGTTGTAGATGTTCCTGGAGTTGTTTGCTGTTCATGTGTCCACTGTTGTAGATGTTCCTGGAGTTGTTTGCTGTTCATGTGTCCACTGTTGTAGATGTTCCTGGAGTTGTTTATGTGTCCACTGTTGTAGATGTTCCTGGAGTTGTTTATGTGTCCACTGTTGTAGATGTTCCTGGAGTTGTTTATGTGTCCACTGTTGTAGATGTTCCTGGAGTTGTTTATGTGTCCACTGTTGTAGATGTTCCTGGAGTTGTTTATGTGTCCACTGTTGTAGATGTTCCTGGAGTTGTTTATGTGTCCACTGTTGTAGATGTTCCTGGAGTTGTTTGCTGTTTATGTGTCCACTGTTGTAGATGTTCCTGGAGTTGTTTATGTGTCCACTGTTGTAGATGTTCCTGGAGTTGTTTATGTGTCCACTGTTGTAGATGTTCCTGGAGTTGTTTATGTGTCCACTGTTGTAGATGTTCCTGGAGTTGTTCATGTGTCCACTGTTGTAGATGTTCCTGGAGTTGTTTGCTGTTCATGTGTCCACTGTTGTAGGTGTTCCTGGAGTTGTTTGCTGTTCATGTGTCCACTGTTGTAGATGATCCTGGAGTTGTTTATGTGTCCACTGTTGTAGATGTTCCTGGAGTTGTTTATGTGTCCACTGTTGTAGATGTTCCTGGAGTTGTTTGCTGTTCATGTGTCCACTGTTGTAGATGTTCCTGGAGTTGTTTGCTGTTCATGTGTCCACTGTTGTAGATGTTCCACTGTTGTAGATGTTCCTGGAGTTGTTCATGTGTCCACTGTTGTAGATGTTCCTGGAGTTTTTTGCTGTTCATGTGTCCACTGTTGTAGATGTTCCACTGTTGTAGATGTTCCACTGTTGTAGATGTTCCTGGAGTTGTTTATGTGTCCACTGTTGTAGATGTTCCTGGAGTTGTTTGCTGTTCATGTGTCCACTGTTGTAGATGTTCCTGGACTTGTTTGCTGTTCATGTGTCCATTGTTGTAGATGTTCCACTGTTGTAGATGTTCCTGGAATTGTTTGTGTTCATGTGTCCATTTTTGTAGATGTTCCTGGAGTTGTTTGCTGTTTGTCTTTTCTCCTCTGCTTGGTGAAGTAGTCTCGCCTAGTTCAAGATAATTCATTAGAGTACATCTCCTTGTGTTAAGGTCTGAATCCACTTCCTCCCGTCTTGTCTAGGCTCAATACTTCCCTGTCTCGCTTCTATCTATCTTTGAATCATAGCTGTTGTCCAATTATTTTTTGGCCATTTTCCAACTGCACATGGAGAATGTCCCCATTACATCGAACCCTGTATGCTTGTATGACATGTAAACACATTTGTTTACTGATATCTCAGAGCTGTACTGCCTGCCTCCATTGCAGTTTATCTTAAATGCCTGCCAAAGAGGTTCAGGGAACAGACAGCGAAGACTCCCTGTTCTGGGTGAAATAGTTTGAGAGGGCTTCAAGTGAAAACCTTAAATGTTTATTTTTTTTAGGGGTGAATATATTCTGAAAAAAAGTAAGGAACAAATGTATCATTTTTCGATGTAGTCACCAGTGCGTTCAATGCAAGTCCTTTAGCGCCAGTAAAGTGATTGGAACTCTGTAGAAAAAAATTATCTTGGTCGCGTTTATAACCACACTGAGGTCATTACTCGATGTGCCTGACGAAGTCACCCCATTTTGAAACTTTCTACTCCACTCATAAACTTGCTGGACTGCCATACTATACCTTCATTCGCCGATGAATTTCTATAGGTTTCACTCCTTCACTGATCAAAAAATGAATAACACAATGCTGCTCCTCTTTGGTGCATGTCAAAAGTGGGGCGGCCATCTTTAAACTGTCCTTATGATGCCACCATGTTCATCTGCAGTGTGGTGTCAAGGGCTTCTTAACAAACAACATTGAAAGGTTTCAAGACAATGGCATGGTTATTGTAATTTCTATAAGATTTTTACGGTTTTAATTTGAAGCCCCCTTGTAGATTTGTGTGATTGTGACCTGTTGTAAGGATTCACTGTCATTGTGTTGATTGCTTCATTCCTCCACTCTTTCAGACCAAGACAGTAATGAAGAGAATGTCTCTGATGATCAGAAAACTGATGCAAGTCAGAATAAAACAGCAGCCACAAGTAAAAAGAAGAAACATACAAAGAAGAAGAAGGCCACTGATTCAACGTCGGATGAGAGTAACCTAAAGTTAACAGTAACTGAAATAGAACCATCTGAGAAGAAGGATCAAACCGAAGGAAAGAAGAAGAAGAAGAAAAAGAAGAAGAAACAAAATCAGCTGGCGGATGGCGTGGCCAGCAAAGAGAAGGAGAAATGTCCCGGTGTGGAACCCGGGGCACCCGACTCTACTGACCTGGTTGGGCTTGGGAGTGAGTCCATTGCTGACGTGGACATGCCGGAGGTACAGAGTGAAACAGTCCAGGAGTCTTCCACCAGGCTACATGAAGCAGGTGATAGTTGTGATGTACACAAGTCCGCAGCTGTTAAGTTAGCAGAAGATGCTGGGTCAAAGAAGAAAAAGAAGAAGAAAAGGAGAGGAGATAAAAAACAGCTGGATAAAAATAAAGGAAAGTTAGAAGATCATGGTTTACAGGCAAGGAACATGGACACGTCAACAAAGAGTGACAAGGATGAAAATGTGAACAATGCTGATGAGAGTACAGAAAACACGGACATAAAGCTTAGTCGGAAGGAGAGGAAGCGTCTGCGACAAGAAGACATCCGCAGAAAGAAGCTTGAGAGAGAACAAGCCACCACAAACGAGGCTACAGCTATACCCACAATAACACAAGTGGATGAAGTTTATGCCACGAGAGACATGCCAGCTGGTCATGTAGAAGCAGCAGCCGAGAAACCTGATGGTGTGTGTTCCTCCAAGGTCAAGGACAGTCGGGAAGACGACAAATGCAAGCGCAGAAATGATGGCTCGGAGCTGACATCAATCTTAAAGTCAAAGAAGGGACAGGAGAGGAAGAAAGTTGAGTTTGATCCAGTCACTGTTACGAATGAGTTTATCAAAGGCCGAGAGGTCAGGAAGAGGAAGAAACCAAAAAAGGAGAAGCTTCATCTGCGAGTTATTGCAAAGTAAGTTTCTGAATACGTTGTACATAAGAGCGTGTCTTTCTGGGTAAGCTATATGCAAGAACATGTCTTTCTGTCAAAAAAAAAAACAAGAACATGTCTGAGTATGTTGTGCACAAGAACATGTCTTTCTGAGTATGAGGTACACAAGAACATGTCTGAGTATTTTGTGCACAAGAACATGTCTTTCTGAGTATGAGGTACACAAGAACATGTCTGAGTATGAGGTACACAAGAACATGTCTTTCTGAGTATGAGGTACACAAGAACATGTCTGAGTATGTTGTGCACAAGAACATGTCTGAGTATGTTGTGCACAAGAACATGTCTTTCTGAGTATAAAAAAAGTTGCTTAAAAGTCGACAGGGTCGATTTCATTGCGCCGGGTTTTATCCCATATGGCTCGGTCTCTTTCCGCAGCACGGAAAGCGTCGCCAAAGCACGAACTCCGTAGCTCTACGCAACGACCCACAGGAGTCTCCGTAAAATTTAACTCGTGAAAAGGACACGGTCCGGAATCAAACCCACAACCTTCTGAGCCCGAGTTAAACGGCTTAACCACTTCGCCACAGAGACTATGAGGTACACAAGAACATGTCTGAGTATGTTGTGCACAAGAACATGTCTTTCTTAGTATGTTGTACATAAGAATATGTCTTTCTTGGCATGTTGTACATAAGAATGTGTCTTTCTTGTCATGTTGTACATAAGAATATGTCTTTCTTGGCATGTTGTATGTAAGAATATGTCTTTCTTGGCATGTTGTACATAAGAATATGTCTTTCTTGGCATGTTGTACATAAGAATATGTCTTCTTGGCATGTTGTACATAAGAATATGTCTTTCTTGGCATGTTGTACATAAGAATATGTCTTTCTTGGCATGTTGTCATCATCAAGTGCCCTGCCAGCTGGCGTAGGCGTTCATGGCTCTCCACAGATCTCGGTCTTTGGTGTTCTGGATCAACTCTGCTGCTGATATTCCTCCATGCCACCGTCTCAATCCATCCAGCATCATTTCTCTTGGTCTGCCTCTGCCTCTCTTCCCCTCGATCTTTCCAGTTGTCACGATGTTCTCCAATGCCTCTCTTCTCATCACATGACCCAAAAAAGATGTTTATCTCTTTCTTATTGTTGTATATAATGTTCTAGTTTCATTAGCCTGTTTCAGGCAGTCGTTGTTAATTACTATTGGGGTTGGAACTCTTCGCTGGCTTCTGAGGATGGGGACGGAGCGCTTATGGGAATGCCCCGAATGCTGTGATGTCGGTTCTTAAATCAATCAATCAATCAATCAATCAGTTGTTAATTACTCTGGCAGTCCAAGGAATTCACAACATTCGTCTCAGGAACCACATCTCTGTTGCTTCTAATTTCTTATTAATTTGTTCATTTACATTCCAAGATTCACTGCCATACAGCAAAACAGGTTCTACATAGCATTTCAGCACTGTCTTTCTTACATTCAGTGATAGTGACTTATTGCATAAGACACTTTTCATTTTCTGAAATGCAGCTTTTGCTTGCCCTATTCTGCTGTTAATCTTTGTTGTACATCTTCCATCTGATGTTATAAGTGCCCCTAGGTATTTAAAATTATCCACTTGGTTGAGAATTTCCCCTTCTATTTCTATGTCACATTTTGGTGTCACCATTTTCTTACTCCTTGCACTCTCTGTTACTACAACGTCTAGTAATTGTTGTAGGTCTGTTGAATTATCCGCCACCAATACTGTGTCATCTGCATAGAGTATATTATTTATATTATAACCTCCAACTAATATTCCTGGCATCTCTTTGATCTCTCTCATTATCACTTCGCTATACAGGGAGAAAAGATCTGGTGACAAGACACACCCCTGTCGTATCTCCTAGCTTTATCTGTTTGTAACTACCCTCTTTATTTCCCATTTTAATTGCTGCTACTTGGTTCCAGTAAATATTCTTTATTATTGTTACATCTTTCCCATCAATGCTATCTTCCAACATTTTAATCAGTTCATCGTGTTTTACTTTATCAAATGCCTTAGTATAATTTATGAAGCATAAATATATGTCTCTCTGTTTCTCTATTGAGCTTTCTATTAGTGTCCGTAATGTATAAATTGCATTGTTTGTGCCCTTTCCCTCCACAAATCCATACTGTTCTTCACTATTTTCCATGTTGTACATGAGAATATGTCTTTCTTGGCATGTTGTACATAAGAATATGCCTTTCTTGGCATGTTGAACACATGAACATGTCTTTCTATGCTTAATTGTAGTATTGCTTTTTTTTTTCTTTCTTTTTATTCTTATATAATTGTGAATATAAAATATTTATATATATCTGTCCTTCTTGATAACAAAAATATACATTGGGCAACCCTTTATATTCTGTGTAATACGTGTACAACATTGGAACGGACCAATCATTTCTCTTCTTTACATGTTCGTGAATATACTGGACACAGCATTCTGGTCTGATGTGTTTGTATGTTTGTTATTTGACCTATGCTGGTGTAATATACAATTCTGAGACCTATGGTTCTATCTCATTGGTTAGATACAAATTCTGTTCGTATTCCGTAGTTGTGGGTTCATAGTTGTGGTATGATAGATCAGGCTAATGAAGACACCTTTCCAGTGGTGTCTTGTTGGTCATGCGTGGAAGTTCACTTGTTCCTGCAGCGAGGTGCCGTGATCATTTGGAGGTGACAGGTTCGAAATCCTGGTTAGTAACTATAGCTTTCAGTTTGTATGTTGCCTAGTGTGTTCTCTCTTCTCTGCTTCCTTCTTCTCACTTCTATGAATGCCACACAATACATATGAGTTGTGTGTTTGTTTATGTAAGAACTGTCTTTGATGACAGATGATGTTGGGACTCTCGTTGGTATTTGTACAACAATGTACCACTTTGGCTCATGGTAGAGTAGTTAAGACCAGACATTATTGCATGGTTTCTAAACCCCCCAGAATAGACGAGGGCAAACTTTGCTTGATGAATATAGGCTTGAATGTATTCCAGGTGGAAAGAAATGCAAATGTAAAGTTTTCATGTTTTCTTCATGCATTCTTCTTCCCCGCACCACCACCACCACCAGAAAAGAGTGGCTGAATCTGAAGGCAGAGTACATATCTCAGCAGAAGTCCCACGTGGCAGCCCTGAAGGAGTCGCTGAGGGAACTGAAGATGCAGGAGAATCTAGGTCAACCACCAGGTGAGACCTCCTGTCATCATCTCCATGACCACTAAAATCATCACGACTACTGTACCACCATCATCATCATACCGAGTGATTCCCTGCGAAGTATAAAGTGATTCTTATTGTAGGCTCTGGTCTCTCTACATGTGTTCTCTGGCCGTTGCTGGCTTTCCTATCTTCTGGAGTTGGTGCCCAGGCCACCATCAGTTTTCTTCTCACGATTTCCCCACCAAACCCAAATCATATAATTCAAATACATACTAACAGCAGCACTGTCATCTGTCATCTACTGTTTATAGTACCTTGCAGTGTGAGGGGTGGGGGTATCTTGAGCCTGAGGAGTTAAGGCCGCCTGGCTAGTGCATTTGCCACGAACTGTGCAGGTTCGGATTTTATTTTTGCCCCTGACAGGAAAATGTCTACACCTTACCGAGGATTTGAACCCGGGTCTCCCAAAGGAGAACCCGGCATTCTTAGCCACTCTGCCAGCTGCTCGCCAAAAGCAGCACTAAATAAATTATAATATGACCCAGTTATTCCCCCAGAAACAAGACATCAGGCAACAGCAGCACACACCAGGAAAACCCTGTGGACCCGGAGACAGTGTTTGTTTAATACAATTCTGGCACTGAAGTAACACAGCTGTGCATTCTGAATACATACATGAGTGTGTGCTTGTTGCTTCTCTTTGGGATCTTGATATACCAATGTGTTTATTTTGTGTGTGTGTGCATTCATTCGCTTTTCAACTCAAGCGTAGTCCATACAATACTATTACTAGTAGTTGCCATTACTTTTGAGTGTACTGGACTGATTTCAGTGTACTGGACTAGCTTTCCTTATTACCAGTGTCCCTTGCCATCAGGTGAACCTACTCCAACTTCTGAGGTACTTGTAACTTATGTCCCCAAGCCAAGGAAGAGAAGCCAAAATTTTACTCAACTTGACCTCCCTACCTCGGCATCAGCACTTAAGAGCAAACGCACTTATATATTCGGCCAAATTGACCGCCATCAATGTATTTCATGTGATATAGTTGTATCTCGTGGCAACCAAGCTGTGTCTTGTTGTGTATGCTGAAGCAGTGCTTGTCTATGTTGACACTGTGATGTATTTGTGAACTCGCAGACAACAGGCGAGTGGATCTGGAGGATGTGTTTGGGACCAAGCGTCTGAAGCCCAGCCAGGATCTGAAGATGGCCCATGTGGAGGCTCTCAAGTTCACGCCCAATGTCATCGTGCAGTGGAAGTGCTCCCATGAAATGCCTCGGGACAAGATCCGGGTAAGAGGGTGCTGCTTGTTCAGTTTGTGAGAACTGCCCCTGTCATGTTGGTATAGATAAGTTTGTTGATTGAAACTTGTGTGACTTGAAAGTAGCCGCTGTCATAGAGTACCAGAGTTCAACAAAGTAGAGTTCAAGAAAGTATATATTGTACATACTAACCAATGAACCTTGGTGTTCAAGCTCTCTGTTCTAACCCAGGTACCATGTGAATATCACTTTACTACTGACCACATGCTTACTTCTGTCCTCTATCTGCCAGTGGAGTCCACACCTTCAGCCAACTCACGCCCAGCCCTCCTATTCTTTGCTATCTCTGACAGCTCCCTCCTTGTCCTCCCCGTATTATTCCTCTCTGACTTTTAATTCTCTTCTCATTGTATTTTAGGCTTCCCTCTATGTTGTTTGCCCTGTGGGTTTCAGTGAAAGGACTTTATAGTAGCAGGCCTCAGTGCTTGTCCTATCCAGAGACATGACTTATAGTTACACTACCAGTAACATTTATGTCAATATAAGAACAAGTGCATTTGCCGCATTTCAGAAAATGAAGAGTATCTTGTGCAATAGGTCACTATCACTGAGTGTAAGAAAGAGAGTGCTGAAATGCTATGTAGAATCGGTTTTGCTGTATGACAGTGAATCTTGGAATGTAAATGAACAAATTAAGAAGAAATTAGAAGCAACAGAGATGTGGTTCCTGAGACGAATGTTGAGAATTCCTTGGACTGCCAGAGTAACTAACAACGACTGCCTGAAACAGGCTAATGAAACTAGAAAATATATACAATAATGAGAAAGAGACAAACAACTTTCTTTGGTCATGTAATGAGAAGAGAGGCATTGGAGAACATCGTGACAACTGGAAAGATCGAGGGGAAGAGAGGCAGACCAAGAGAAATGATACTGGATGGATTGAGACGGTGGCACGGAGGAATATCAGCAGCAGAGTTGATCCAGAAAACCAAAGACCGAGATCTGTGGAGAGCCATGAACGCCTACGCCAGCTGGCAGGGCACTTTATGATGATGAAGAACAAGTGCCCGGCCCATCCAGTGTTTTAGCCTGCAACAAAGTCTGTTTTGTACAAGATGTATTCATCCGCTGTGAAAGTAGTGCACTCGTGATTTCCCCCTTGTCTGGCTGCTTAACACCTTCTGTGATTCACACAGCTCAGTAGCAACAAGTAGGCATAGCTACATTATATTGTTACAAACAAGCAGTTCACCTGCAACAAACAAGATTAGCTACATTATATTGTTAACTCACAGGCAAGCTGTTTGCTGGCAACACTAAAGAGAACTTGAGGAAGAACAAACCACACAAAGATTGGGGCTGGTTCAGTACAGTGTAAACACCAGTAGCTGAGAATGTTCATTATGTGGAGGCAGTTGTCATTGATGTGGTATCATTGTTGGCACCTTACACTGGTAATGTCATGAGCAAAGTTGGACAAGGGTTCCACACCCGCACTAGTCGGTCGCTGAGAGAGGGGAGACTGGCCACCTACATCTCCACACACTGAGGCCTACCGAATGTGATGGTTCCAACACTTCACATGCACAGAGATTGGTCTGGTGTTGGGACTTGTCTTCTGTTTTCTGTTATTGTAATTGATTAGCAGCACTCAGTATAGTTGATGATTGATCACTCAATATTTGAACAGACCATGTTATTGTTGATGATTGTAAACTCAATATTTGAACAGACCATGTTATTGTAATTGATGATTGTAAACTCAATATTTGAACAGACCATGTTATTGTAATTGATTAGCAGCACTCAGTATAGTTGATGATTGTAAACTCAATATTTGAACAGACCATGTTATTGTTGATGATTGTAAACTCAATATTTGAACAGACCATGTTATTGTTGATGATTGATCACTCAATATTTGAACAGACCATGTTATTGTTGATTGTAAACTCAATATTTGAACAGACCATGTTATTGTTGATGATTGTAAACTCAATATTTGAACAGACCATGTTATTGTTGATGATTGTAAACTCAATGTTTGAACAGATCATGTTATTGTTGATGATTGTAAACTCAATATTTGAACAGATCATGTTATTGTTGATGATTGTAAACTCAATATTTGAACAGACCATGTTATTGTTGATTGTAAACTCAATGTTTGAACAGACCATGTTCAAGGAGCTGAGTGGGGACAGCATTGCCTACATTGATGCCAGCGAGGAAGCCAAGTTTGGTTACATCCGATTCAAGGACGAAGCCAGTGCCGAGGAGTTTGCCAAGTTGTCCAGGCGTTCAGCATCTTTCATGGCCAGGATTTTGCCAGGTATCTTCTGGAAAGCCAGGCTATCAGATTAGTACAATATTTGTGGGGTGTGCTGGTATCATTGACAGCATGCTTATGATAGTATGGCAGTGTTGTCCGAAGTGTGTGATGGAGTGTTGTCTGAATTGTGGGATACTATGGCAGTGTTGTCTGAAGTGTGTGATAGTATGGCAGTGTTGTCACCAGCTAGTTCTCCACTACTGCTTCTATCCTTTATCCTTCATTGGGACATAGGCCCTGAACAAAAACAACACCCAGCAAGAATAGCAACATTGCAGCCCACCACGCATGTTGCAAGAGGCGACTAAGGGGGCTCGATGGTTCCGTCGCCCTGCTACTGAGTGAGTGCATGGCGCGACACTATGAGCTGTGAGTTTCGTGTGAAATGCTTTTGAATCTGTCTGAGGTTTTTTTGGAACATGACTGCATGTTCGGAGTGATGGCAGGTAGCTATGTCCCAGAGTTGACCGGTTTTTGCCTTATGCAGAAATGCGTGGCTGCTGGGCTTCTGGTTGACTGCCACTACCATCGACGATGAACTGTATTTTCGTGGACTGTGTCGGTGAACATCTAGGAAACATTCAGATACGAAAATGACTGCCGATTCCATCAGAGATAAACAGGGTGTTTCGTGGGGGACTGGTGTGTTGACATTCTGGAGGCAGCATTATGCACAGTGTATCTGTGCGGGCTGTTGTTTGTCGAGACTCCTGTCTGTTCCACTTTTCACATTGGGCAGTGGGGAGCGTTTTGTGTGATATTCACTGGCACAGGAACGGAGCATTATTGGGACGACCCGTTGCTGTGAAGTTGGAACTGCGACTAACTAACTAACTAACTAATTAACTATCTAGCTAACTAACTAACTAATTAATTAATTAACTATCTAGCTAACTAACTAACTAACTAATTAACTATCTAGCTAACTAACTAACTAATTAACTATCTAGCTAACTAACTAACTAACTAACACCCACCCGTCCTATCTTGTGCTATCTCCTGCAGCTGCCTCCATGTCCTCCCTCCATGTCCTGCCAATATTGTCCATCTCTGTCTGTAATTCTCTTCTCTGTGTGATTTTGGTCTCCTGCTGTTTCATTTGTCCCATGGGTTCCAGACAAGAGAGTGTCTCATTATATTGTCCTCAGATTTTCTTAATAAGTGTCCTATCCAGCGCCAGGGTAATTACCCCACCTCTGATGTGTGAAGTGTCCTTTAGTTTTGTGTTGTCTGATGTGTGAAGGGTCCTTTTGTTTTGTGTTGTCTAATGTGTGAAGGGTCCTTTGGTTTTGTGTTGTCTAATGTGTGAAGGGTCCTTTGGTTTTGTGTTGTCTAATGTGTGAAGAGTCCTTTGGTTTTGTGTTGTCTAATGTGTGAAGGGTCCTTTGGTTTTGTGTTGTCTAATGTGTGAAGGGTCCTTTGGTTTTGTGTTGTCTAATGTGTGAAGTGTCCTTTTGTTTTGTGTTGTCTAATGTGTGAAGGGTCCTTTGGTTTTGTGTTGTCTAATGTGTGAAGTGTCCTTTGGTTTTGTGTTGTCTAATGTGTGAAGGGTCCTTTGGTTTTGTGTTGTCTAATGTGTGAAGGGTCCTTTGGTTTTGTGTTGTCTAATGTGTGAAGGGTCCTTTGGTTTTGTGTTGTCTGATGTGTGAAGGGTCCTTTGGTTTTGTGTTAAATGATGTGTGTGCTGTCTTACTTGATCAAGTCATCACTCTAAGATCCAACAGCTTGTCTCTGCAGATTATACTTCTTCTTCTTCTTCTTCGTTCATCCAGAGTTTTTTTTTCCGGATGTGATTGTGTTGTGTCTGTTTACAGCAGAGCTGCGTTTTTGCGCCGTTAGGCCGACACATCCGACTTCTGCGGGCATTTGTTGACCAGGTTAACCTTCCCGGGGGTTTCTTACAACGTTTGACTCTCACTTTGTGGTGTTATCCCCCATCCCAGCTGGTCCATATAGAACAGCCAAAGATCCTGGTCAGCCCTCAAGGGAAGGCAGAGGCAGACCATGGGCATTCCCCGCCATCCAAGGAGGCTTCCATACTTGCAGAGCCGATACATAGCGCTCCTGCAGATGATACTAGTTGAGTATGTATGAATGAAGACATGACTTGTTGAGTGTGATTCTCTCCAGCAAGAGCTACGCCTACCACTGGTGAATGTGTTCATGTTGAACAGGCAGGCACTGTCTACTACATCTAAATATAATTGTATAATGTGTGCATAATGTATAGTTGCCATTACTTGTATGTATAATGTATAGTTATCACTTGTGTTGTCATCACTTGTGTTTTCATTACTTGCATGTATAATATATATTTGTCATCATTTGTGTGTATAATGTGCAGTTGTCATCACTTGTGTTACCAATTGTATGTATAGTTGTCATCACTTGTGTTACCAATTGTATGTATAGTTGTCATCACTTGTGTTACCAATTGTATGTATAGTTGTCATTACTTGTGTTACCACTTGTATGTATAGTTATTACTTGAGTTACCACTTGTGTGTATAGTTGTCATCACTTGTGTTACCAATTGTATGTATAGTTGTCATTACTTGAGTTACCACTTGTATGTATAGTTGTCATCACTTGTGTTACCACTTGTATGTATAGTTGTCATTACTTGAGTTACCACTTGTGTGTATAGTTATCATTTGTGTGTATAACGCACAGTTGTCATCACTTGTGTTGTCATCACTTGTATGTATAATGTATAATTGGCATCACTTGTATGTGTAATGTATAGTTGTCATCACTTGTATGTATAATGTATAGTTAGCATCACTTGTATGTGTAATGTATAGTTGTCATCACTTGTATGTATAGTTGGCATCACTTGTATGTGTAATGTATAGTTGTCATCACTTGTATGTTTAATGTATAGTTGTCATCACTTGTATGTGTAATGTATAGTTGTCATCACTTGTATGTATAATGTATAGTTGGCATCACTTGTATGTATAATGTATAGTTGACATCACTTGTATGTGTAATGTATAGTTGTCATCACTTGTATGTATAATGTATAGTTGGCATCACTTGTATGTTTAATATACAGTTGGCATCACTTGTATGTTTAATATACAGTTGGCATCACTTGTATGTTTAATATACAGTTAGCATCACTTGTATGTTTAATATACAGTTGGCATCACTTGTATGTGTAATGTATAGTTGGCATCACTTGTATGTGTAATGTATAGTTGGCATCACTTGTATGTGTAATGTATAGTTGGCATCACTTGTATGTGTAATGTATAGTTGGCATCACTTGTATGTTTAATATACAGTTGGCATCACTTGTATGTTTAATATACAGTTGGCATCACTTGTATGTGTAATGTATAGTTGGCATCACTTGTATGTGTAATGTATAGTTGGCATCACTTGTATGTTTAATATACAGTTGGCATCACTTGTATGTGTAATGTATAGTTGGCATCACTTGTATGTGTAATGTATAGTTGGCATCACTTGTATGTGTAATGTATAGTTGGCATCACTTGTATGTGTAATGTATAGTTGGCATCACTTGTATGTGTAATGTATAGTTGGCATCACTTGTATGTATAATGTATAGTTGGCATCACTTGTATGTGTAATATATAGTTGGCATCACTTGTATGTGTAATGTATAGTTGGCATCACTTGTATGTGTAATATATAGTTGACATCACTTGTATGTGTAATGTATAGTTGGCATCACTTGTATGCGTAATGTATAGTTGGCATCACTTGTATGTGTAATGTATAGTTGGCATCACTTGTATGTGTAATGCATAGTTGGCATCACTTGTATGTTTAATATACAGTTGGCATCACTTGTATGTGTAATGTATAGTTGGCATCACTTGTATCTGTAATGTATAGTTGGCATCACTTGTATGTGTAATGTATAGTTGGCATCACTTGTATGTGTAATGTATAGTTGGCATCACTTGTATGTGTAATGTATAGTTGGCATCACTTGTATGTTTAATATACAGTTGGCATCACTTGTATGTGTAATGTATAGTTGGCATCACTTGTATGTGTAATATACAGTTGGCATCACTTGTATGTGTAATGTATAGTTGGCATCACTTGTATGTTTAATATACAGTTGGCATCACTTGTATGTGTAATGTATAGTTGGCATCACTTGTATGTGTAATGTATAGTTGGCATCACTTGTATGCATAATGTATAGTTGGCATCACTTGTATGTGTAATGTATAGTTGGCATCACTTGTATGTGTAATGTATAGTTGGCATCACTTGTATGTGTAAAGTATAGTTGGCATCACTTGTATGTGTAATGTATAGTTGGCATCACTTGTATGTGTAATGTATAGTTGGCATCACTTGTATGTGTAATGTATAGTTGGCATCACTTGTATGTGTAATGTATAGTTGGCATCACTTGTATGCATAATGTATAGTTGGCATCACTTGTATGTGTAATGTATAGTTGGCATCACTTGTATGTGTAATGTATAGTTGGCATCACTTGTATGCGTAATGTATAGTTGCCATCACTTGTATGTGTAATGTATAGTTGCCATCACTTGTATGTGTAATGCATAGTTGGCATCACTTGTATGTTTAATATACAGTTGGCATCACTTGTATGTGTAATGTATAGTTGGCATCACTTGTATGTGTAATGTATAGTTGGCATCACTTGTATGTGTAATGTATAGTTGGCATCACTTGTATGTTTAATATACAGTTGGCATCACTTGTATGTGTAATGTATAGTTGGCATCACTTGTATGTGTAATGTATAGTTGGCATCACTTGTATGTGTAATGTATAGTTGGCATCACTTGTATGTGTAATGTATAGTTGGCATCACTTGTATGTGTAATGTATAGTTGGCATCACTTGTATGTGTAATGTATAGTTGGCATCACTTGTATGCATAATGTATAGTTGGCATCACTTGTATGTGTAATGTATAGTTGGCATCACTTGTATGTGTAATGTATAGTTGGCATCACTTGTATGTGTAATATACAGTTGGCATCACTTGTATGTGTAATGTATAGTTGGCATCACTTGTATGTGTAATGTATAGTTGGCATCACTTGTATGTGTAATGTATAGTTGGCATCACTTGTATGTGTAATGTACAGTTGGCATCACTTGTATGTGTAATGTATAGTTGGCATCACTTGTATGCATAATGTATAGTTGGCATCACTTGTATGTGTAATGTATAGTTGGCATCACTTGTATGCGTAATGTATAGTTGGCATCACTTGTATGCATAATGTATAGTTGGCATCACTTGTATGCATAATGTATAGTTGGCATCACTTGTATGTGTAATGTATAGTTGGCATCACTTGTATGTTTAATATACAGTTGGCATCACTTGTATGTGTAATGTATAGTTGGCATCACTTGTATGTGTAATGTATAGTTGGCATCACTTGTATGTGTAATGTATAGTTGGCATCACTTGTATGTGTAATGTATAGTTGGCATCACTTGTATGTTTAATATACAGTTGGCATCACTTGTATGTTTAATATACAGTTGGCATCACTTGTATGTGTATTGTTGTCTAAATTACAACTACAACATCTAGTTGTACACATCTTCATGTGTCTGTACGAACTGTTCGCACTGATCTGATGTCCTTGTGTCTCCCAGCTGACCAGCAGGAGGAGTACTGGAAGAAGGCTAACGAGGACAGAGTGAAGAAATTAGGCCGCAAGAAGCACGAGAAAGGAGCTGACAAGGTATGTTAATAGATGTTAGTTAGGTGGCAGATTATCCATACCACACATCGGACCATTCAGTACATAATTGATTGGATCTCCACCTCAGTATCTCTCTCTACCTACAGCGGACGATGACACCAGTTCTGTGCTGGTTGACTAATCCACTTTGGCCTGCATAGTGCTGCTGTCTGGCTCCACCCCTTTTGATTTCATGTTCTTGCTGCCTTGTCAAGGTTGCAGATTTGCTGTCTCTTGATTTGTTTAATTGACCAAACTCTCTGATGGTATTCACTATATCAACCCGGTCCGTTGCTAACCCACTTTCTACAGTAACTTGGTCTGCCAGCCAATCAGCTTCTTCATTTGCTTTTACGCTTGCCCGCCCTGACACAAAAATACACCTGAATTTGATTGGGCTTGAGATTTCACCCACTGTCTTCGACACCATCCCATCTTGATCTTCCAGGCATACTTGAGTCGCTGAGAAAGCATGCCTGGGTGAAAGTGTTTAATAGATGTAGACTTAGATTCAAACACGGAGTCTCCAGAAGACTTTTCCTGAATGAGATCAAGGTCGGTGTATTCTGGGCACATCAAGACATGCAGCTCCTGGTACACTGTGTCAGCCCCAGAAAGGTCAGCTGATGCTTGAGAGGGACAATAATAACAACAGAATCACAGAAGCTAGATATGTACACCTTGTATTAAACAAACCAGCTCGTTGGCCTGGAGACTAGTGAGAGGCCCAGTGTCATCAGTCCCCTGCATATCAAATCCAGGGTTCGAAACCAGCTCGGTGGCCTGGAGGCTAGTGAGAGGCCCAGTGTCATCAGTCCCCTGCATATCAAATCCAGGGTTCGAAACCAGCTCGGTGGCCTGGAGGCTAGTGAGAGGCCCAGTGTCATCAGTCCCCGGCATATCAAGTCCAGGGTTCAAAACCAGTTCGGTGGCCTGGAGGCTAGTGAGAGGCCCAGTGTCATCAGTCCCCGGCATATCAAGTCCAGGGTTCGAAACCAGCTCGATGGCCTGGAGGCTAGTGAGAGGCCGAGTGTCATCAGTCCCCTGCATATCAAGTCCAGGGTTCAAAACCAGCTCGATGGCCTGGAGGCTAGTGAGAGGCCGAGTGTCATCAGTCCCCTGCATATCAAGTCCAGGGTTCAAAACCAGTTCGGTGGCCTGGAGGCTAGTGAGAGGCCCAGTGTCATCAGTCCCCGGCATATCAAGTCCAGGGTTCAAAACCAGTTCGGTGGCCTGGAGGCTAGTGAGAGGCCCAGTGTCATCAGTCCCTGGCATATCAAGTCCAGGGTTCGAAACCAGCTCGATGGCCTGGAGGCTAGTGAGAGGCCCAGTGTCATCAGCCCCCCGGAATATCAAGTCCAGGGTTTGAAACCAGCAGCGGGTGAATTGGAAGCAGACCACTTAGCATTGGTTTCCATGGCATGAGGCTTGCCTGTTGCTCTGTGGTCGTGAGTTTGAATCTGTGTTGGGGCAGATCATTAAAAATTGACCTATGGGTTCACATGAAGAATAGCCAATCATAATGGCACATTGATGGACTCGCATGAAGAATAGCTGACCACACAGGGTGTATTGTTTGGTTCTCATGAAGAATAGCTGACCACACAGGGTGTATTGTTTGGTTCTCATGAAGAATAGCTGACCACACAGTGTGTATTGTTTGGTCCACATGAAGAATAGCTGACCACACAGGGTGTATTGTTTGGTTCTCATGAAGAATAGCTGACCACACAGTGTGTATTGTTTGGTCCACATGAAGAATAGCTGACCACACAGGGTGTATTGTTTGGTTCTCATGAAGAATAGCTGACTACACAGTGTGTATTGTTTGGTTCTCATTAAGAATGGCTGACCACACAGGGTGTATTGGTTGGTTCTCATTAAGAATAGCTGACCACACAGGGTGTATTGTTTGGTTCTCATTAAGAATAGCTGACCACACAGGGTGTATTGTTTGGTTCTCATTAAGAATAGCTGACCACACAGGGTGTATTGTTTGGTTCTCCTTAAGAATAGCTGACCACACAGGGTGTATTGTTTGGTTCTCATTAAGAATAGCTGACCACACAGGGTGTATTGTTTCACATAGAAAAGGTTAAAGGATATGCTGGAAGGAAAAAGAGGTTGGCAAATATGTGTGTGTTAGCATGCAGGAGGAAGATGTGGGCAGACAACAAGAGATGGACTATAAGAAGAAACTTCAATGAGTGCACTCTGAATGGGGGTGTTGGAAGCATATTACAGCCGATCATCATTGCGAAGATGTTTCACCTCTCACATAACTCTTGAGTATCATCCCTCACATAATGCAGTGTATCATTCCTCACATAGCTGTATATCATACCTCACATAACTCAGTGTATCATTCCTCACATAACATGAAAGAATAACTACTTAACTTGGCTGGAAGTTCAGGAGGTAACAGGCAACTTTAAAGGGAACTTGGTCACCACACCTGGCATGTTTTCACGAGGATGTATCAACTCATGTGTTCCTCATCTCTGCTAGGGGACTATTTGTTGCATTGATTAGAACATTTGCTGGTATATTCTCTCTGCTAGGGGACTATTTGTTGCATTGATTAGAACATTTGCTGGTATATTCTCTCTCTGCTAGGGGACTATTTGTTGCATTGGTTAGAACATTTGCTGGTATATTTTCTCTCTGCTAGGGGACTATTTGTTGCATTGATTAGAACATTTGCTGGTATATTCTCTCTCTGCTAGGGGACTATTTGTTGCATTGATTAGAACATTTGCTGGTATATTCTCTCTGCTAGGGGACTATTTGGTGCATTGATTAGAACATTTGCTGGTATATTCTCTCTCTGCTAGGGGACTATTTGTTGCATTGATTAGAACATTTGCTGGTATATTCTCTCTCTGCTAGGGGACTATTTGTTGCATTGGTTAGAACATTTGCTGGTATATTCTCTCTCTGCTAGGGGACTGTTTGTTGCATTGATGAGAACATTTGCTGGTATATTCTCTCTCTGCTAGGGGACTATTTGTTGCATTGATTAGAACATTTGCTGGTATATTCTCTCTCTGCTACGGGACTGTTTGTTGCATTGATTAGAACATTTGCTGGTATATTCTCTCTCTGCTAGGGGACTATTTGTTGCATTGATTAGAACATTTGCTGGTATATTCTCTCTCTGCTAGGGGACTGTTTGTTGCATTGATGAGAACATTTGCTGGTATATTCTCTCTCTGCTAGGGGACTGTTTGTTGCATTGATGAGAACATTTGCTGGTATATTCTCTCTCTGCTAGGGGACTGTTTGTTGCATTGATGAGAACATTTGCTGGTATATTCTCTCTCTCTGAGGCTCAAAACTTGCACTTTATTTCAGATTGCCAGGAAGGTGTTTGAGAGAAACAAGAGTACATTCTTCCAGAAGCCCAGCCATATTGTTTTCAATGATGAAGATGACAATGCTAAAGACAACAAAGAAGAAGACAAAGACACGAGCAACAGTAAACCTACTGAAGACTCCAGCCTCAGAGAAGGGAGCCCTACATCTACACCCATGGATAGCTGAGACTGCCTCCCCAGATCCAGGGGCATCAGATTCAGGGGCATCTCTTGGAAGCCAGCCGCCATACAGATGTCTCACATCAACCTCCTGGTAATAACAGCTGAGATCTGAGTGGATGTCAGTCATTGACTGAACGGCTGCAGGAGTCAGTGGAAATGGAACCTGATAGAATGATACGTAGTCATGGGGGGGGGGGGGGGGGGGGGGGTGTCCTCAGTTACTGATCTTGTTGCCTGGAACACCAGATATAGGGTGATGCTAAAGCAGTCTTTACATTGACTTGAAACAGACGATCATATATCATGTCACCCATAGATCCAGTTTGTCACTGCCGCCCATGATATTCTGCTTGGCAAACCGTTGTGTAGGTTTCCCCTGAGCTTCCACATCCAAATAGTAAGAAATGTACATGCTGTAATTAATATACTGTACCTAACTTTTATAATTGTAGGAGTTTTTTTACAGTGCAGCAGCCACTTAGGGCCTACTACAGTCAGTTTTGTGTCATGTTAAAGTGAATTACGTCTCTCGCAGTTATAGTGATGGATCTCAAGCAAATAAATTCTCGGACTTCTGCAGATCATTATCATACAGTATTATTTATCGTGCTCCTACCAGAGTATCGCGACAAGGATGCTTCAGCTAAAGCTTATAACAGGGGGCTCTCTAGTTGCTGTGATGCTACCATTTCCGTCAAGATATCTGAAGGGTGTGATGATGATACTGATGCTGTTATTAATAATGGTGGACTTCATATTTGCTGAACTAATATCACTAGCTTGTGGTCAGCAGTGGGGGAAAAGCAAACATTCTGTCATGAATCCATCTCTTCACAATTGTATCAACTTGCTGAATTATTAACAGTTAAGTCAAGCTGTTGCTATTGTTTATATTATTATCCCATGGCTAGACAATTGATCCCCACTTGTTCCATGTCCTTAACTTGATATATCGAAGGTTACAGCATGACTGCATTATCCA
This sequence comes from Cepaea nemoralis, assembly GCA_014155875.1. Taxonomy (NCBI): domain Eukaryota; kingdom Metazoa; phylum Mollusca; class Gastropoda; order Stylommatophora; family Helicidae; genus Cepaea; species Cepaea nemoralis. The sequence goes on along the minus strand of JACEFZ010013668.1, from coordinate 227,969 downwards.
TACAACCAACTCAATCGATCCCCACTTGTTCCATGTCATTAACTTGATATATCGAAGGTTACAGCATGACTGCATTATCCATACAACCAACACAATCTATCCCCACTTGTTCCATGTCCTTAACTTGATATATAGATGGTTACAGCATGACACCCATTCAGTCAACACAATCAATTCCTGCTTGTTCCATGTTCTTACAATCCCAAGGCCATCTCTGCATTCATTCAGGATACATAGCTGCACAAACCACATCTTGTGAGACAGCATCAAAGTAGTATATCCCTTGCATCTGGTCACAGCTGTGTAACAGATCATCCCCTGAGAGAGGATACATAGCTGCACATACCACATCTTGTCAGATATCAAAGTAGTATATCTCTTGCATCTGGTCACAGCTGTGTAACAGATCATCCCCTGAGAGAGGATACACGTCTGCTCTTTTGTTGTATGAGTAGTTTGCCATTCAGATCACATTTTTTGGGTTAATATTTTATCTTACCGTTTCCTGTAATTTTGTTACTGTGATTATTCTTGCTGTTGAGACTGTTTATTTGTTTGTTTAAAATGAGCATTGAAAGAACAGTGTTGAAATTATAAGAATGTTGTTCTGTCATTTGTTGCTTTATTGTTTGCAAGCTCTGACACTATGACAGAAAACACTGACTCAGCAATGTGAGGTCTGTGCTGACGCTGACTCAACAATACTAGGTCAGTGCTAACACTGACTCAACAATATGAGGTCATTGCTAACACTGACTCAACAATACGAGGTCATTGCTAACACTGACTCAACAATACGAAGTCTGTGCTAACACTGACTCAACAATACTAGGTCAGTGCTAACACTGACTCAACAATACGAGGTCATTGCTAACACTGACTCAACAATACGAGGTCATTGCTAACACTGACTCACAAACTCAACAATACGAGGTCATTGCTAACACTGACTCACCAACTCAACAATACTAGGTCATTGCTAACACTGACTCACCAACTCAACAATACGAGGTCATTGTTAACACTGACTCACAAACTCAACAATACTAGGTCATTGCTAACACTGACTCACCAACTCAACAATACTAGGTCATTGCTAACACTGACTCACCAACTCAACAATACTAGGTCATTGCTAACACTGACTCACCAACTCAACAATACGAGGTCATTGCTAACACTGACTCACAAACTCAACAATACTAGGTCATTGCTAACACTGACTCACCAACTCAACAATACTAGGTCATTGCTAACACTGACTCACCAACTCAACAATACTAGGTCATTGCTAACACTGACTCAACAATACTAGGTCATTGCTAACACTGACTCAACAATACGAGGTCATTGCTAACACTGACTCAACAACTCAACAATACGAGGTCATTGCTAACACTGACTCAACAATACGAGGTCATTGCTAACACTGACTCAACAATACGAGGTCATTGCTAACACTGACTCACCAACTCAACAATACGAGGTCATTGCTAACACTGACTCAACAATACGAGGTCAGTGCTAACACTGACTCACCAACTCAACAATACGAGGTCATTGCCAACACTGACTCACCAACTCAACAATACGAGGTCATTGCTAACACTGACTCAACAATATGAGGTCATTGCTAACACTGACTCACCAACTCAACAATACGAGGTCATTGCTAACACTGACTCAACAATACGAGGTCATTGCTAACACTGACTCAACAATACTAGATCATTGCTAACACTGACTGTCACCGCCTCACATTTATAGATATTAATTAAAGGGCTGCAACTCCCGCCCAAGGGATAGAAGTGAGTCACTCCGGGGCCAGAGTAATCTAGAGCCTTCTCGAAGGACTGGTCATTGAGTCCATGGTCCCGTGGACACTGATGTGGCCCGCCTATTGTGGGGTCCACGAGGAACTCGGACAGAGTTACCACCCGTGTCGGATTGGGACACGTGTGGACCGGCAGAGGACAGACGGACTTCAGAGAGGCAACAGGGCCTGCCTTAGAGGGACTCAATAGATATCAATAGATATATAGACATAGGCTAGATAGTTTGCTAGACTGTTGTATGATAACTATGTGTGATGATGTTAACTATCTGTGATATGTAACACAGCGCGGGATTGTTAACCCACTGCGCCAAGGCACTGTATATTGAAATACAATAAATGTTCGATATCATATTGAACGGAGTTATTGTTGCCTGTCTGAACCCGAGCTCAGATATCTAGACATGAGCAAGACGATGACAGGCTTTTTGGGGGCTTATTCTCCGGTTTTGGCATAAGATCTAATGTGACACAGCTGTTTATTGCCATGTAAAAACAATAAATTAATTATATCAAATTGATTTCTGTATAACAAATTCATTTTGTACAACAAATTGATAACTTTACAAGTTTAAAATAGTGGCAGCTATCTAGCAATGAAATAGTATTAATCTGAGTCCCTCAGCAGTGTGTCTCTCATTATTGTGATTACTATAAACTATTTTTGACATGACTGTGACATTTTTTGACTATTACTAATGTTTTCTCACTCTACGAGCAGATTGTTCCGCGAGTTGTGTGGGGTGTAACCTATGTAAACTATCCAACAGTGGCGAGAGTACAAGACAACATCCGCAAGTTCTGGGATTAAAAGCTAAGTTTCATATCATACCCATTACAACCCTAAGCGGTACTTCTCACCATCCATCAGTGTATCATTTTGCTTTGCATTGATTTGTTTGTATATTCTTGACCTTGTAACCAACATAACCTTGCATTTGGATTTACACATTTAATAAGTAAGGGAGATAACTAAATTTTCTACTCCCCAACACTTTTCTAAGGGATTTAACTTCATAAACAGTACCAACAAGTAAAAGACAAGATGTCTAGCTTAGATAAATGCATTGAGCAAGGAATCAAATTAGGTTATAAAGAAGAGAAACTGTCAGAATGGGCACAGAAAACGCACGCAGAAAACATTGCCCGTGAAGAAAGAGCGATAGAACGAGAAGAAAAACAAAGGCAAATGCAGATGGAGGCAGAAGAAAAGAAGATGCAATTGCAGGCTCAAGAAAAACAGATGGAGCTTGAGGCGGCCAAACAAGCCCAATTGAATGCCGATACACAAATAAAACTAAAACAGATGGAGATTGAGTCCAACGTAGAAATATCTGTGAATAAACTAAAAAGCAAAGAGGAGGAACAAAAATTTAACAAGTATAAAGGCCTCGTGAAGGCATTCTGCTCAGGAGATTCCATCAGTGCCTACTTGGAAAATTTTGAGTGTCTAATGTCCTACCATAAGATCATAAAATCAGATTGGGCATTTATTTTAATGAGAAACTTAGCTCTGGAACCTTTAAAAGTAATAGAGACAGTGCCACAGGAAATGCGAAAAGACTATGACTATTTAAAGCAACGCATTCTCCAACATTTTTCTTTAGATACTGCAGGTTACCAACAACAGTTTGCCAAATTATCCCCACAACCAAATCAAACCTTTATAGATTATGTCAGTACAGTACAAGACGTGTGTACAAAGTGGATTAACTCGGCTAAAACTAACAACAGCCATGACAAACTAAAAGAGCTCATTATTATGGATAAGATAATCAGTACAATCCCTACACCTTTTGCTAAGTTTTTAAAACAAATGGACTGTAAAAGTATTCAGGAAATCGAGTCCAAGGGGAATGCATTTTTCACAGCAAACAGAGACATTTTTCTTTTAAACCCAAGTCAAAACGACACAGCAGCAGCAGTAGTAAATACTAGATATTCGAAACAAAAGGAAAGTAAATTTAAACCACGCTCAAATGGCAATAAACCAGTGAAATGCCAATATTGCAGTTTGAATCACGACCCATACGCGATGTGCGATAAATCGCCTAACTATCCTCACCACCTCAAAATGATGGTGGAGAAGCAGAAGACTAAGCGCAATGCTTACCAGAGAGCGGTCAAATGTTTTTTTTGCAGTAGCTTTGGGCACTATAGTCGCTTCTGTGATGGCCGAAAGTTATTGAAACAGGCCAATGCTGCACTAGTGGAAACGTCATCAGACGAAGAGATTGAAACACTGAATGGGTGTGACAATCAAAACGATAATGTAAGTGAGCTTGGAAATGCTGTACAAATTATTGACACCATTACAGACAGTAAGTGTAACACCTGTACGAAGTTCCAACTTGACACAACATTACTATGTGGCCACACTATCCCTATTTCAAATGAAACAGCCAACGCTGCCTTGTCATCTACAGGCAAGCTAGTTTTTTCAACAGGGTTTGTAAATAACAAAAAGTGCACATTAATTCGGGATTCCGGCGCAACGCTTTGTGGGATTAAGAAAACATTAATAGACACTAAAGATTACACAGACGACTCATAAAACCAACACCGACCAACTGCAGGAATCACTAGAAATTATAGCACCAAACTCTACCAACACTAATTTTGGAAATGAACAGAAAGCAGATCCTACACTTTCACCATATTTTAAGTTAATAGGACTTAAACCAAAATTAACTAAGAACGCATCGTGGACATTTAGGCTACAGAACAATATCTTAACTAGATTTTACACAACAAAGCAGACCACGATACAGCAAGTAGTGTTACCACAAGCACATCGAGACAAAGTTCTAAAAATAGCCCATGACTCACCTTTTGGAGGTCATATGGGGTACGAAAAGACCAGGGCTAGGGTCCTGACCCAGTTTTATTGGCCGAAATTTTGCCAAGATATAAAAACCTTTTGTAGATCTTGTGATATATGTCAGAAACTGGTGAAAAAGGGGAAAAACCCTACTGCAGAAGTCCAATCAACGACAACTGCCTCGAGGCCTTTCCAAATCGTGGCAGTTGACCTAGTAGGTCCGTTGAATCACATTTCAAGTAAAGGGAATAGATATATTTTTACTCTTATTGATGTATGTACGAGATGGCCAGAAATGCTTCCATTAAGATCTATCTCCTCTAAGGATGTGACGGACATATTATTAAATATTTTCTCCCGTTTTGGCTTCCCGGAGAAAATAATTTCTGATAGAGGAACCCAGTTCATATCAAATGCCACTCAATCGGTAACTAAGTTACTAGGCATCAAGCAATGTTTCACCAGTCCCTATCGACCGGCCGCAAATGGTATCTGCGAGAAACTAAATGGGGACCTGAAACATATGCTATCTAAAGTGACAGCTGAAAATCCAGCCGATTGGGACATACTCCTCCCAACGGTGCTGTTCGCATATAGAGAAGTCCCGCAATCAAGCACAGGGTTCTCTCCCTTCGAATTGATGTATGGAGCGAACCCAAGAGGACCTCTAACTATTTACAAAGATATCATATCACAACCTGTAAATATCCAACTACCCATTTCTACCTATGATTTAGTCACTGACACCAGAGACAAAATCATACGTTCCTGTATACTGGCCAGAACATCACTACAGGAGAAAGGTTTTAAGTACAGGCAGTACGCCAACAGAGGTGCAAAAACAATTGTACTAAATCCAGGTCAGGATATTTTACTACTGCTACCTGACAAAAGAGATTTACTATCAACCTCTTGGCCTCCCCCGATGTGTCTCCACCGTGCCGTGGTGGGGGAGCTTGAGTGTCCCGTTGACCCCATGTGCTTGCCGATGGGTGAAAACTACATATCGGACAGCGTATGGGATAGGGACCAGACTAAGAGAGACACAACCTGCTGCTCTGCAGGAGACTGAGGATAGCAGTCAAAAGTTTAAATCAGGCGCATGAAGGCAGTTCTTGTTTCGGACAATACTCTAAGGCTCTCTGTCGAAGGTTTAGGCTGAACGCCTCTAAGCCACAGACCCTCGGATCTGAGAGTCGGGCCGATATCCACCTACCGAAAAATTGGAATCGGGATACTGAGCAAGCTACATGCCCAGTTCTGACACTTGTTTGAAGGCTCTCGGCTGAGGGATATGTTGGATTTCCGGATGAGATGGCCTGGCCGTTTCTCACTGACTGCTGAACGAAGGTAAGGTGCTGAGCCGGCAGCACATGTAGTCTACCTCGTGAGCGAGTACAAAAAGTCAGTAAAATGCCCCAGTCGAAGGAAATGGTCACGAAAACTGTCTGTATCTAACTCATAGAGAGTGTAGATAAAAGTGGAGAAACGTCTCAATAACGCGAAATGGAACGCACGGCGAGCGAACCTATTGCGTGGTCCAAAGTCAAAAGCAAAAGCTTACCGAGTGGATGTCGCCCGCAGTCTGACCGCCCCTGGAGCTCACTTGAGCGACCAGTGGCAAGCAAGATGCCCAATACATGGAAGTGAGGAACTAAAGCAGCCATGAGCAGGATGTGGCAACTCCTTGGGTGAGCCCAGTCTCGGAGCAATATGTGCCGGCTCTGCAATTATGGAAGCCTCCTTGGATAGCGAGGGACTGCCCATTGTCTGCCCCTGCCTTCCCTTGAGGGCCGACCGCGATGTCGTTGGTCGTTCTATCTTGACCAGCTGAGATGTGGGCGACATCACAACAGTCTAACGTGCCTCGAAATCAGAGGAAGGTTAACCTCATTAAAAAATGCCCGTCGGAAGTGTCGTCCTACGGGTGGCAATCTAAAAATTGACACTACGCAATTACGTCCGAGTGAAATGACTCGTCCGAATGTCTCTCGTGCTAGGAACAGCTCTGACTACCTAGTTTCCGAATGCCGCTCTTGTTCGGAATAGCTCTGACTAGGTAGTTTTCCGAATGTCCGCTGTGCCTGGAACAGCTCTGATGGGTACAGGGACAAGCACATGTCCGAAAACTCGCTTAGTGGAAACCAACCGCAGAGCTGACTGGTTTGTGCAGGAACGGCCCAGGGCAAGCGAAATGCCCAATATATTGAAGTGAGGAATTAAAACAGCCATGAGCAGGACGTGACGATTCCCTCGGTAAACCCAGCACCAGAGCGTTATGTGCCGGCTCTGCAATTATGGAAGCCACCCAGGATGGCGGAAAATGCTATGGACTGTCCCTGCCTTCACTTGAGGGATGACCGTGTAGTCTTTGACTGTTCCAACTTGACCAGCTGAGATGTGGACGGTACCACAAAAGTGAGAGTCTCCCAGGATTGCTAACCTGGTCAAAAATGCACGCTAAAAGTCAGATGTGTTGGCCTGAGGGTTTCGACCCGAGGGTGCCTAACCAGACACACCGCAATCACATCTGAAAAAATCACTCCGGATGAACGCAAAGAAGAAGAAGAACCTCTTGGCAGGGACCTTTTAAGATTATTAGAAGAATTTCGGAAGTTGATTACGAAATCTCTTTAAATGGAAAGTTGAAAATATTCCATGTAAATATGTTGAAACCATACTATGCTAGACAGGACATTGAGACATGTGTGCAGACGCAGCTAACTGGTGACAGAGACAAAACGACAATTTCCCAACTGAATGACACCTTGACAAACGAAACATCATTAACGACACATTCTTATGACGACAAAGACGACGAAGACATATGGATTTTACCGACAATATGTGATAACGACGACGACGACCAAGTCTACGACATATTGACAACGATTGATCTCGACGACGACGACAATGACATTGAGGACAATTTACAAACAGTAGCATCTGTGATAAATCAGACAGACGTAGACAATACTGAAATCCCAGTACCTATTATGACTGACGACGGGAGTATAAATGACATACATATCTCTGACACTTTGACACAACAACAGCGACAAGACATTTTGACTCTCCTTGACGAGTATAAATCTATCTTTTCTAACAAACCTGGACGCACTGACAAAATAACACATTCAATTGTGCTGACAGATCTGACACCGGTCAAATGTAGACCATATTCTATTCCTCTCCATTACAGAGCAAATTTAGACAAAGAAATTTTAGATTTAGAGAAAAATGGAATAATTCAAAAATCGATGTCTCAATATTCTTCACCGATTGTCCTGGTGAAAAAGAAGGACCAGACAATCCGTTTGTGCATCGACTATAGAGTATTAAATACAAGAACCACAACGGATGCAGAGCCAATGAACAGTTGTGAAGATCTCATTTTAAATATGACTCAATCATCCTTATTTTCCAAGACCGATTTAGCGAAAGGATATTGGCAAGTGCCACTACACCCTGCTTCTAGACATATAACAGCATTCGCAACACCCCTCGGTTTATACGAGTGGCTATATCTTCCATTTGGTCTCAAGAACGCGCCAGCCACATTTGTTAGATTAACTAGATTGTTATTACACGGAATTAAAGATGTTGAAGCCTATATTGATGATATATGCATCCATTCTTCTAATATGACTTCTCACTTACTTACCCTCAAACAAGTCTTCAACCAAATCTCTCTTTTTGGACTTACTATCAAACCTTCCAAGGTTGAATTAGGCTATAGACAAATAGACTTCCTTGGTCATAGAATTTCTGAAGGCAAATTGTTGACAGATGATAAAATTGTTTCCAAGATTCTTAATCTAGAAGTTCCTACCACAAAGAAACAAATTAGAAGTTTACTAGGTCTTATTAACTATTATTCTAAATTTATTCCACATTGGGCAGAACTTACCTCAGTCTTTTCTGATATGTTAACTAAAGATCATTCATCAAAAATTTGTAAAAGTACCAGCTTAGACGATGCAATGTGTAGATTGAAACGTATTTTTTCTAATCCACCAGTCTTACGATTACCCAACATAAATTTACCCTTTATTTTGACCACAGATGCGAGTGCTATCGCAATAGGAGGATGTTTAATGCAAGAAGTGGATGGAGTGAGACACCCGATTCTCTACGTAAGCCGCAAACTAAAGAAGGCAGAGACCCGGTATGCTACAGTGGAATTGGAGGCTTTAAGCCTACTGCTTTGTGTATTGAGATTATCTAAGTTCCTCTTGGGTAGTCACTTTGTTGTGCTCACTGACAATTCGCCATTGTTGGTCCTTAACCAAGGGTCACCTAAAAACCATCGTTTACAAAGATGGTGTCTTCTTCTTCAAGATTTCGACTTCGAAATCCGCCATATCAGAGGCACGGACAACATTATGGCTGACCTTTTATCACGGCAAACGAATGCGCCAGTAGAATGACTTTTAGCACATCGACCATTCGCCATACTAGAAACTGATACTTTTAGTCTGTGGCATATAACAGTGTAACTCTACACCTGCTAGAGTACTTTCATTTAGAAGTAATAACACCTCAGTGAATAGGTTACTTGTGACACCCACGAACATGAAACTTCAAGAGTCACACTTTACGAACTATACGTGAAGAGCTATACTATCAATTGCCCAAGCTCTAGAACGATCCGAGCGAGAGACATTAACAGTGTAATGATTTCAACCTGTGAATTCGCTCTGAAAATTAGAAGAACACCTTATACGCAACATTGAGAACATTCCATACTTGCTGTTGCTACAAAACTTTGCAAACAGCCGAAACAGAACGACGTCGACTACAACACTCAAGAGACAGCCATACTAACTTTAACATTCATGGCATAACACGCTAACAACAGGAGGACAACGCGCACATCATCGTTGGATTTAGTTACTTAATTAATTAATTACTTTAGTATTAAATATGTATTATATTTGCATTAATGATGTATATAAAATGTGTTAACCTGTAATTTGTACATATTCTACTATAATATTACAGGCGGTTCCATTCATAGGCTAAAGGACCGTCCTATACAATTGTCTCTGTGTAAATTATAACCCATTTTTGAGTCATCGTACAAAAAGTACGTATTTTCTTAAAGGGCAAATATCGCCTATTCCATTTGTTCTAAGGGCAATAACACTTACCTCAACTTTAATTATATATTTTAAACAAATACTATTTTGAATGAAAGGTGAGTGAATGACAGCGTGAATGAATTAAATGAGAGAACGATATACTGAGCGGACAAATTGTACGCAAAACGTATTTATTTTAATTTGTCTGCGTCTTTCATGTAAAATTGCATGACTTGTCTAAATTGTTGATACGTGTTTAGTAGTTAGTTTAATATGCTTAGTTTAGTAGTTAGTTTAATATACTTAGTTTAGTAGTTAGTTTAATATACTTAGTTTAGGAGTTAGGATACATCTAAGCACCACTACTTGGAATGCCTGATCATGTATTGCACACAGTGGAGTAATTCATGATTGAGGTTATCCCAACTCGTGACGCTTGGAAATAAGCCACACATTCAGCACACACGTTACACAAACCTTAAAACTCAACACTATCAATTTAAAATACAGTCACTTTATTAGGAGCAGCAACTTATTAGTCAACACACTAACAAGCCAACAGGGACACATGTAGTCTGAGGGGATACAATAACAACGTAACTACATATTTAGCATTATACAACATACGAGAGTAAAAATGTATTGAAATGCACACACAGATCAAGATTTGAAGGTGTACTTAATTAGCCAGGACTTCGGTCTTGTTAATCCTCTTTAATACAGAGGTTAATTGTCTTGGTATCAGTGGGGTACTATGAGAAGGACGGGTTGTAAAAACAACTACTAAACGTCACGTAACTTCGGTCAGATAAGCATTTTTAAGGACACAGGAGAGAGAGTGATCTCTTCACCAAATCAGAGAAGTGGTGTATGGGAGAATACATGAGTTTTGATGCCAGTATGTAGGTTACCAGGTTACTGTACACCAAACTACAAACACCGACTTTAGGTGATTCGGTGACAGAATTAGAACAGATCTAATTACCCTATAACAAACCGTCATATCAGGGGAGAGGGGGGAATCCTGTCACCGCCTCACATTTATAGATATTAATTAAAGGGCTGCAACTCCCGCCCAAGGGATAGAAGTGAGTCACTCCGGGGCCAGAGTAATCTAGAGCCTTCTCGAAGGACTGGTCATTGAGTCCGTGGTCCCGTGGACACTGATGTGGCCCGCCTATTGCGGGGTCCACGAGGAACTCGGACAGAGTTACCACCCGTGTCGGATTGGGACACGTGTGGACCGGCAGAGGACAGACGGACTTCAGAGAGACAACAGGGCCTGCCTTAGAGGGACTCAATAGATATCAATAGATATATAGACATAGGCTAGATAGTTTGCTAGACTGTTGTATGATAACTATCTGTGATATGTAACACAGCGCGGGATTATTAACCCACTGCGCCAAGGCACTGTATATTGAAATACAATAAATGTTCGATATCATATTGAACGGAGTTATTGTTGCCTGTGTGAACCCGAGCTCAGATATCTAGACATGAGCAAGACGATGACACTGACTCACCAACTCAACAATACTAGGTCATTGCTAACACTGACTCACCAACTCAACAATACGAGGTCATTGCTAGCGCTGACTCACCAATGCAGCAGTCTACTTCAGCCACATCAGTTGGCTTACCACCTGTGGAGAGCATCACACAAAACACAAACTCTGTTGCTCCAGCGATGACCCCAGGGGTCTCTGAAGAAAAATGTCCATCTATCCATCATATGCCATGCCGGTAAGCGTGAGCGGTCATGTTTTGCCATCTCACTGGATCAACAGAGTTGTGGATCAGCTCCGTGTATCTGTCTCGACCACGCCACGTGGCCAAGCCATCCAGTATTTACTTCTGTCTTCCCCTTGGTCTGTTCCCTTCGATCTTGCCAGTTGTCACCAAGTTCTCCAAATCATTTCTTCTCATAACATGCCCAAAAATTGTGACTGTCTACGTCTAATGTCTCTAAATCAGTTTACGATCTTCATTTGTTTCATGAAGGACTTGTTCGTTGGTCTTTCTGGCTGTCCATGGTATTTTTTGCGTTTTCCTCAGAAACCACATTTCTACAGCCATCAGATGTTTTTCAGCCTGACTGCTCATTGGCCAAGCTTTACATTCATATAAAAGTACAGGTTCTATGTAGCATCTGAACTCTTTTTCTCGTTTCAATTGACATCTTTTTATTGGTCAGTATGTTTTTCATCTTGCTAAAGGCTACTTTTGCCATGGCGATTCTTGTTCTAATCAATTCGATTTGGTGTATAAAGCTACAGGTTCTTTAACTGCTGGGTTGGGGATCGGTGTGGTTTTGTACCTGATAACTGGAGTTGCAGCACAGAATGTTCGCCCGGCTGCTGTGATGAGCCGGTCCTGCAAACCTTTCAGCCTGACTGCTCATTGGCCAAGCTTTACATCCATATAAAAGTACAGGTTCTATGTAGCATCTGAACTCTTTTTCTCGTTTCAATTGACATCTTTTTATTGGTCAGTATGTTTTTCATCTTGCTAAAGGCTACTTTTGCCATGGCGATTCTTGTTCTAATCAATTCGATTTGGTGTACAAAGCTACAGGTTCTTTAACTGCTGGGATGGGGATCGGTGTGGTTTTGTACCTGATAACTGGAGTTGCAGCACAGCATGTTCGCCCGGCTGCTGTGATGAGTCGGTCCTGCAAACGTTGCATTTCGTCATCTCCTCGGAAGGCTAACTGGATGAAAACCTTGAGTTTAGGGACTAGTTTCTTCTGGTTTAGATTTGGGCTGTTGGCACCAAATCGAATTGTATTTATCAATTTACATGCAGGTGCGAGGCCATCTGCATAGGTAGAACAGAGCGACAGTTACATAACAGGATGTTGGAACACATTTCTAACTGGGTGGACAAGATACTACACAAAGAAAATGGTAGCCTAGGCAGGCAGACACACCGGAACAGTCCTGCTTCATCGGTCGCGAGATACGTGCTCGAGAGTGGTCATATGTTCAACACACAGAATAGTCAGTTGTTAAGGTTTGCTGAAGCCACAGTGACCAACCTGCGTGTGCCGGTCTTGTGCAAGCAGAAAGACATATTAGTCAGTTTAAAATTACCGTTGTAGACAATCGACATTCATATCACATTACATTGGCACCTTGCCGTCTTGACAGACGATAGTTTGTGCTTTAAAATGGCATAATAGCTTTTACCTATGGCGGTAGCGAATGTTACTAATAAGGCCAATTTGCGCTGTAAATGTCCGTTCACAGTGGGTGCATGTGAACACGTGGTCATTTCCACCATCATGCACCATTTTACGTCTCACACGCTCAGTGTGTGACTTATCTGCAATAATTTTCTCCTTTGTCTTTATTCCATTTCTGATTTTTGCCCTCCATGCAACACGTTCAGCCGCGACTTTCTCCCAATGTGCATTATCAATGCCTGTATCAATCATGTACCGCTTACACACATCTTTGTATCGTAGTAGAGGCCGACCCTGAGATCTCTTACCCATCTGTAATTCATCAAAAAAGATGTCCTTTGGTATTCTACCATCATCCATCCTCCTAAGATGTCCTATCCATCTAAGTCTACGAAGACTGAGCATGGAATAAACCGTCACACAACCTGATCTTTCCAATACTTCAGTATTTGTGAATTTGTCTTGCCACTTAATACCAAGAATTCTTCGCAGACACCGCATATGAAAGCTGTCTAAACGTTTCTCTTGGTGTCAGTAAGCTATCCAGGTTTCACTGCCATAAAGAAGAGTACTAAGGATACAGGCTTGATAGACAAGGACTATTGTTTTGGCAGTAAGCTTCCTGTTCTCCCAGACTCTTTTTCTTAACCTGTTCATTGTTGTTGCTGCCTTACCAATCCAGCTGTTGATTTCCTGATCTAGGGATAATTTGCTATTTACCACTGATCCTAGATATGTAAAATGGTCTACCATCTCTAGTTCGGCGTCGTCAATAAAGATTGATGGTACCCCATGTGCACCTTGTGACATAATCCATGTCTTCTTTTTGCTAATTGTTAAACCAAATTCAGAACAAGCATTGGAGAATGCAGATAGTAGACATTGCAATTCTTCCTCAGAGTGGGTCGTAACTGCAGCATCATCTGCAAAAAGCAACTCTCTGATCAGTACCCTCCTAATTTTGGTCTTGGCCTTCAATCTCTGAGCATTGTAGAGGCCGCCATCTGAGCGTGAATGAATGTATATACCACCATCCTGATCACAAAAGGCATATTTCAGTAGAAGTGAAAAGTATATTCCAAAGAGGGTGGGAGCTAGTACACAACCTTGCTTAACTCCACTCTTGATTTCAAACTCTTCAGAAGTTGCACCATCAAACAATCGACATTACTGTGCGAATATGCGTATATTTCAGATTGAAGGATTTATCTAGTTATTTCACTTTATGTTGTGTGAATTCTGCAGTATGTACCTGACGAGATGCAGCGAAATATGCCAGGCAAAAAATCGTGCAATCTATTGTTTGTGTCTTCGTTATTCAAATTCACTACGGGAAAACATTGTTTTGACATTCCAGTGAGTCCAGACATGAGGAAAACGCACTGAATAGAACAGACTGAGAAAACCTGATGTCAGAGCAACTAGAGACACTCTTGTCTGCAGCCCACCATACGAAGGAAATAGAACAGACAGAAAACCTGATGTCAGAGCAACTAGAGACATTCTTGTCTGCAGCCCACCATACGAAGGAAATAGAACAGACTGAGAAAACCTGATGTCAGAGCAACTAGAGACACTCTTGTCTGCAGCCCACCATGCGAAGGAAATAGAACAGACTGAGAAAACTTGATGTCAGAGCAACTAGAGACACTCTTGTCTGCAGCCCACCATGCGAAGGAAATAGAACAGACTGAGAAAACTTGATGTCAGAGCAACTAGAGACACTCTTGTCTGCAGCCCACCATGCGAAGGAAATAGAACACACTGAGAAAACCTGATGTCAGAGCAACTAGAGACACTCTTGTCTGCAGCCCACCATACGAAGGAAATAGAACAGACTGAGAAAACTTGATGTCAGAGCAACTAGAGACACTCTTGTCTGCAGCCCACCATGCGAAGGAAATAGAACAGACTGAGAAAACCTGATGTCAGAGCAACTAGAGACACTCTTGTCTGCAGCCCACCAGGCAAACGACATAGCAGGAGTCCTAACCATACACAGAGAAGGGAATTACAGAGATGAATAATATTGGGGGGGGGGGGACATGGAGGGGGCTGTAGAAGATAGCATAAGATTGGATGTGGGGACTTCTTCTTCTTCTCCACTCTGTAGATGACGCGGTTAATCTACTCCCCTTCCCCCACCTCCCCGGTAAGTCTGTAGACCAGTCTCCACTCTGTAGATGACGCGGTTAATCTACTCCCCCCACCCACCCACTTCCCAGTAAGGCTGTAGACCAGTCTCCACTCTGTAGATGATTCGGTTATTCTACTCCACCTCCCCGGTAAGTCTGTAGACCATCCTCCACTCTGTAGATGACGCGGTTAATCTACTCACACCTCCCCGGTAAGTCTACTAGTACCAGTCTCCACTCTGTAGATGACGCGGTTATCTACTCACTCACGACCTCTCCCCGTAAGTCTGTAGACCAGTCTCCACTCTGTAGATGACGCGGTTAATCTACTCCCCCCCCCCACCTCCCCGGTAAGTCTGTAGACCAGTCTCCACTCGTAGATGACGCCGGTTACATCTACTTCGCACACCTCCCCGGTAAGTCTGTAGACCAGTCTCCACTCTGTAGATGACGCGGTTAATCTACTCGCACACTCCCCGTGTAAGTCTGTAGACCAGTCTCCACTCTGTAGATGACGCGGTTAATCTACTCACACCACTCCCGGTAAGTCTACCGTCCCCATCTGTAATCCGTAATCTACTCCTCATCACCCCCCACACCTCCCCGTAAGTCTGGTAGACCATCCTCCACTCTGTAGATGACGCGGTTTAATCTACTCACCTCCCCGGTAAAGTCTGTAGACCAGTCTCCACATCTGTAGATGACGCGGTTATACTACTCCCCACGTCACTCACCTCCCCGGTAAGTGCTGTAGACCAGTCTCCACTCTTAGATGACGCGGTCTAATCTACTCCTCACCTCCCCGGTAATGTAACCATCTCCACTCTGTAGATCGCGGTTTAACTCTACTCACCTCCCCCGGTAAGTCGTAGACCATCTCCACTCTGTAATGACGCGGTTATCTCTACTCACACACACCCATCCCCGTAAGTCTGTAGACCAGTCTCCACTCTGTAGATGACGCGGTTAATCTACTCCCGCCACACCTCCCCGGTAAGTCTGTAGACCAGTCTCCACTCTGTAATGACGCGGTTAATCTACTTCCCACCGCACAACCTCCCCGGTAAGTCTGTAGACCAGTCTCCACTCTGTAGATGAACAGCGGTTAATCTACTTCGCCTATCTACTCACACTCCCCGGTAAGTCTGTAGACCAGTCTCCACTCTGTAGATGACGCGTTTAATCTACTTCGCTCACAACCTCCCCGGTAAGTCTGTAGACCATCTCCACTCTGTAGATGACGCGGTTAATCTACTTCCTCAGCACACTCCCACTCCACCAGACGCGGTAATGTACTTCCTCAACGCTCCCCGGTAAGTCTGTAGACCCAGTCTCCACTCTGTAGAGATGACGCGGTAATCTACTTCACTCACAACCTCCCCGGTAAGTCTGTAGCACCAGTACCTCCACTCTGTAGAATTAGTGACGCGGTTAATCTACGTGCCAGCACGCCACCACAGCCTCCCGTACGTCTGTCGACGCAGTCTCCACTCGTAATTGAGGCGGTTAATCTACGCACACCTCCCCAGATAAAACTCTGTAGGCAACCAGTCTCAACCTCTGAGATGACGTGGGGACGTTATGCGACTATCTCCTCCCATTCACACCCCACCACTCCCCGTACGAGTCTGTAGCCCAGTCTCCACTCTGTAGAATGACGCGTTAATCTACTCCAGTCAAAGCCCCACGCCCCGTAATCTGTATACCAGTCTCCAATCTGTCAGACGCGGTACCTCATCCCCGCAACGTGCCCGTGCTAGTCGAAGAACAGAATCTCCACCGCTCTGTAGATTGGGAAGGGTTAGCTTTACTTTCCTCACGCCCGCCCCGGGGCCCCCCCCAAGTGGGGCCTCCCGGTAAGTCTGTAGACAGTCCTCCGTGTTACTCTGTTAGAGGTGAGGGCGGTTAATCTACTGTCGTCTACGCCCCCAGCCCAACCTCGCCTGGTGAGTTGTAGCCAGTCTCCACTCTGGTATGGTGGGTGTAGATGCGCGGTTATATACTTTTCCTCACCCGCCCCTCCCCAACATCGCGTCACCACCACTCCGCCGGTGGTCTGTCTCACACCCGGGCCCTCACAAAGCCTCCCCGTAGTCTTGTTGTCACCTCCCTGGGTTGCAGATGACGCGCTGCTTCCCGCCCGCCCGACTCGGGTAGTCTGGTAGACCATCTCCACTCTGTAGTTATGAAGCGGTTAATCACTTCATTCACCCCCACCCCCAGCACGCGTCCTCCGGTAGTCTGTAGAACAGTCTCCGCTCGTGTAGATGGACGCTGTTAATCTACTTCCGTCGACCCGGGAGGGCACGGCACACCCAAACCACCCCGCCGCCCGCGCAACGGTCCGGCCGGTGAAAGATCTGTAGACCATCTCCACTCTGTAGGTATTTTAAATGAACGCTGGCGGTTAATCTACTTCCTCACACCGACCCCCACCAGCACTCACCCGGATTAAGATCTGTAGACCGTATTCCCTCCACATCTGTAGATGACGGCGGTTAAAAAAATCTACTTTTCCTCACCACCGCCCCCCATTACTTCCCTTATTCGGCTCAAACCCACCCAGCCCCAACCTCCCCTTGTAAGTCTGTAACCAGAAATTGATCCGGACTCTGATAAATGAACGCGGGTTAATCTACTTACGGATCCTCACGCCCCCACCCCCCCCCTCCCCACCCCACCTCCCCAGGTACGTTCTGTAGACTGCAGAAGTCCTCCACTGGGACTGTAAGTAAGACGAGCGGTTAATCTACTCCCTATTATTAAAAAAAAAAAAAGAAAAATGATGAGGTGGGGGATGACGCGGTTAATCTACGTGGCCCCCCCCCCCACCTCCCCGGTTAAATCTTTAAGTCCATCCTCCACTCTGTGGAGATGAAGCGCGGTAATAATCCTACTAGATCTGGGCTCCTCGGGGGCCTCACCACCACCATCCTTCACCGGGAACGCACGCCCCCCGGGCCCCGCGCCGCCCCGACCCTTCCCCGTAAGGTCTGTTGAAGCCAGTCTCCACTACTGTAGATGGTAACCGGTTAGTCTACCCCTTCTACCAAATTCCAACCCGCGCCCCCCCACCGTCCCCGGTAAGGTCTGTGACCAGGTCTCCACTCTGTAGATGACGCGTTTAATCTACTCCCCCCCCCCCCCCACGTCCGCCGCGGTATCCTGTTAACCATCTCCACTCTGTAGATACGCGGTAATCTACTTCCTCACGGCGACCCCCCGCCCCCGCGCCCCACCGATCCCCCGGTAAGTCATGTAGACCAGTGCTCCCACTGCTGTAGATTGAACGAAGGGCGTGGTTATCTTGCTCCCACCCCCGCCAGTCCATCTACGCCGGTTGCCCTCACCCAGCTTGGTCCTCAACACCCCAGGGGCCCCCACGCACCGACCCCCCCTCCGTACAATTCCTCACCACCCAGCCGGCCCCCCCCAAAAAGCAAACGCCGCCAAACCTCCCGGTAAGTGTTCTGTAGACCAGATCTCCACGTCGCTGTAATTACGCGGTTAATCTACTTCGCGCACTCACCCCCACGGGGACCCCCCGGGACCTCACGGGCACCCCCTCCCCCAACCTCCCCGGTAAGGTCACTGTAGAACAGGGTCCTCCACTCTGTAGATGACAGGCGTTTTACATCTACTTCCTACAACGGGAGGCCCCCGGACCACCCCCAACCTCCCCCCCCGTTAAGTCTTTAGACTCAGTCTCCAACTCTGTAAGATGTTACAGATAAACGGCGGTTTATCCTCTTCCCCCTTTCCTTAGGGGTTCTTCTATTCAATTCCCCGCCCACCACCCGCGGCCCCCCACCTCCCGGTAAGTCTTTAGACCGACCAGTCTCCACTCCTGTAGAATGGTACGGCGTTGAGTCCGTACTTCCTCCGCCCGACCCCGCCCCCGCCAACCTCCGCACCGTTAAGTGTCTGTAACCAGTCTCCACAACCCTGTATATGACGGGCGGTATAATCTACCTCCCCGTCACCCCCCGCTCCAACCTCCCCGTAGTTCCTGTAAACCCGGGTCCCTCCACTCTGTAGGAAGACGCAGCGGGGCGGTTAATCTACTCCTCACCCGTTTTTCCTCCTCACCCCCACGCCCGAGCCTAGGTCCCTCACCCCCCCCACTTCCTCAACCGCACCGGGCCCCAACCCCCCCCCCCCCCCCCACCCCCCCCCCAACCTCCCCGGTACGGGTCTTTAGACAGTCTCAACACTCTGAGATTGACGCGGTTAATCCTACTTCCTAAACATATTCTAGTCCGCACCACCCAGCACGCCCAGCCAGGGCCACCCCCGCCCCCCCACAACCATCCCCGGTTAAGTCTGTAGACCGTCATGCCACGGCTGTGAGATGACGCGGGATTAATCGTACTTCCGCACCCCCCGGGACCCCCAAACGGCCCCAACCCCTCCCGTAACTCTGTAGGACCTTCCTCCACGTCCTGTAGATGTCTATCTAGATTTGATGCGGTTAATCTACTTCTAAATACCCCCCGCGCCCCCCCCAACCACCGGTCCCCGGTAGGGGGTCACTGTACACCAAGTCTCTCCACTCTGTATATGAATCGGTTAATCTAGACTACCCCGCCGGGGCCCCCGGGCCGGGCCCCCCAATTCTACCCCCGCCCCCCCAAGCGCGGTAAACACTGTTAGATCCGATCTATACTCATCCACTCTGTTTAGATGATCGTGTTTAATCTACTCTCTACTTGACTAACTACTCCCCATCGGGGACCTCCAGTGAAGGGGGTCTGTAAACCAGTCTCCACGTCTGGTAATGATGCCGTTATCTACTTCCCTCCCGCCATTAAATCTATAAGCCCAGTCTCCACAACTGTAGATTGATAGATTTAAAATCTACCCCCCCCCCACCCCGTAACGGTCTCTGTAGATCATCTCCACTAACTGTAGATGTGCGGTTAATCTACTCCCCTCCCCAGTAAAGGAGGTCTGTAGACCAGTCTCCCCAGCCTCTGTATCATTGGAGGGCGGTTAGGTCTACTCCAACCCCTCCCAGTAACGTCGGTAGACCAGTCCTCCACTTCTTGTAGTGGATGCCCTTTAATCCCTACTCTCCCGCCCCCCCCAGTAAGTCTGTAGGACCCCGTCTCCACCCCGGCCGTACTCCACGTCTGGTAGATGACGGCGTTAATCTAAAGACCCACGCCTCCCCGCACCTCCCCGGTTAGGTCTGTATAGACCCCCTCCTCCACTCTGGAGAGGACGCGGTTTAATCCTACTACCAACCACCGGCCGGGGCCCTACCCCCACCTCCACCTGGTAAGGTCTGTAGACAGCCGTCTCGCACATTCTGTAGATGAGCTGTTAATCTACTGTTCTAACCTCTAAACTGCCACCTCCACCCACCTCCAGTCAGATCTTAGAACAGAGAGGGTCTCAGGCACTCGGTTAGAGATTGATGTCGCCGTTGCATAAGCTACTCCCTCCCCCCCCCCCCTGTAAAGTCTGTAGAGGGCTGTGACCCGATGGGTCTCCACTCTGTAATATATGGGCGGGTTAATCTACCCCCCCTTTTCCCTCACCTCCCAGGTAAGGTTCTGTAATACTATTCTCAGTCTCTGTAGATGGATGCAGGTGAATCTCGCCCCTCACCCAACCCACCTCCCCGGTAGATGGTTCCTGTAGACCAGAAGGGTCTCCACTCATGGGTTAGATTTGGACTGTTAATCTACCCGGCCTATGATTTAAAAGAAAAAAAAGGGAAATTAATATGGAGAGATGGAGGAGAGGTATATATTAATTGGCGAGAGGGAGCTCCAACTCTGTAGATTATGCTGTTTAATCTAAGACCGCCCCGGCTGCAAGCCGCCACCTCGCCGTTAAGTCGCTGTAGACCCGGTCTAAACACTCTGTAGATAATGCTGTTAATCTACTACTAAAACCCCTCTAAGGCCCGTAGTAAAGTCTGTAGCCAGTCTCACAATATCTGTAGTAGATGATGCGGTTTAATCTATGCCCCCTCTCCCTAGCCCCCTATCCCCCTCCCCCCACCTCCCCGGTAAGTCTGTAGACCAGACTCCCCTCTGTAGATGATGCAGTTAATCAGCTCCCTCCCCCAGTCAAGTCGTAGACAGCGTCCTCCAGCTCTGTAGATGATGCGGTTAGCTACTCGCGGCTTCACGGTAAGTGCTGTAGACCAGACTCCACTCTGTAGAGGATGCAGTCATCGTAACCCCTCCCCTCGGGCGCGCCCCGTAAGTCTGTAGAGACCGTCTCCACACTTCTGTAGATGATGCGATTATCTACTGTCTTTACGTCTCACCCAGGTAGGTCTGTAGACCATCTCGTCTCCACTCTGTAGATAATGCCGTTAATCTACTCACCTCCACGGTAAGTCTGTCGACTCATACTCCACTCGTCGATGAATGCAGTTTATCTACTCCCCTCCCATCCCCCAGTAAGTCTGTAGACCAGTCTCCACTCTGTAGATGATGCGGTAATCGACTCAGTACAGTCTGTAGACCAGTCTCCACTCTGTAGATGATGCGGTTTAATCTACTCCCCTCCCCCAGTAAGCCTGTAGACCAGTCTCCACTGCCTGGAGAGTGCTGCGGTTAATCTACTCGCCAGTAAGTCGGTAGCCAGTCTCCTCTCTGTAGATGATGCGTTAATCTACTCCCCTCACCCCATTGTCTGTGGACCAGTCCTCCACTCTAGACCAGTCTCCCCTCTGTAATGATGCGGTTGACTCCTCATTTGTAAGTCTGTAGACACCGTCTCTCCACTCTGTCGATGACGCGTTACTCTACTTCCCACCATCTCCCCGGTAAGTCTGTAGACCCGACTCCACTCTGTAGATGACGCAGTTAGCTCTCACCTCGGTAAGTCTGTAGACGACGTCTCCACCGCTGTAGAGGACGCGCGTGTAATCTACTCCCCTCCCTCCACCTCTCCCCAGTAAGTCTGTAGACCAGGTCTCCACTCTGTAGATGATGCCGTTAATCTACCCCACTGCCCATCTACTCCGCCATACGTCTGTAGACGAGTCGCCACTCTGTAGATGATGCGGTTAATCTACTTTCCCCACCTCACCACAGTAAGTCTGTAGACCAAGTCCTCCACTCTGTAGATGGTGCGTTAATCTACCCCCCTCGCACACGGTAGGCTCTGTAGAGCGAGTCTCCACTCTGTAGAGTGAGTGGTGGCTGCGGTGTGAATCTACTCCGCCCTCCCGCCAGTAGTCTGTAGACCAGTCCTCCACACCCTGTCGATGATGCGGTTCATCTAACTCCCCCAGGAGACTCCCCGGTAAGTCTGAATAGACAGCCAGACTCCGACTCTGTAGATGCTGTCAGTTAATCTACTCCCCTACGCGCCCCAGTAAGCTGTAGACGAGTCTCCACGGGTCTGTAGCATGAATGCGGTAAATATCTACTTCTGGCCCCTCAGTGCGGATCTGTAACTCAGACCTCCACTCTGTAGATGAAGCAAGTTAATCGTACGCCCCTCGGGGCCGCCCGTAGATAAGTCTGTAGAACCAGTCTCCACTCTGTAGATGCTGCGTTAATCTACTGCGGCCCCAGTAGCGTCTGTAGACCAGGTCTCCACTGACGTGTAGATGATGCGTAATCACTACCACTCGGACCCCAGTAACTCTGGCAAAACTCTGTAGACCAGTCATCCACGCTGCTAGATGATGCGTTAGAGGGTCTACGCCCCTCCCGGCACGTCCCCGGTACGGCTGTAAACCAGACCCCTCTGTAGATGATGCAAGTAATCTACGTTTCCCCTCAGATTCCTGTATCGAGTCTCCACTCTGTAGATGACTCGCGGTTAATCTACTGGTCCACTTCTCTCTCTGTCACCTCCCAGTAAGTCTTAGAGGGCCCAGTCTACCACTCTGTAGATGATGCCGGGTAATATCTACTCCGGCCCTCGCGCCACGTAAGTATCTGTAGACGAGTCTCCCCTCTGTAGATGATGGGGTCGGTTAATCGTACGTTTCACCTGCCCCGGTAATGTCTGTAGACCATCTGCCCAGCTCTGTAGATGATGCGTGTAATCGATCTACCACCCGCCTACGGGTGTGCCCGCCACCTCCGCCCCTAGACAAGTGCTGTAGAGACCAGTCTCCACTCTGTAGATGATGCGGTTAGCTACTCCCCTCGGACGGGCCCCAGTAAGAGTCTGTAGACCAGTCTCCACTCGGAGATGCTCAGTTAATCGTACGCCCCTCCCCCCGTACGCTCACCTCCCCGTACGTCTGTAGACAGACTCCACTCTGTATGATGATTATGCAGTTACATCTACTCTAGCTCGCCCTCCCCCAGTAGGAGGGGAGGGAGGGGTCTGTAGACGGAGTCTCCATCTCTGTAGATGACTGCGGTTTACATTAATCTACTCCCCTCCCCAGTAATCGTAGACCAGTCCCACTCTGTGAGATGATGCAGTACTCCGGGGACTCACCTCAGTTAGCCTGTGAGTACGCCGTCTCCACTCTGTCAGATATGACTAGGTTATCTCCCGCCCTCCCCCCACGCTCCCCGGTAAGTCTGTAGGACCCGTCTCGACTCTGTAGATGACGTGCTGTTATCTACTCCCCTCTCCCCGAGTCCTGTAGACACACTCTGTACCGAGACTCCGTATATATGCTGGTTTATTATATTTTGTCTGTAGACAGTCTCCACTCTGTAGATGATGCGTAATCTACTCCCACCTCCCCGAAGTCTGTAGACCAGACTCCACTCTGTAGATGATTGCGGTTAATCTACTCCCCTCCCCGGTAGTCTGTAGACGAGTCTCCACTCTGTAGATGATGCGGTTAATCTACTCCCCTCCCCAAAGCGCACGAGTGGGTCGGTAAGTCTGTAGAGCCAGTCTCCACTCTGTAGATGATGCGGTTAATCTACTCGCCCTCACGTCCCCAGTAAGTCTGTAGACGAGTCCTCCACTCTGTAGATGATGCGGTTAATCTACTCCCCCTCCCCCCACTCCCCGGTAAGTCTGTAGACCAGACTCCACTCTGTAGATGATGCCGTTAATCTACTCCCCTACTCTTCCCCTCCCCCAGTAAGCTGTAACGATCCTCCCTAGTCATCTCACTCTGTAGATGATGCGGTTATCTCTACCCTCCCCTCAACCCCAGTAATTTATGTAGACCAGACTCCACTCTGTAGATGATGCAGTTTAATCTACTCCCCTCCCCAGTAGTCTGTAGACCAGTCTCCACTCTGTAGATGATGCGGTTAATCTACTCCCCTCCCCCAGTAAGTCTGTAGACCAGTCTCCACTCTGTAGATGATGCGGTTAATCTACTCCCCTCCCCCAGTAAGTCTGTAGACCAGTCTCCACTCTGTAGATGATGCGGTTAATCTACTCCCCTCCCCCTCCCCGGTAAGTCTGTAGACCAGTCTCCACTCTGTAGATGATGCGGTTAATCTACCCCTCCCCACCTCCCCAGTAAGTCTGTAGACGAGTCTCCACTCTGTAGATGATGCGGTTAATCTACTCCCCCTCCCCCAGTAAGTCTGTAGACCCGTCTCCACTCTGTAGATGATGCGGTTAATCTACTCCCCTTCCCCCCCAGTAAGTCTGTAGACCAGTCTCCACTCTGTAGATGATGCGGTTAATCTACCCCCTCCCCCACCTCCCCGGTAAGTCTGTAGACCAGTCTCCACTCTGTAGATGATGCGGTTAATCTACCCCCCTCCCCCACCTCCCCGGTAAGTCTGTAGACCAGTCTCCACTCTGTAGATGATGCGGTTAATCTACTCCCCTCCCCCAGTAAGTCTGTAGACCAGTCTCCACTCTGTAGATGATGCGGTTAATCTACCCCCCTCCCCCCACCTCCCCGGTAAGTCTGTAGACCAGTCTCCACTCTGTAGATGATGCGTTAATCTACTCCCCTCCCCCAGTAAGTCTGTAGACGAAGTCTCCACTCTGTAGATGATGCGGTTAATCTACTTCCCTCCCACCAGTAAGTCTGTAGACCAGTCCTCCACTCTGTAGATGATGCAGTTAATCTTACTCCCTCCCCCAGTAAGCCTGTAGACCAGTTTCCACTCTGTAGATGATGCGGTTAATCTACTCCCCTCCCCCAGTAGTCTCTGTAGACCAGTCTCCCTCTGTGATGATGCGGTTAATCTACTCCCTCCCCCATTAAGTCTGTAAGACCAGTCTCCACTCTGTAGACCAGTCTCCCACTTCTGTAGATGATGCGGTTAATCTACTCCCCTCCCCCAGTAAGTCTGTAGACGAGTCTCCACTCTGTAGATGATGCGGTTAATCTACTCCCCACCTCCCCGTAAGTCTGTAGACCAGACTCCACTCTGTAGATGATGCAGTTAATCTACTCCCCGTCCCCCAGTAAGTCTGTAGACGAGTCTCCACTCTGTAGATGATGCGGTTAATCTACCCCCCTTCCCCACCTCCCCGGTAAGTCTGTAGACCAGTCTCCCCTCTGTAGATGATGCGGTTAATCTACTCCCCCTCCCCCACCCTCCCAGTAAGTCTGTAGACCAGTCTCCACTCTGTAGATGATGCGGTTAATCTACTCCCCTCCCCCAGTAAGTCTGTAGACCAGTCTCCACTCTGTAGATGATGCGGTTAATCTACCCCCTCCCCCCCACCTCCCCGGTAAGTCTGTAGACCAGACTCCACTCTGTAGATGATGCGGTTAATCTACTCCCCTCCCCCAGTAAGTCTGTAGACGAGTCTCCACTCTGTAGATGATGCGGTTAATCTACTCCCCTCCCCAGTAAGTCTGTAGACCAGATCTCCACTCTGTAGATGATGCAGTTAATCTACTCCCCATTCCCCCAGTAAGTCCTGTAGACCGAGTCTTCCACTCTGTAGATGATGCGGTTAATCTACTCCCTCCCCCCCAGTAAGTCTGTAGACCAGTCTCCACTCTGTAGATGATGCGGTTTAATCTACTCCCCCTCCCCACCTCCCCGGTAAGTCTGTAGACCAGTACTCCACTCTCGTAGATGATGCGGTTAATCTACTCCCCTCCCCCACCCTCCCAGTAAAGTCTGTAGACTAGTCTCCACTCTGTAGATGATGCGTTAATCTACCCCCTCCCCACCTCCCCAGGTAAGTCTGTAGACCTCAGTCTCCACTCTGGTAGATGATGCAGGTTAATCTACTCCCCTCCCCCACCTCCCAGTAAGTCTGTAGACCAGTCTCCACTCTGTAGATGATGCGGTTAATCTACTCCCCCTCCCCCTGTAAGTCTGTAGACCAGTCTCCACTCTGTAGATGATGCGGTTAATCTACTCCCCTCCCCCCAGTAAGCCTGTAGACGAGTCTCCACTCTGTAGATGATGCGGTTAATCTACTCCCCTCCCCCAGTAAGTCTGTAGACCAGTCTCCACTCTGTAGATGATGCGGTTAATCTACTCCCCCCCTCCCAGTAAGTCTGTAGACCAGTCTCCACTCTGTAGATGATGCCTTTAATCTACTCCCCCCCACCCCCAGTAAGTCTGTAGACCCAGTCTCCACTCTGTAGATGATGCAGTTTAATCTACAGTAAGTCTGTAGACCAGTCTCCACTCTGTAGATGACTGCGTTAATCTACCCCCCTCCCCCACGGTAAGTCTGTAGACGACGTCTCCACTCTGTAGATGATGCGGTTAATCTACTCCCCCTCTCAGTAAGTCTGTAGACCCGTCTCCACTCTGTAGATGACGCGGTTAATCTACTCCCCCTCCCCACCTCCCAGTAAGTCTGTAGACCAGTCTCCACTCTGTAGATGATGCCGTTTATCTACTCCCCCTCGCCCTGTAAGTCTGTAGACCAGTCTCCACTCTGTAGATGATGCGGTTAATCTACCCCCCTTTCCCCACCTCCCCGGTAAGTCTGTAGACCAGTCTCCACTCTGTAGATGATGCGGTTAATCTACCCCCCTCCCCCCACCTCCCCGGTAAGTCTGTAGACCAGTCTCCACTCTGTAGATGATGCGGTTAATCTACTCCCCCTCCCCCCACCTCCCCGGTAAGTCTGTAGACCAGACTCCACTCTGTAGATGATGCAGTTAATCTACTCCCCTCCCCCACAGGAAGTCTGTAGACGAGTCCTCCACTCTGTAGATGATGCGTTAATCTACTCCCTATCCCCCCAGTAAGTCTGTAGACCAGTCTCCACTCTGTAGATGATGCAGTTAATCTACTCCCCTCCCCCAGGTAAGCCTGTAGACCAGTTTCCACTCTGTAGATGATGCGGTTAATCTACTCCCCTCCCCAGTAAGTCTGGTAGACCAGTTCCTCCACTCTGTAGATGATGCGGTAATCTACTCCCCTCCCCCAGTAAGTCTGTAGACCAGTCTACACTCTGTAGATGATGCGGTTAATCTACTCCCCTCCCCCATTAAGTCTGTAGACCAGTCTCCACTCTGTAGACCAGTCTCCACTCTGTAGATGATGCGGTTAATCTACTCCCCTCCCCCAGTAAGTCTGTAGACGAGTCTCCACTCTGTAGATGATGCGGTTAATCTCCCACCTCCCCGGTAAGTCTGTAGACCAGACTCCACTCTGTAGATGATGCAGTTAATCTACTCCCCTCCCCCAGTAAGTCTGTAGACGAGTCTCCACTCTGTAGATGATGCGGTTAATCTACTCCCCTCCCCCAGTAAGTCTGTAGACCAGTCTCCACTCTGTAGATGATGCAGTTAATCTACTCCCCTCCCCCAGTAAGTCTGTAGACGAGTCTCCACTCTGTAGATGATGCGGTTAATCTACCCCCCTTTCCCCACCTCCCCGGTAAGTCTGTAGACCAGTCTCCACTCTGTAGATGATGCGGTTAATCTACCCCCCTCCCCCCACCTCCCCGGTAAGTCTGTAGACCAGTCTCCACTCTGTAGATGATGCGGTTAATCTACTCCCCTCCCCCAGTAAGTCTGTAGACCAGTCTCCACTCTGTAGATGATGCGGTTAATCTACCCCCCTCCCCCCACCTCCCCGGTAAGTCTGTAGACCAGACTCCACTCTGTAGATGATGCAGTTAATCTACTCCCCTCCCCCAGTAAGTCTGTAGACGAGTCTCCACTCTGTAGATGATGCGGTTAATCTACTCCCCTCCCCCAGTAAGTCTGTAGACCAGTCTCCACTCTGTAGATGATGCAGTTAATCTACTCCCCTCCCCCAGTAAGCCTGTAGACCAGTTTCCACTCTGTAGATGATGCGGTTAATCTACTCCCCTCCCCCAGTAAGTCTGTAGACCAGTCTCCACTCTGTAGATGATGCGGTTAATCTACTCCCCTCCCCCATTAAGTCTGTAGACCAGTCTCCACTCTGTAGACCAGTCTCCACTCTGTAGATGATGCGGTTAATCTACTCCCCTCCCCCAGTAAGTCTGTAGACGAGTCTCCACTCTGTAGATGATGCGGTTACTCTCCCACCTCCCCGGTAAGTCTGTAGACCAGACTCCACTCTGTAGATGATGCAGTTAATCTACTCCCCTCCCCCAGTAAGTCTGTAGACGAGTCTCCACTCTGTAGATGATGCGGTTAATCTACTCCCCTCCCCCAGTAAGTCTGTAGACCAGTCTCCACTCTGTAGATGATGCAGTTAATCTACTCCCCTCCCCCAGTAAGTCTGTAGACGAGTCTCCACTCTGTAGATGATGCGGTTAATCTACTCCCCTCCCCCAGTAAGTCTGTAGACCAGTCTCCACTCTGTAGATGATGCGGTTAATCTACTCCCCTCCCCCAGTAAGCCTGTAGACGAGTCTCCACTCTGTAGATGATGCGGTTAATCTACTCCCCTCCCCCAGTAAGTCTGTAGACCAGTCTCCACTCTGTAGATGATGCGGTTAATCTACTCCCCTCCCCCAGTAAGTCTGTAGACCAGACTCCACTCTGTAGATGATGCAGTTAATCTACTCCCCTCCCCCAGTAAGCCTGTAGACGAGTCTCCACTCTGTAGATGATGCGGTTAATCTACCCCCCCCCCCCCCCCCAGTAAGTCTGTAGACCAGTCTCCACTCTGTAGATGATGCGGTTAATCTACCCCTCCCTCCCAGTAAGTCTGTAGACCAGTCTCCACACTGTAGTTGATGCCTTTAATCTACCCCCCCCCCCCTCAGTAAGTCTGTAGACCCGTCTCCACTCTGTAGATGATGCAGTTAATCTACTCCCCTCCCCCACCTCCCAGTAAGTCTGTAGACCAGTCTCCACTCTGTAGATGATGCCTTTAATCTACTCCCCCCCCCCTCAGTAAGTCTGTAGACCCGTCTCCACTCTGTAGATGATGCGGTTAATCTACTCCCCTCCCCCACCTCCCAATAAATCTGTAGACCAGTCTCCACTCTGTAGATGGTGCAGTTAATCTACTCCACCCCCCCCCCCCCAGTAAGTCTGTAGACCAGTCTCCACTCTGTAGACGATGTGGTAAATCTACTCCCCGCCCCCTCCTAGTAAGTCTGTAGACCAGTCTCCACTCTGTAGATGATGCCGTTAATCTACTCCCCCCCCCCCATTAAGTCTGTAGACCAGTCTCCACTCTGTAGATGTGTAGATGACGCGGTTAATCTACTTCCCCCCCCCACCTCCCCGGTAAGTCTGTAGACCAGTCTCCACTCTGTAGATGATGCGGTTAATCTACCCCCCTCCCCCCACCTCCCCGGTAAGTCTGTAGACCAGTCTCCACTCTGTATATGACGCGGTTAATCTACTCCCCCCCCCACCTCCCCGGTAAGTCTGTAAACCCGTCTCCACTCTGTAGATGACGCGGATAATCTACCCACCGTCTTCACCCCACCGCTACGTATTTACCTATAGTCTTCCCAGCTCCTTCCAAATGCCACCGCACATCCTCACGGCCAACTATATCAAATTGTGACCACTCATTTCTTTTTTTTTTTTTTTTTTTTTTTTGCGCTCGCTCGCATTGAACTTAAGCGTAGTCAATACTGACATATGTCTGGGTCATTGACATTGAGGTGAGTGACCTGTAGCGGGGCTATGAGAAAAACAACCAGCCCTGAGAAATAATGGGGAGGGTAGATGGAGACACCCCAGGGTGGATGGAGTGAGAGACAGTGTATTGTTGTGTGAAGTCAGGGGACTTCAGGGGACAGTTGATGTTTGGACTCCGAGCTGATCGCTAGTCGAAGGATAGGAGCGGAGTTAGAAAGAGAGCTCCATCTTGTGTTGTGTTGTTCTCTGAGTTTTGAACGCAGGCCTAAAACCCAGTGGGGGTTGGATAGTTAATGGAGGCCTGAACCCAAAGTGGGTTGGATAGTTAATGGAGGCCTGAACCCAAAGTGGGTTGGATAGTTAGTGGAGGCTAGACCCAGTGTGTGAGTTGTATTGTGTGAGGTCCAGCCGTGGATAGTAGCTGGATAAATGTCTTGTGATGCTGAGATTAATAAGGTCGAGAGAAGGCAGTGATGTGTGCTGGTTAAGTTGTGAGGAGGAGATATATATTCTATGGATTATATAGTTTTCTGGATATAGTTTTATGTTCCGTTTGTCCGTGTTCTTTCTGCATTAAAGGATTATGTGCGCCAACTCAATCTTGTTTAATGACTGGTGGATGTGTACTGCGGGGGTGAGTTGTATTATGAGACAGATGACTAGCTCAACTTACACTCAGTAGTGGCATACAAGGAGCAGGGTAACCTAGACAACGACCATCTCACTCAGTTATTATAAGAACATCGTGACATTATCTGGGAGGCTACGTCCGGTCAAGAAAAATATAGACATTGTTGTCATTCTGTTTATCTGTGAACTCGTCGATTAGAGAGGATACTAAGATCAGAGACATTAGTCGAATGCCCAATTACAACGACAATTATGGCACAAGGAATAAACACCATTTTCAGTAGACGGTCAATGTCAAAAGGGTCCGAGAAGTAATACAGAGTTCACGAGAAACCAGGTAAAAATAACATTTCTCACTCAGAGAGAGAGAGAGAGAGCGAGAGAGAGAACGAACGAACGAACAGACTTTATTTTCAAAGGGTAACAAATTGGGCACGCAGGCCCGTCTTACATTCGGCCCTTCCAGTCACTCATCTTTCTTTCATCAACAGTGCATAGGAAAAAAAACATTGTCACATGAATTTTGTAAAGATAAACAATGCATATTGCTATGTTATGAGACACATCCACCACCCACCCACACATCCCCCATTCACTCCAACTCCCCCACCCAACCACACACACATACAATACATTGCCCCACCCATCCACCATATCCCTACACCTACACATCTCCCCACCCACACACACCTCTCACCCACCACACATAATCTCCCATCTCCCCCAGCCCACTCACAGATCCCCACTCACTCACATATCCTCTACCCGTCCCATTTCCCACCAACAATCACTCACCCAATATCCTCCTCCACCCACACACCTCCAACCACCCAACCAAACACACATTCCTCAGCCACACACACACATCTCCCCGTCAACTCACATAATCCGCACCTACCCAGACACAAATTCCGCACCCACCCACATAATCTCCCATCTCCCCCAGCCCACTCACAGATCCCGAGCCCACACCTACAAACATCCCCCACCATCTCCTAACCTGCACACTCGGGGGAAGCAGCGAGTGGAACGGTTCGTGTGTTGTGTGGGCGGGTACCTCGTATCTGAGAGAGAGAGAGAGAGAGAGAGAGAGAGAGAGAGAGAGAGAGAGAGAGAGAGAGAGAGAGAGAGAGAGAGAGAGAGAGAGAGAGTGGACAGCGGAGCGTATCCACGATATAAAGACAAGGTTTGCAACTGTGTGAGAATTGGTGAGCAGACAAAAACAGCGGCACAGAAAAATCGGCGCTACGATACTAGCCGGACTATATTCTGACAGGTGTGTGTGGGTGTGACGAAGACAGGATTGAACACCAAAGATATCAGACAGTTCGCGAGAAGGTCACTACAGGTAAATTTGATACTGGACAGTCAGCACACGTAAACAGACGAGGCGGGACGCCAGGAGAAGACAGGCGCATGTGTTTATAGGTCAAGAGACAGTGGACAGTACAGGTAAAGTACTGAGAACAGTGAACTCCCGGGAAGGAGAGATGTACATGGGTGTGTAGAATACATAGAATTTGATAGTTGCGGTTTCGCCAGAGGGGTGACCGACGGGGGTAGTAACAGTACCCCTTCCGCAGCCAGAGTGGTGCGGGTTAATGGTTAAAAATAAAAATAAAACCTCAGCAGTGGCCAGCGGGGTGAGGTCGGTGTAAAGTGTGATTTTCCACGGAGTTAAAAGAGACAGCCGTGTTCGGGCAGAGAAGGTTGTGTGGAAAGTGTTTGCTGAGGCTGGAGTGACCTTGGTATAGTCAAGGCTGTTTACCAGTAAGAAGTTACTGAGGATTTTTTCCCCCATTGACGGTGATAAAGAGAAATTGAGGTCACAGTATGAGTCGGGGGTGGATGGAGTGACGGTACTCAGGAAATTTCCACGGCCTATGGTTGTCAAGATGACTCATATGTCGGGAAGGTGAATCGTGAATGAACAAAACAAGTGTTTTGAACGAAAACCAGACTTTATGTTCGTCCTTGTGTTGAATCCCTTTGTTATCATTACTCTGTCATGAGCAAACAATTTTACAACGAAACGATTACGTGCCTTCTCCGCGGGAGTGGTCGCATTTCTTTGCCAATAAGGATTTATATATACAAGTTTAAAGCGCTGGACATTTGCTGCCATTTTTGTTGAACCTTGTCGTTAAACGTGAATCCATAACATAGATGATACAAAAAGAGGCCATCTCCGCAACCAAGGTATAAAGACGTTTGGATTATTACTTTGTTGTCACCACGTCCAGGGAAAGTAACAACATATCAAAAGAACATTTTTCTGTTGGGATATACCGTCGTAGGATATTTCGGAACATTAACTTTAACCAACAGACATTTCCAGGATATTATTGGAAACTATTTCTAACAAATTAAGAACTTTTGCGACTGGTTAATAAGTACAGTATTGTCGACCAGCCATTTGGACATTTTGTTTGCTCTCATCGTTCTAACTGTCGTTATCGTTTGTGTATCTATATATGTATATGTTATTACATGTAGTTGTTGGATAGGCATTTTTTGCAATTTCTATCTAAATCAGGATAGGCTTGGCAAAACGTGGTTCTTGTGCTTACGATATTTTTGTAAGGACAACGCTAAAAAGTTAGCGTGGTAGTGCATTGGCATTGGGGTCCTAACCAATATCTAGAGCCGCTGTGTATGACGTCAGAGTTGTGTATATTGTTAATTAAGAGTGCTCTTCTTACTTTTCATAATATTTACATATGATATTTGTTTTTCTTTGGATATATGTTATTATTGTGATTTTTCGTCATTTCTACTGTCTAGTGGTCGGTGTCAGTTTATATATATTACAGCGCACTGTGATCTTCTCACACAAGCTTGTGGCTGTTACTGTGGTTTATTTCTTTGTGATCACCGTCTCCGTGTACTCAGCTTGTGCATCTAGCATCTCATAGGAGTCACTTATCGTATCATTCACCGTCTCCGTGTACTCAGCTTGTGCATCTAGCATCTCATAGGAGTCACTTATCGTATCATTCATTAGTGTGTATATATATATATATATATATATATATATATATATACGTATGTTTAACAATATTTCCAGAGACTTTATGAAACTAGTTGTCATATATATATATATATATATATATATATATATATATATATATATATATATATATATATATATATATATATATATATATATATATATATATATATATATATATATAAGGGAGTATAGGTAAATACCCCCTCACTACCTAGTGCTTGTGTACTACGAATTACGTACACAGTGAGTGGTGGTGTTCTTAGGGAAGGTACACAAAGACTAGCAGCAGAGCCTTTACATTTATAGTTGGGGGACAGATAGCAACGTGTCCACAAGTACAAGATGCCTACTTTAATAGAATATATTGAAGCAGGTGAACGGTTAGGCCTGAAGGGTAAAGATTTGCAGGAGTTTGCTGAAGCAAAAATGAAAGAATATAATCAATGGGAAAGAGATCAAAGACAGGCCGACAGAGAACAGAGACAGGTTGAACTTGAAGCCAAGCGTTTACAGGAAGAGAGAGAGAGACACAATTGAAACTAGAAATGGAACAACAAAAACGCCTACAGGAAGAAAAGTTAGCTGAAGCCCACCGCCTACAGGAAGTAAAGTTAGCTGAAATGGAAAACAAGCGTCTACAGGAAGATAGAGAGAGAGACACAAATGAAAATAGAAATTGAGAAAGAAAAGCTCAAGATGGAAGCTGAAATTGAGCTAAAAAATTAGAAATATCATCAAAGGGTAAAATTGAGGAAAGCAGAAGACCTTCGCAGTCGTCACAGCGACTAAAACTGCCATATTTTACGGACCGGGACAATCTTACAGCTTATCTTTCGAGATTCGAAGCATCGGCGAAATCTCTAGGCATCCCAGAAGGGGAATATGCTATGAGGCTGGGCGAGTTTATAACGGGTAAGACCCTAGATACCATGTTTAATTTACCTTTGGAAGAAAGAAACAACTATACTATTCTTCGTCAACGTTTGCTTACAAACTTCCAACTAACTAAACATGGATACAGAACAAAGTTTAGACAATTAGGGCCAGAGACAAATCAGGATTTTACAGATTTTGTCAACACTGTAAAGAACACATTTAATAAATGGATGGAGCTTGCAGAAGTAGGGAAAGATTTTAATAAATTAGAGGATTTAGTATTAAGAGACAAGGTATTATCTTCATGCAATACTAACTTAGTGGCTTTCTTTGAAGAACGTAAACCAAAGGACATAGACACAATGTCTCAGTTAGGTCAAAATTACATGACTGCACATCCAAACAGTTCTATTGGTAGACAAATGAGTGAGGAAATAGTTTGTGCAGCGTATACGAAACAGGACCAGAATCTAGTTATTAGACCAAGATCGAAGAGTGTGGATTCGGCACAGAAATATGAGCAACAAGGACCTAAAGACAATGGTTCCATGGCAAACATTTTGGCAGAGCAGGACGTTATCCATACAAAAGGGGCAATTTTCAGAGACATCCAAATAGTTATGCCGGATGTTGGAATTGTGGGAGCTAGAGACACAAGGCAGCACAGTGTGATGTACAACCATCCAGTGAGCCAACGAGTAACGTAAGGAAGGAGATCATTTGTTTCAAATGTGGCAAAAAGGGGCACGTCAGTTACCAGTGTACGATGGGAGAAACAGAGCACTCAAATTCAGCCCAAGAGATTGAAACATTTAACAAGAAGAGTTGTAGTGGGTGCAAACCTCTGTTTGATAAAGACAGTGAACCAGTCTTAATGTGTGGTCACACAGTTAAGGCAGGATCAGCAGTGCATGCAGGAGGATGTTTAAAGATGCATCATGCATTTGTTAATGATAGGCCAGCGTTAACAATTAGGGATTCCGGATGTACATCCATCGGAGTTGGAAAGAGTTTAGTGCATCCCTCGGATTACACAGGGAAAAAGATTAGATGCATTACATTTAATGGGACAGTAGAATTCTACCCATTAGCCATGATAACAGTGAAAACACATACATCACAGGAAGAGTGACAGCGTATGTTCTGGAATCACCAGTGGCGGATCTGATCATAGGAAATGTGCCAGGAGTTAAAGATTGCACAGAAGAGGAAGTAGTTTATTGGGACCAGAAACATAGCTTAAGTAGTAACGAGGTAGTTACCAAAAGAAAACCTAAATTGGAGAGTATAACTGAAGTAGAAGAGGCACATGAAGTAGACATAGGAACTGTGGACAAGGATAGGATGGCTGAGCAGGTGAGAATGGATTTCAAATATAGCTGTAGGAAATCCCAGAGACAAGGTGCTACTATAGACAAATGTGTCCAAGGGTGTAGTAAAGTAGACCATAGACAATCAAAGAAGGGTAGATGGTGCTTCGAAAGGAAGAACAATGTTCTCACTCGCCGGTTTTCGGGTGGCGGAACTGCATGTGGGCAAGTAGTAGTATCCTTAGCACACAGAGACCAATATACAAGAACAACTCAGGATAGGGCATGTGCAGGGTACATAGGAATAAGGCGTAAGCAGCAGAGAGCAGGATGTCAGGTATATTGGCCATGATTTAATAAAGAGGTCAGACTAAACAGAGACTCCAGTGTAACGGTACAATATACAGATAGCAAAGTTAAGGCCTTCAAAAGAGTGTTAACGACATCACTGAACCAGGGTTAGGATTAGCAAACAGATGTTTTAAAAATATAGGAAACATGAGGCATGGGTACATGAAGGGTAGACACAGCATCAATAGGAATCAGAGGTGGGTTGATGCAAGAAAAGAGCCACCTGATATATGGTCGGTACACAAACTCTCCAGATAGTTGATGGAAGAAAGAGGCAATGCCGCGCCTCGACAGGTAATCATGGACCATTATTAGCAAAAGTGACATAGTTCGTGGGGTATTGAAATCAAAAATCACATCAACTTTATTAGGGTCACAAATTGGGCGCGCAGGCCCGTCTTACATTCGGCCCTTCCAATCACTCGTCTTTCGTTAATCATGAGCATTATACATTTACATAGGAAGAAAAATAAACATTGTGAAATGAATGTTGTAAACATAAATAAGGCTAATTACCATGTTATGAGGCCCATCTCCCACCTATCCATACATCACCCCACCCACACAACACCCCCACCTACCCACACACACACGCGCACCAAGGGACACATACACACCCCCACCTACCCACACACACCAAGGGACACATACATACCCCACCAACCGACCCATCCCCCTCCCGCACATCCCCCACCCACACACACACACACTGCCCTCACCTGATCCCCCAACCAAAACACACTCGCCACCCACAAACATTCCCCCACCAACCCACACATCCCACGCCCATCCACATCCTCTCCCCACCCACACCTCAAACCACCCATCCCCCAGCCACATCTCCATCGACAACATATTCCCCACCCATGCACACAATTCCCCACCAACCCACACATCGCATATCCACTCACACATCCCCAAACCATGCACACACATCCCCACCAACTGACATGTCCCTACCCCCCTCCCCCCACACACATCTCCCTAACCACCCATACATCCCCAATCCACTCACACACACCCCACCACCCACACATACAACTTCCACCCACCCACGCCATAACATAATCCCCCACCACACAATCCCCCACCCGCACAT
Organism: Cepaea nemoralis; assembly: GCA_014155875.1. Classification (NCBI taxonomy): domain Eukaryota; kingdom Metazoa; phylum Mollusca; class Gastropoda; order Stylommatophora; family Helicidae; genus Cepaea; species Cepaea nemoralis. Next base: position 190,754 of record JACEFZ010013668.1, on the reverse strand, counting down.
CACATACACCCCCTACCACGCACTATTCCCAACCCACGCACCACACACACACACAATCCCTCACCAACACATCCCCACTTACACACCACAAACATATCCCCCACCCAGATACCACACAATATTCCCACCCACACCCACACAGATACCCTTACCCATCCACCCCACATACCCCCACGCACACACCACAAAAATCCCCCACCCACAAACATACCTCACCCACACAATATCCCCAACCAACACACCACACACCTCTCCCCACCCACACACGCATTCCCTACCCGTCCACCAACACACACTCACTCACGCATACATCCTCCACTACGCACCCTCACACCCCCACCCACCCACCCCCCAACCAAACATCTCTCGATCACAATACCCCTACCCACTCACATCCTCCACCCACTCACACATCCCACCCCGACACATACAACTCCCTCACCCACCTACACATCCCTAAGCCACTCACACATCCCCACCCACACATTCCCCATCCACACACACATCTCCCACCCACACATACTTCCCCCAACCACCACAATCCCCTACTCACCCACACACATACCCCACCCATACGCACATTCCCCGCACCCATCACACACATCCCCCACACCACACACTATCCTCCACCCATACCACCACAAACACCCTCCACCCACACATCCCCCACCAACACACCGCACACATATCTCAAACCCACACACCATACACTTCTCCCCACCCGCCCTTGCATCCCCAATCCACCCAACACAATCCCCTACCCACACAACCCCGCCTCCCACACATACTTCCTCAAACCATCCACACATTTCCACCCACATAAACACATCCCCGCATCCGTCCCATACACATATCCTCCACCCATACACACATCCCCCACACCCATTCCAACACCCCTACTTTCACCCCCACACACCCATCCACACATCCCACCAACACCCACAAATACCACTACCCACCAAAACCCACACACCCCAACCCATCCAAACGCATACCCCCACCCACACACCCTCCACCCACACATATCCCCACACTCACACACATCCTCCACATACACTCACACTTTCTTACATCTCGACACAAACAAAATGTCTCACGTTAGTATTGAAACTAGTATGAACAAACTCCCACACTTTACTCACACACATACACTGACAATTGTCATGAACAGTCTCATAAAAATGTTAAACATGGAGAAAAATGTGTACATAAAATGTATGTGACGTAAAAATAGTGATGCTCTCTCTCTCTCTCTCTCTCTCTCTCTCTCTCTCTCTCTCTCTCTCTCTCTCTCTCTCTCTCTCTCTCTCTCTCGCTCTCTCTCTCTCTCACACACACACACACATTCACTCTCACGCTCACACATTCACTCTTCCGCTCATTCATTCACTCTCCCTCTCATTCACTCTCACGCTCACTCATTCACTCTCACGCACACTCATTTACTCTCCCGCTCACTCATTCACTCTCCCGCTCACTCATTCACTCTCCCGCTCACTCATTCACTCTCCCGCTCACTCATTTACTCTCACGCTCACTCGTTCTGTCTCTCATTCACACTCACTGACTCTCTCACTCAAACTACAGTAATGAACATGAGTTTATATTATGCATGATAAAATCAAATGGTATTTAACTGATAATATGACAGATGAGAATACACAAACATATGGATTCGCGTGTTACATAACATGCGTGTTACACGACATGCATCTGCTCAGCTCTCTCTCTCTCTCTCTCTCTCTCTCTCTCTCTCTCTCTCTCTCTCTCTCTCTCTCTCTCTCTCTCTCTGTCTGTGTATTCTTTCATATACACACACTCACACGCATGCGCGCGCTCACACACACTAACACATCAACTCTCCCACTGTCTCACTCTCTAACACACAATCCTTCACACACACACACACTCACTCTCTCAACCACACTCTCTCACACATACACATGCACATGAACGCATGCACGCACGCACACACTCCCTCACTCACTCTCACACATACACGTACGAATGCATGCACTGACACATTCCCCCACCATTTCTCACTCAATCACTCTCTCCACACACACGCATGCACGTGCGCACACACTCTCTCCCTCTCTCTGACACCCACTTTCTCTCTCTTTCTTTCTCTTTCTCTCTCTCTCTCGCTCTCACACACATATATAGTGAACAATTATAGTTAAACAATTATAATGAACAATTATACTGAACAATTATACCAGTAAATGAATTATGGTGGCATATAGTCGGTATGGATTAAGTATTGAAAGAGTTTTCGGTTAAATGTGTAGGGACTCATTGGAGTTTTCAGATCTGGAGGCAGATCATTCCATAAGTGAGCACCAGAATAGGCGAAACATGTTTTGTATAGGTCCAATCTAGGCTTTGAGACATGTAACAAATTTAGGCGCTTGCTGTTCATTGCATTAGATTGAATCAGCGGCAGAAGATACTCTGGGGTATTTTGAGATATAATTTTATTCACTAATTTGGCTTTGTTGAAAAGGAAGCGCTTTTGTAGTGGTAGAAGTCTTAGATGACTGTACAAATTATTACTTTCAACGTGCTTTATGCCAGAAACCAGACGAATAGCGCGGTTTTGTAGAGAACATAGTCGTTTAAATTAGATTTAGGGCAACCATCCCAAACTGTGGAACAGTAATCGAGATGTGATTGGATATAGCATGTGTAGAATATTTTTCGTGTGCTTTCGTCCAGGAAGTGCTGAATTTTAGCAAGTTGGTAAACTTTTTGTGCTATTTTCTTGGTAAGAGCGTGAACATGAGAGCTCCGGTTCAAATGGCTGTCTATTAAAAGCCCTAGTGCTTTATGTTCAGTCACATTAACTATAGGTAACGTGCCCATGCAGAGTTCGAGCGGTGATCCAGTTATGGCTAGTGTCTGTAGTTTTTGTCTGGTCGTTATTAGCATGGATTTGGTTTTGTCGATGTTAATTTGCATGCGGTTTTCATTGCTCCATCTAGTAAGATTATCAAGTTCCTTTTGTAAAGAATTCTCTAATTCACTACGGTTTTCTTGACTAGTATATATAGTACAGTCGTCTGCAAATAGATCACAAGTTGTATTGATATATAAAGGAAGATCATTAATATAAACTGCAAAAAGCAGCGGACCTAGTATTGAGCCCTTTCCCGACTATTACCCCCAAAATCCACGTTTTTACACACGTCTTGTCCCAAGCGCTTCTGAATAATAATTATGCGAATGAATGAATCTACGATTGTATCAAGGCCTAGGAAACAGGAAGCGTTGTTTCCCTTGTTCTTCCTGTTTTGAAATCCATTCAACTGGTCCGAAATTATATCGATTTTTCGTCTTGTATCATCTATTCGCCAAAAAAATGGAATCCAGCCACGATTTTCTTGAAGATTGTGCAGGTATGGCTGTCGATTATGACAGTGTTATTGTGGATATCACTGAAACTTTTGATTTGTTTAGGAGATAGTGATGCAGAAAGTGACATTGATTGTAAGATTACAGAGGCAGTCTGCTATGGAACAAACTAATTCGTAATTTGTATGCCACTCAACGACAAGAAAAGGCAGGTAAAGTGGATGTTTACTGGTCACCTGTGAGCACTCAGGAAATAAAAATTTATATTCGTCTTGCTATACTCATGGGCTATGTTCAATTGCCTGAAACTGCCATGTATTGGAGCACAGATGAAGATCTCTATCATCCCGGAGTATCACAGTGCATGGGAAAAACTAGATATGCAAAAATCTCCCAATATTTTCATCTCAATGACACCAGTAAGCAGAAGCCCATAGGCCACAAAGATTACGATCCACTGTACAAGGTAAGACCGTTCCTTGATATGGTGAGGAAAAACATATCCTCATGTTTTTCTGCTGGCAGAGATATCAGCATTGATGAAGCCATGATTGCCTACAATGGTAGACTAAAGTTCAAGCAGTACATCAAGGGAAAGCCAAACCCATGGGGGATCAAGGTATGGTGTGCGGCAGATGCGTCGACCGGCTACCTACTAGACTTTGATGTCTACACTGGCAAGGTGAAAGATCCAATGCCACATGGATCTGGTCATTATGTTGTGACAAAGTTAGGCAGACCTTTCTTTGGGAAAAATCATCACATCTACTATGATAATTATTTCTCTTCTGTACAGCTGGCACGCGATCTTCTGCGTGAGAAGACATACATATGCTCAACATTTAGGGCGAATAGGAAGGGATGGCCAGATGACTGCAAGCCATTATGCACAAAGAAGATGAAGGCCAATACAGTAATCTTTAGGCAACAGGGTAACACTGTGGCTACTGTTTGGAGGGACAAGAGAGTTGTCAATCTACGTACCACCAACACGACACCAGGAATGACATCCACATCACGTAAGGCACCCGGTGGCAAACAAGATGTTCAGATACCCACAACAGTGGCCGCCTACAACAGATCAATGGGTGGAGTGGACAGGTGACATTTCGAGGAAACGGAAAGCTTCTTCTTGCCCCACAACTGTAGGTCTGGGTACCAGCAATCTTTTGGACCACAGACTAATTCGTATGGATGGCAAAAGGAAAACTTGCTACTGGTGTGCCAAGATGAACACCAAGTCTGGTAAGAAGAGCAGAGCCAGTGAGGTTGTTTTTGGATGCAGTCTCTGTCAGATATGGCTGTGCAAGGGGGAATGCTTCACAAAATACCATGAATCACTTGTATCAAAGCACTTGGATATATAGTGCAGGATATTTGCTGCTATCAGGGCACTTGGATACATAGTGCGGGAAACTTTCAACATCATTTTGTGAGTAAAAAATTTTTCTTCACATTTTTTTCCCAGTTAAAATGTTTTTTTAAACCTTTCTTTTTGTTTTATTGTTTTTAATGTTGCTTTATGTTAAACTGTGTCCATTTTTCTAGTTTATTAGTCATCTAGGACATTTATATGTCAAACCAATTCGTGTATAATGACTTTACAAAATATCAAGTCATTAATTTTGCGGAGTTATTTCCCTTTTGTTAGTTATTAAAGGGTTTTAATTAAATGGTGTAACGTTATTTTATGAATGTGTTTTTCTAGTGGTTTTGATAGCGACGATAGTAAGGAAATAGGTCTATAATTACCCAAAACGCTATTATCGATTGAGCCATTTTTAATTAGCGGAAACACTTTATCAATTTTAAATGCAGATGGAAAGTAGTTTTTGGCCAGGCACTGGTTATATATGAACGTTAAGGACTCGCTAATGACTGGTGCAGCACAACGAAGAATTCTATTACTGATACCATCTAGGCCGTGTGAGTTTGTTGATTTGAGGTTCAAGAGATATGTTATAAAACGTCTGCAACAGACATTAAAGGAATCTCAGCGGAATATTCTGGTGCACTTCTCCTCACAGAATAGATGCCAGTGAACTTAAATTACACGATGAGTCTGGTATTGAAGACTTTAGATTCTCTATTTCTGATTGAAAGAACCAACTGAATTCATCGCATGTTATAGAATTTGGTATTGCTGATTCTGTAGGGCGTTTCTTATTGGTTAGCAAGTTAATAGCCTTCCATATATTTGTACTGTTTGAATTATCTACAATCAAATTTTTAAAATGATCTTTTTTTATCCTACGAATTTCATATTTAACTTTATTCCTTAGTCTGCGGTAATTGATGAAGTCTTTATTTTTGTGTGCTGTATGTCGCTCTCTCATGATTTCCAGCACTTCTCTAGTGACCCATGGGGATTTATGTTGATTTTTGACTTCGAACTTCTTTGATTGGCACGTGTTTATCGAAACACATTGTAGACTGTCTTCGCCAGAAAGCTAATGCGTCGTCCGGGTCAGGAAGTTGGTAAACGTGATCAAGGGCTGCTTTTCTTAAGTCCTTGCAAAAATAAATCTTGGTTGAATGGCTTGTAAAATTCCTAAATTTGATACTTACATGTTTATATGTAAGAGGTTTGAACCCCAATTCTTGCACATGTACAACATACCGGTAGTGGTCACTAACTGTACAAAACTAGGAACATAGATTGAAGATATTAATATAATATATATATAATCTTATATATTATCTATATTAATATATTATATATATATTAGTATATATATATATGATATATTATATAGTATTAATATATATATATAAAATCCTCAATAATATTGAGGATTTGAAGATATAATAGACCTGCGGGTTACATAAATATAATCCTTTTCTATGTTATGTGGATTGTTATGCCATGTATTAGCCATCCATATGGTACATAAGAGGAACGTTGGTTGTAGTGATGTGTTGGTAATATAGAAGGTTTACTATGATATGTTGGTATTATTTAGGGTAGTACCTAAAGTGAGATGGAGCCATACTTAGCGCTATCCAGGCAATATGTCGGGGTCACATATTTAATAAGTTTTAGTCTCCCAACATTTGAAAACGATGTTTTCTTTTAAGAGGGGGATAATGACATATGCCTGGGTCATTGACATTGAGGTGAGTGACCTGTAGCGGAGTTATGAGAAAAACAACCAGCCCTGAGAAATAATGGGGAGGGTAGATGGAGACCCCCAGGGTGGATGGGGCGAGAGACAGTGTATTGTTGTGTGAAGTCAGGGGACTTCAGGGGACAGTTGATGTTTGGACTCCGAGCTGATCGGTAGTCGAAGGATAGGAGCAGAGATAGAAAGAGAGCTCCATCCTGTGTTGTGTTGTTCTCTGAGTTTTGAACGCAGGCCTAAAACCCAGTGGGGTTTGGATAGTTAATGGAGGCCTGAACCCAAAGTGGGTTGGATAGTTAATGGAGGCCTGAACCCAAAGTGGGTTGGATAGTTAGTGGAGGCTAGACCCAGTGTGTGGGTTGTATTGTGTGAGGTCCAGCCGTGGATAGTAGCTGGATAACTGTCTTGTGAAGTTGAGATTAATAAGGCCGAGAGAAGGCAGTGATGTGTGCTGGTTAAGTTGTGAGGAGGAGATATATATTCTATGGATTATATAGTTTTTTGGATATAGTATTATGTTCCGTTTGTCCGTGTCCTTTCTGCATTAAAGGATTATGTGCGCCAACTCAATTTTGTTTAATGACTGGTGGATGAGTACTGCGGGGGTGAGTTGTATTATGAGACAGATGACTAGCTCAACTTACACTCAGTAGTGACATATAAGGAGCAGGGTAACCTAGACAACGACCATCTCACTCAGTTATTATAAGAACATCGTGACACATACACACTACATCTAGCAGGTTTGGACTGAATGTTGCGCGTGAATTAGTTGTGACCTATTAACAGTGTCCCTCGCCATCAAGCGAACACACTCCGACTTGCCCTATTAACAGTGTCCCTCGCCATCAAGCGAACACACTCCGACTTAGAGGTACTTGTAAATCACGTCCCCAAGTCAAGGATGAGAAGTCAACATTTTAGTCCGGCTGTCCGGTGTAGGGGTTGAACCCCTTACCTCGGAATCAGCACACCGAATGTTTAGGAACACGCGTTCTTATCCATTCAGCCATGCTGAACTACAAAAGTAGTACACCTGTGATTTCTTTGTCATTGTTTTGTTTTTCATTTTAATTTTCTCCTCGTTTTCTTCTTCTTCTTCTTCTTCTTCTCTTCTTCTTCTTCTTCTTCTTCTTCTTCTTCTTCTCTTCTTCTTCTTCTTCTTCGTTCATCCGGAGAGATTTTTCGGACGTGACTGCGTTGTGCCTGTTTACAGCAGAGCTGCGTTCTTGCGCCGTTAGGCCGACACATCCGACTTCTGTGGGCATTTGTTGACCGGGTTAACCTTCTGGGGATTATATTATTATGCCTTCTTAATGTATCCATGCCGGTCTCCCTGGCCTAGGCGTTAAACGACTTTCTCCGTAATCCCGTATATCCACTAGGATAACGCAGCGCGCGAGAATTGGTAGCGGTTCTCGTCGCGTTGGTGACTTAAAGGCTCCCTGGATATGACAATGCTGTCTATCCTGTGGATTGTGATGACCTTGACATTGAAAGGGAGTGTGCCATAATAATGACGTCGTTTCACTTCTTTGGTGCCTTACATTCACAACTTCACACAAAAACACGGGACACGGCATATTTTTCATCCTAAACTTCATGGATTAAAAGCTTTAATTACATTCAAAATCACTGCACTTTCAAGTCTTGTTATTTTATATTCAGTACTTCACATTTTTACATTCAAACGTTACTGCAAATATTTTACATTCAATCGTGACTGCAAATATTTTACATTCAATCGTGACTGCACATAGGTTACATTCAAACTTTACAGCATATATTTTACATACAATCGTGACTGCACATATTTTACATTCAAACTTGACTGCACATATTTTACATTCAAACGTTATTGCATATATTGTTATATTCAAAACCATAGCGCGCACCTTTCACTTTACAAATGTGCAGATAGATACATCCTTTGTTGGCTGAAATGTACAGCCCAACACCAACAATGTCAGCGAAAGAATCCCTGTCACCTTTGACTGGGGTTGCCAGATACGTGGGCACCAAAAAGAGGACATAATAAGACAAAAAGGAGGACATAATAAGGCAAAAAGGAGGACATAATAAGGCAAAAAGTAGGACAAAGGAGGACATATTGAATGTTTCATTTAAATCGTTCCAGATTAAACCCACATTCATACAATTTTATTACATTAGCTACCAATGAATTTTTTTTTATCATAGCAGGTGGTTGGTTTACAGAAAGAAAATATGCTTTCAAAGCAGTAAACAGCCTCAACATCTTCTCAACAGCTGGAAACAAACTGACCCATCTAGTTTTAGAGTGATAGAGTAGTTGCTGATAGTTAATGTTGACATAGTCACAAAATTCCTTTAAAGTTTTTGTTCTGACAGTGTATATAAAAAAGTAATTGAATGTCTTCAAGACAATAGACCCAACGTCAATCTGCGCCTTGTTGGATGCAGTTGTGCAGAACATCCAACGCCTACTAATGGCTTGCTCAAGGCTTCCTTCAAATTCGAGAACACATTTCTACCTTCTCTTCTGTTAATGCCTCCAAAATTCACATTGGCATTGTCACCAGCAAAAGCAACACATTTGAAGTACAAATCATGTTTTTGGAGTGTTCTCAAAATATACTGTGATATAGTTTCTGAGGTTTTATTTGGTGTGTTGTCTAACTCGAGAATCTTAGTTTGGATTCAACCTGCTTTCCAGTCAAAGTACTGAACAACGATCGGAAATATTTTCTGCGAACCGTGATTGCTAGCATCTGTTGAAAGACCGAAACATGAAATACCACTTAAACATTTATCAAATTCATCATCAGTGTTGGGGACAATCCCCTGGTTTATTATTGCTTCAGTCTTTATTTTTGCACAAGCAATGTTTTTAGCAATTTCTGAATCTTCAAATAATGTGTGCATCAAACCAGCTGTGCAGGTTATCAAGTTGTAAGACTGATGATGACAAACTGTATGAAATGCCAAAGTATCTTCAGCCGCATGCGCTTTCAACAACACATTTGAGTACGTAGGCTGAAAAAAAAAAAAAGACGTCAATGTGCTAGATGACGCGGTCATTTTGATTAGGTTTCTATGTCTTTCACTGTCAACATGGCGCTCCAAGTCAGTAATTCCACCGCTGGCAATGGACAAGTAACTATCGCAAATCGTACACTTTGCCTCATTCTCATTGCGTCCTTCAACGAAGCATTGAAACTTATTTTTCATAGTGTTCGAGAATTTGCATTTTCTCTTTGTAGAAGCCATTTTCATAAACATAGACGGCAAAAATTACAAATTAAAAAAGAAAAACAATTTTAAGTGGCGTCTCTGCTACCGGAAATAATATTAACATTTTGACCATAGAAACTACAGCATTGTTAGTGTTGCCGAATAGAGCAACAGTTAGATTGAAATTATACAAATAATTGGTGTTTCACTTTTGATATAAATTCCTCTTCTTCTTCAGCATTCCGAGCCATTGAGGTTCTTTGCTGCAGATACAATCCGTCTCCATTCGTCTCTCTGGTTGACCTTCTCTTGCCAGTCGTTGATTCCAAGTGCTTGTAGGTTGTATATATATATTATCTCTCCACCGTCTTCTTGGTCTACTTCGGGGTCTACGGTCATTTATTTCCTGAATGTAAGCGAGTTTTGTTTCCCTATTATCTTCCATTTTTTTCTATATGCCCCAACCATTGCAGTTTATTAGCCTTCATGATATTAGTGATTAGCGGGGACTTAAACAGATCATAAATGTCTTTGTTGCTTCTTCTTTTCCACTCTCCACTTTCTGTATCCCTAATGGGCCCAAAGATGCGTCTAAAGACTTTGTTCTCAAAGGTTTGTAACAAGGCTTCGTCTCCTTTCGTTGTACTCCAGGTTTCAGAGCCATACGGCACTACTGGTCTGGTCAGTGTTTTGTATATTGTGATCTTGGTATTACGAGATAGCGCATTTGGTTTTAGCAGATGGTGTAATGCATAGTATATCTTATTTCCAGAGTTGATTCTAGCTTGTATTTCTTCCTTTATTATGTTGGAGCGGTTGAAGATTGTACCCAGGTATTTGTATGTTTCCGTATAAATAGGAAAATTAAATAAATATTATAATGGGTTTTAATAAGGAATGTAAACACACGGTAGAGTGTAGATACATTGTAATTTGTAACAACAATACATAACAAATTATAACATAAAATATTAAAAAGCCGGACATTTTAAACGTTTTTAGCTTTGCCTGCCGGACGGAGGACATTAGGCTAAAAAGGAGGACATGTCCTCTCTTTGCCGGACGTTTGGCATCCCTACCTTTGACTAGGGTTGCCAGACGTCCGGCAAAAAGAGGACATGTCCTCCTTTGTCCTATTTTTTGTTGTCTTATTAAGTCCTCCTGTTGGTGCCCACGTATCTGGCAACCCTACCTTTGACCAAGTCAAGTTGCATTTATCAATTTCAATCTTGGCGCCACGCCGGATGCATGGGTAAAACAAGAAAGACAATTAGGGAATCAAGTAGCAGAACACACTCGAATGTAAGTGCAAATGACAATAAAGAATATCCTGGAAATTCTATCAGCCGACTGGTCGAAAAGAATAAGTTGTCTATTGCACGCCATCTGTTGTACTTTGATCATGTGGTTAACCAAGAGAATAGCTTTCGCATATTTACTATTGGCACGTGTATTTACTATTGGCACGTTGCCGTCTTGACAGACAATAGTTTGCTACATTGTGTTTCAAAATAAGTATAATTACTACAAGGGTAAGTTAATAAGTAAGTCACACGTCGCTGTAGAAAAATAACTAAACATGATAACAACTTGAAACCAGTTTTTTTTAATACATACATTGTCCCTTTATTACTCAACATAATTTCCACCAACATTGATGCACTTATCCCATCGTGTTTTCAGTCCTCCCAAACCGGCTGCATAGAACTGCGTGCTCTGTTTTCTAAACCACGTTTTCACTTCACATTCAACTTCGGCGTCATTCGCGAAATGTCTCCCGCCAAGGTGGGTTGTCAGGGTTTATGCTGACAAATGTTTGTTCTGTAAAGCGGCGTATAGCTAGGCAAAAAAAAAGTTATGAAGGGGAGTCAGTACGTAAGAGTCACAGTTCTGTGGGATGGCCGGTAAATGAAAACAAAGCACGCAGTTCTATGCAGCCTGTTGGGGAGGACTGATAACACGATGGGATAAGTGCATCAATGTTGGTGGAAATTATGTTGAGTAATAAAGGAACAATGTATGCATAAAAATAAACTGGTTTCAAATTGTTATCATGTTTAGTTATTTTTCTACAGCCGTTTGCGACTTACTTATTAACTTACCTTCGTACATCCCATGACAATGGCGATCAGATCAGTTAGCACGGTAAATGTTCGTCCACAATGGATGCATCTCTTCCCAAGTAAATCTTTACTCCTACTGTTCTTGGTCATTTCCACCATCACGCACCATCTTATGTCTCACACGCTCGGTGTGTGACCTATCTGCAGTAATTTTCTCCTTGGTCTTTATTCCTTTTCCGATCTTTGCCCTCCATGCAACACGTTCAGCGACGACTTACTCCCAAGGTGCAATATCAAAGCCTGTATCAATCATGACCCGCATTAAACGCATCTTTGAACTGTAGTAGAAGCCAACCCCGAGATCTTTCACACATCTGTAATTCACCAAAAAACAAAAAAACAAAAAAAAATTTCCTTTGGTATTCTACCATCATCCATCCTCTTAACTTATCCTATCCATCTAAGTCTGTTTAAGACTGAACATTGAACAAACCGTCACACACCACCCGATCTTTCCACTTGCATACCACACAATTTGCATATACCACAAACAATAAACGTAAATTGCCGAAGCTGCTGCCGTATGCACAATGATAGAGAAGCGAAGAAGAAGAAGACATTCTCTATAAGCTGTGGTCACAGTCACACGTCACATCGGTAGCGTCCCCTGTCAACAATGTCCCGCCAGAAGACACGCAGGTCGTACTCTGTGAAATTGTTGCCCACGTACACCCTGTCAGTCACGAAGTCGCATGGGTCCGGCCTGGGCTGTGTCCATTTTGTGAACCCAGCCACGTTGACCCTGTTAACTCGAGCCACGGACGCCAGAATGCCCGTGATGAATGCATCCTCCACCAGAACGTACGGGAAACGCGAGGCTAGCTGGACAATTGCCTTCACCGCATCTGCGGACACGACATAGGCGTTCCCAGCGGCGTAGATGGGGTACTTGGATATGGGCAAGGCTGTTTCAGCAACTGCCCATTTGCCTGTCCTCGCCACTTCAGAGTTGGGATATATATATCCGTAGACAGAATTCCTGTCTCCATGACGACTGAGAAATGTTGTCAAAAGTGGAACGTTGACGAAGATGTCTGGGTCAACCTTGAGAATAAACTGTACAGTTGGGCATGTTTTCAGCAACAGCTGTAAAGACAGGATAATTTTTCGGGTTAAGTTGGAATATGTATCAATCATATCAAACTGTAAAATGTCACCAAATGTAGACATTTCTTCCACAAGATCTGTCTGGTTGTTGGAGTGGGGTGTAACCGTTGTGTGAGCGGCGGTGGTGGTGGTTGTTTGTGGTTGGTCCGGTTTTAACAAAGTGCCCATTTCAGCTTCCAGGTTGTTCTTGTTGGACAGCCACGTCGTATTCTGGTGTATCCACATTTGGAGACTATCTTGTTGTCTGCTAGTGTTAACATCATGAATGCCCGGGACTTTGGTCAATTCATCGACTTTCTGACGGCCTCCGTGGTCAGTTTTGTCATAAACCCATTTCATGATATTATTGTATTTTGTCATTAATATTGAACTTGCTTTGTTCTCGCTATCAGAAAAATGTATGTCCTTGTTGCTAGTGAAATACGAGTCTGTTTTCAGTGTTTGTGCGTTAATTTCTTGCTTACCTACAGTTTCAGCGTTCTGTATGGTGCCAGGTTGGAAGCTAGCCTCAGCAACACCCAACACAAACAGAAGTTTCACTGCAAAGTTGTCACCTCTTCCTGGCCATGACCTTCCACGCGCCACTGACCCCCAGGTTTCTCGGATCGCCCGTCTCACGCCAACAGCTACCGGATGTGAGGGAACCAGGATTAGAAGCAGCTCGGACCCACTACAGTTGACATGAGGCTGGTGTATCACTGGATTATTGTAGTCCACAAGCTTGTGGGCGTTCGGGGTGAAGTAAATGTCCTCTAGCAGCAAGGACGACGGAGTCATCGTCTTAAAGGGCAGTTTGTCTACAGCGCGACGCAACATGTCCTCGGGTGACAGCTCGTGAGCTTGCTGATCCAGTAGTTCTGTTGCTGTGAAGAAGTCGGCTGTTGTCTGCTCGTGGTCTCTGGTGTGGGACCAAAGATCGAATCTCGGGTACGATTCTGTCCACAATAAAACCATGACACATGATGATAGTGTCAGTAGTGAGGAAATGAGCAGGGCTCTGTTGAAACAAATGAAAAGACGTGTTCATTGGGGAATGTTGGTGTGCAGGTGTGCGAGTTACATTTTAACTCAACAACAAGAAAACAACATTTAACGGCAACACGGCATTTAACGACATTTTTAACCCAACAACAGAATAAGATATAATGTGACGGATATTTTAAATTACCAATAACAGAAAAGCATGTAATGTGACGGATATTTTAAATTACCAATAACAGAAAAGCATGTAATGTGACGGATATTTTAAATTACCAATAACATAAAAGCATGTAATGTGACGGATATTTTAAATCAACAACAACAGAAAAGCATGTAATGTGACGGATGTGTTAACATGAAACAGAACATGTAATGTGACATATATTTTAACCCAGTAAACAAAAACAAAAAGAGAAAACAACATGTAAGGTGGCAGATATTTTAAACGGAACAATAACAGAATAACGTGTTATGTGACGGATATTTTAACCCAGTAGCAAGAGAACCCGTTGCAGTAAATATATTTAACCCAGTAATGGGACGGACATGTTAACCCAATAATGGCATTGTCAAGATGCTGGATTAGAGGACAGAAGTAATAGAAGGACATAAGATAGGGATAAAACAAAGAGAGGATAAAGATAACATCCCTGAACAGGGATTAGAGATTCAAGGGACAGAAGTACAAGATAGAACTCTTAAGCAGTTATCCAACAGGACACACACGTGTCAAAAGAAGGACATTGTAGGACATGACAGGGATTTACTCCCAGGTTAGATAAGCACGGGAAGTACCCGTAAACAGCCTTAACTAGAATACAGTAACTAGTGACAGGCTACTGAACTACGTGCAAGGTAACCGAGCACGCAATAGTGCTAACGCACGAGGGTTCACAAGTCCGCAGCTGAACAACGCTGCTAAGATTAGCAGACGGGGACTGGACAGCTTAGAAGACAGGTCGATGTATTCGCCCTGGCCACTGTATAGTTCGTGCGGTAAAAATGAAGAATCCCTGTATGCCTGTCTAAACTAGGTTGTTGACAGGCATGTAATGGAACAACTATTTTAACACAATAACCATCCATCCATCCCATCCATCATGTGCCATGCCGGTAAGCGTGGGCGGTCATGTTCTGCCATCTCACTCGATCACCAGAGTCGTGGATCAGCTCCGAGTTTCTGTCTCGACCATGCCACAAGGCCAAGCCATCCAGGTACTTGCTTCTAGGTCTTCCCCTTGGTCTGTTCCCTTCGATCTTACCAGTTGTCACCAAGTTCTTCAATCCATTTCTTCTCATAACATGCCCAAAAATTTTTGACTGTCTACACAGTAACACAATAACTGGCTACACAATAACATGAGAACAATATTTAATGTGACGGATATTTTAACCCAATAACAACTGATGCCACAGATATTTTAACCCTACAACAACAGAACAACATGTAATATCAAGGATAATTTAACCCAACAACAACAAAACAATGTGTAATGTTTTACAGCACGTTGCAATCAACATCAGCATTTTTTAGCTGTTGTTGATGTTCTTAGACTGATTACGCTTAGTAGTTTGCTACTGCTTTCTGAGCGACCGGATCACATACCACGTAAGTTACCAACGCGATGCGATCCGCTGCCGAATCTCGCGCAGCTGTGTTCCTCGCGTGGTTATTCGGGATTACGGAGGAAGTCGTTAAATCTTTGCCAGGGAGACGGATATTTTAACCCAACAACAACGTAACAATATGTAATGTCACGGATATTTTAACCCAACAATATGTAATGGAGGGGGGAATATTGTTAACCCAACAAAAAAAGAACAACAGGTAATGGAGGAAGCATATCTATCGTAACCTGACAGCAGTAGAGAATTCCTTGGGAGGCATGCTTGTAGCTCGTTGTCCTTGGAGGAAAGTGGACTCCACAAGCACACCCTATATATCCCTTCTACTTCTATTATATTGCCTGACATATGTCTACACTCCTCCGTTCTGTCTACTCTTCACAATATCTCACTTTCACTTATCCCCCACCCCTTTCACATACTCCGACAACATTTCTTTCCACAATTAATAAAAGATTTATTAATTAAAGGTATGTATGGTGTAGGTATGGATAGCGTCTATGTAGTTGGTATGTTTTTCTAGTGTGGATGCCAGATAAGATGTTGATAGATAGTCTCCGTGTCTTCTCTCGTCTCTTCTCTCGGCTAAAGTACAGGACAGTACATAGATACAAAGGAACGCTCTCACCCTGAATGCTCCGTCTGCTTGAGTCTGTAGATATATCCGTTTTTTGTAATGAAAAATGTTCACCACTGTATCAATGTACTTAACCGATCACTATATATTGTCAGCTTAGACTGAATGTTCTTTGCTCTTTTATAGCGTTCCTAATTCCATCCTGGAAAACACATCGATTTTCTTGTATTTTCTATTTTGTCCTTTAAAAGTTCTACACTGGATAGTTCTTAATTGGTATAGACACTTGGTATGCGCCTTGCAACTCTTCGAGACCGAGTCATTTGAGTCTTTCTATTATGTTGCAGGGTCTCTATTTTCCGTTCTCTGTCATCCTTACTTTTTACGATGACACTTCTTTTCTCTACTTTCTTATACACAAGTGTCGTGCTTTCTTATTTTAAGTGCTTTCTTTGGGGTTATCAACACTGATTGATCTTTACCACAGCTATCTGTGTTATATCTTAGTTGATATGTCCCACCCTGGTATTGGAACCTGTGTAATAAAGATTTAATAATGAGAGCTGTGTCTGCTTCATATTCTTTCTTATGTGAGTGTCTTTTCCTCCAGCCGAAATGAAAAGGCTTCCGAAAAAACTAACTCTGACATAATATAGAAGATTACCTAACGTCTATACTATTCCTACTAGTATTTACTTGTACACGCTAAGCATCATCTATTCCCCTATGCTAGAAGATTACTTCACTGTGATTTTACCTTATAATATCCTTGTCTGAATTGGGAGTACTAATGCACAATAGATACACAAACGTTCCTCCGAACGCAGCACCACCCTTTTCATACTCCCTTGTCTCATGGAAATCAAGAATCACACTAAACTTCCACAAAGAAGTGGCCACTCTTTATAGGTCATTTTTGCCGCATAGTCCTTGACCTGTCTGGACACCTCAAGTCAATACCTCATTATCACCGTTAGTGGAAATTTACTGATCTGAAACTTTTTCCGTTATTTCTAAAACCCTCATTGTTTTGTTCCTTCACTCTGAGTCATCTAGACCGCAATATGCTGTGGAAATTTTCCTCAGTAACCAATCTCCCCACCTCCTTATCAGCCCCAACTCTGGCGGCTCTTTTAACTCTGTTCCCGGTAGTTCACCATCCGCGTAATCAGCGCTGACTCCCTCTCCACACCCACCTGACACTATCTGGTTTTTCAATCCTGTCTTTATCACCTGACCGCGATACTGTCCAATCGTGCTGTCTGCCTTTGTCGCAAACCTATTTGTCCACTTGACAGTTTACCTGTGCTGTCTGCGGGCACTTCCGTATCTAGACCTATAAACACACGCGCCTGGTCCCTCAACCCGACATTTCGTGATGTTTGTGACCAGTGACTTAACCTCGTCATCCTACACTCTCGTTGACCTGTGCCGCTGTTATTTCTACGTTAACACTTCAATCCGTTAACATTGGGGGGGGGGGGGGGGGGGGGGGGTCATTGGACTCCGGTCACACCGTGGTTGGCTATCCTTTTGTTTTGTTTGTTAACACTTCTCCTACCTGGTTAGTCGTTTTATAAGGTCGTCTATCTGGGAATCATTAACTCTCAGTATTCCACGACAATGCTTTAACTCGGTAACAAAACAACATGTAATGGAAGGAGACATATGTTCACACGTAAATTAACATTTGCTGTGTGTCAGCGTCATATTTTAACTGTTTACTCACAGAGCATATATATATATATATATATATATATATATATATATATATATATATATATATATATATATATATATATATATATAATATATATATGCGAAGGTGATTTGAACTATTTAGTAAACAAAAAAACCACACAAAAAACAAACAGTTTAGCAATCTAAACTGGCATAGCTCTTAACCCCAGCTCACTGGAAACATAGCTCGTACGCTGACATTAATGCCTAAAATACGCTAAAATGTTCGCCTGTACTTCTTTGTTGGCAGTCAAATGAATGACGTTTATCTGCCTTGTAAAGTAGGCCGACCTCCTAAAGTCTGCTATGACCAGTTTTAAATATTGAGCACAACCCACTACTGGCAACGCTGATAGTATTCTGGTATAAACCTAAGGCGTCAATGTGGAAACACTAGACTCAAGTTTCACTCTCGTTTGAGCTCGTCAGTAGTGCATATCCTTGACCGGATCCGGAAACAAACCCCGGATCACTGGCGTGTGAAGCGGGTGTGTAACCACGCTGCACACGCTGGACGCGGCCAAATTATCATAACAGAATATTACAACGTCACCCATCGTAGGCTGTAGCTCAAGATTTGCCCGATCGCCGCGACTGACGCCCGTTAATCGATGTGGACCCGAACGATCAGGTCTTCTTACTGGCAAGGCACACCAGGCCGCCTAAATTCCAGCGAGCAATAATCAGATTGATTTCTTTGGTTGTTTGGGATTTGAGATTTAAATATTGAGCACAACCCATTACTGGCAACGCTGCTCGTATTCTGGTATGAACCTAAGGTCTATCCACGTCAATGTGGAAGCTCTATACTCGAGTTTCACTCTCGTTTGAGCTCGTCAGTAGTGCATATCCTTGACCTGATCCGGAAACAAACCCCGAATCACTGGCATGTGAAGCGGGTGTGTAACCACAGCGTTGCCAGTAGTGGGTTGTGCTCAATATTTAAATCTCAAATCCCGAAACAACCAAATAAATCAATTTGACCAGTTTTTCTGTAATTAGGTCAGTTTAGACCATGTTATCCACTGGGTGGGCGAAATGGCGGGAGAATTAACGAGGGAGAAGAGAATTACAGCCAGAGAGGAATCGTCATAGAGGAGAGCCTGGCCGGGTGGTTAGAATGCGAAGTTTTCATTCGGGACACCAGGGTTCGAATCCACGGTAAGGCGTGAATTTTTGTTCAGTCGGGGGGGGGGGGGGGAAGAAACCCAAACCTGCACAATTCTCTGCGACTCCGCTGGCCAGGTGGCCTTAAGTCCTGAGGCTCAAGACAGCCCCTCCGCCCCCTTTCACTGCAAGCTACTATAGGCAGTAGATGTCAGATGAATCATACTGTAATCATATTGGGATGACATGATCCACTATGTGTCACCCTGTCAATATGACCACGTCTGCTCGTGTATCATTAATTTTGTTGCCAGTTGTAAAGTCTGCAACGGCTGGTCCCAAATCTGAAAGTGTCCCATAATCTTTAACCACATATCAATCTTCTGTGTTAGCTTAGTTTCGGCAATGATGTGTTTCAAAGCATTTCATGCTTCTTCCTTTTCTTCTTTCGTCCATATTTTTTTAAAGATGATGTAATTGCATAGTGCCCGTGTACAGCAAAGCTGCGATATCGGCACCTTTCGGGCCGACACATCCGACATCTTCCCAGCATTTAAAAGCTATGGCAAACTACCGAACATAAACTTGCCAAGAGATCATAAAAGCAAAATATGCTGGTGTTGACTGCAACGTCCTGTAAAGGATATGCAACTAACATTTTACACTACCGGGCTAGTTTCATGGGACGGTGTTGTGACGTCACTTACCCCCTTCCATCTTCAAGAGTTTCCCACCCCACCCCCACAGGTCCTGAAGAACCGTATGCCAGCGGTCGACCGTCAAGGAAAGGCGGGGACAGAACAGTGGCATTCTCCGCCATCCAAGGAGGCGTCTAGAACAGTGGCATTCTCCGCCATCCAAGGAGGCGTCTTTAAGAGTGTCTGTGTTTATGATCTCACATACTAATACAGTGGTTCTCAACCGGTGGGGAATTCCCCCCCCCCCCTCCACCCCGGGAATTTTAGGGATTCCAGGGGGGGGGGGAGGAATTAAGATTATTTGAAGATCACGTTAATACAAGAACCGATTACTTGATATTCAGATATTGTTTTTCCCTCCATACTTTACGGTTATGTACTTCCCGCCCTTCTGAAAATCGTCTGATAACGTGAGTAGACCCGCAAATCACGTTCTATGTAGACGTCTAGACTTGTTCTTTTATGTGTTATTAAATTTAGTTTCCATTTTTACGTATGCTGGTAGGGTCGGGGGGGGGGGGGGGGGGGGGGAGAGAAAGAGAGAGAATTTATAGGGAGGAAATACGAAAGGGGGGAATGAAATTCTGAACATATGGTGAAGGGGGTGCATAGGCTAAAAAAGATTGAGAACCACTGTACAAATAGTTCATCACTAAGTATGTAGCTGTTACACACTGCGGGATTTACTGAGAAGGGGATCAGAGCACTTATGGACTGAATGGTTCGATGTACAATGAAGATGATCTGTCGACTGTCGACTAACTAACCAACAGTTGTTCTCTCTCATATAGTTCTATACTAATAGTTCATCACTGAGTGTGTACACACACAGCTGTTCTCTCTCATATATTCTTATACTAATAGTCCATCACGGAGTCCCGGTCCTGGCAGCTCATCCAGAAACCAGATGGCACAAAACCACCACTGCAACAGCCTTGGCGGTGTGATAAGTCAAAACAATGTATTCCCTTCGTGAATCTAAACACAGAAGCCGCAAACAAGAAGATGCATAGTGTATTGCCTGGTGTATTTCACTGCATCTAGTCAAGTGCATACTGCAGTTATATATCATATGGAGTGATTAAAGGCATTATACTTTAGCTGAAATACTTGAAATACTTAGTGTTATGTTTAACATAGGCTCCATGCTAATAGAAAGATCGGGTTATGTGACGGTATGTTCTATACTCCGTCTTCATAGACTTAGATGGATAGAACACGTTAGGAGGGTGGATGATGGTAGAATACCAAAATACATCTTTTGTGGTGAATTACAGACGGGTAGGAGATCTCAGGGTCGGTCTCTACTACAGTACAAAGACCTCTACTACAGTACAAAGACCTCTACTACAGTACAAAGACCTCTACTACAGTACAAAGACCTCTAATTCTGTACAAAGATGTGTGTAAGCGGGGTATGATCCATGAGAGCAAGTCGTCGCTGATCGCGTTGCATGGAGGGCAAATATCAGAAATGGAATAAAGACAAAGGAGAAAATGATTGCAGATAAGTCACACACTGTGCGTGTGAGACGTCAGATGGTGCGTGATGATAACAATGACCATGTGTTTACATTCGTCCATTGTGGACGAATATTTACAGCGCGAATTGGTCTGATCAGTCACATTTGCTATCGCCAAGTATTGTAGTTAATATGCCATTTTTCAAGCACGTTTGTCCATCAAGAATGATGATGACCATTCATTTCATCCAGTTGGATGAAGAATGACTTGCGCGATGACTTGGATTAAAGTGAGGAAGAGTTGCGCAATTCGTCGACCTCACTCTCTCGCCTGAGTCCATCTGAGTCCAGTGGCAAGACAAGTCGAGACGATTGGAGACGAATACAGGTGCAGTGGATGACCAGGGCGCTCTATGTGCCTTGCCGTGCTCATTACGTTCCACAACGCTTTGCAGGTAAACGCCGTCTTGCCCGTTGAATCAGGAATGATTTCTTCCACGCAGTCTGCCGAATCCTGTCTTCACATGCTGGGTAGGCATACCCTAGTTTACCTCTTGGTTTGACACCAAATCGGATACCCATGCCTGGTTTAGCCAGCCTCTCACAGCTGTTGCCCGGGGGGTGGCCGCTGTCGCATGCTGACAGCTACTAGGAGCCACAGGCACGAGCTGGGTGTCAGACTTGGACCAGTGGGGGATGGGTCCTGAAAGGACATGAGAGCCATCCTTACCAAAGGTGCAAGCACAATGTAACAAACTATCGTTTTTCAAGACGGTCAGGTGCCAGTCACGGCTCCATGAAGGAAAGCCAGTTCCAGCAGCCTTCCGATGCTCCATGGGTGGCCTGAGGAGACGTGGAATATAAATTATATTGATCATCCATATTTGTGTGGCTTGCTACCCGCGATTCATATCTCCTATTGCAAAGAGCGGGTATGGCTTAAGTTGTGGCATTTGTGCTCACGCAGCCGGAGAAGATTGCATGTACACAACGTGGATACGAGTGAAAACATGATTTCACACACGGGCATCATCACTTAGAAATCGCTGCCTCTATATCAATATCAGAACTGTCTGAAAGTCACGGTTCTATCATCAAAACAAGATGACATGGCACACGTAAAACAATACAGATCTAAAAGTAAACTACCACAAAGATACGGTGTGTGGAGCAACAATGGACGCTGTGTATCCCAGTTATAACTCAGACAGGTTGAATATACTATTGTTGGTATACGATACAACAAGCGCCATATGACAGCAGACCGCCGAATATTATGCAAATACGATAAACATAATCAACGAATATTAAACCGATATGAAAAACATAATCAACGAATATTAAACCGATATGAAAAACATAACGAATATTATACGGATGCGATAAACATAATCAACGAATATGCCGAGAAACCGAAGCTTACCTCAAAGAGACACCTCTCCGTACATGTGTACACAGACTCTTACGGTGCGCCATGTTATCCCCAGCAGCCCGGCGTTAGCCTCCGAATCTACACTGAATGTGTTCTAGATATCACACTTTAGAAACTACGCCGACCTGGAGAGCTGGGCCGAGTAGCTCGCGCTGCCACATCTAACGCCATTCTTCCAGGTGTATACTCATTCAACTCACGCGCGTGCACTTTAACACAAGGGCTGTCTGAGCAGAAGAAAGCAACTGGCGATGTTTATACAGTTAGTGTAGTTATACACTTGTTGTGTATCCGCATGCTACTCGAGTGCCAAGTTCTAACTAACGCAATTCCAGACGGACAAACCAGGATTAACAAGATGTGAGTGTTTACACAGAAAGGAAAGAATCCTCAAGTTTATACAACTTTCTCTTGTTTACAAGGGGACGTGACCAAGAACCTGGCTGATTAGTTACAGAGTTAGCTCCCTGCCAAGGGCTGGGCGTGCTAACAAGAACAATTGGTTTCTAATGGCCGGTTTAACACACGGTTCTGGCATTAGCTTTCACACATCAACTTCTCAGATTAAGTCGACAAACAGGAGACCATGTGTACTAGCTACGTACGGTATGAATCCAGCTGTAGTTGAAAACAGTAAATCGTCATCATCATCATCATCTCGTGCTATGCAGATGTCATAACGCGCTCTGAACTCAAGCATAGTTCTTACACGTGCTTCTAGTAGAGAGGTCTGGTTCTTGCGAGTGGATTAGCTTTCCCTATTACCAGTGTCCCTCGGCGAACCCACTCCGACTTCAGAGGTACTTGTAATTTACGTCCCGAAGTCAAGGACGAGAAGTCAACATTTTAATCCACTGATGGATGTAGGGACCGAACACGTTACCTCGACATCATTACCGGATGTTTAAGCTATGCTGACAGGCGTTGGCGGTCACAGTTCGTTTTCTCACACGATCACCAGTCGTGGACCAGGTCTATGTTCTGTACCCTAGCCACCCATGTGTCTGATTGCCTTCACCTTCCTCTTTTCCTTTTAATTTTACAAGTTGTCTCTCAGTTTTCTAGTTGTTTTTTCTCTGCCCATAAAGTACCCAAGCCGTCTCCCTGGCGAAGGGAGTTAACGACTTTCTCCATAATCCCGTATATCCACGTGAGGAACACAGCTGCGAGAGATTCGACAGTGGATCGCGTCTCGTTTGTTACTTACGGGTATGTGAGCCGGTCACTCAGAAAGCAATGCCAAACTACTGAGCGCAATTTTGCCAAGGACATCAACAACAGTTGAAAAACGCTTGTGTTGAATGCAACGTCCTGTAAGGGATATGCAACTTTAAAAAAAAAAAAAAACGTACCCAAACAATCTTGACCGTCTGCGCCTAATTTCATTACATAATTTACGGTTTTAATTTGTTTCTTGTAGAACTGTCTCTTTCGATAGTCTGTCCATTCATAGTATTTTTTGAATTTTCCTCATAAATTCCCACTATCATTAGATGTTTCTGAGCTTGTCTGCTTATTGTCCCCGTTTAACACGTATATAACAGTATAGGTAAGACCACAACCTTGGCAGATTGTTAGAATATTAAACATTCCTACCCACGGTTAACTTCTTCTTCTTCTTCAGCGTTCCGAGCCATTGAGGTTCTTTGCTGCAGATACAATCCGTCTCCATTCGTCTCTCTGGTGGACCTTCTCTTGCCAGTCGTTGATTCCAAGTGCTTGTAGGTCTGTATATATATTATCTCTCCACCGCCTTCTTGGTCTACCTCGGGGTCTACGGTCATTTATTTCTTGAGTGTAAGCGAGTTTTGTTTCCCTATTATCTTCCATTCTTTCTATTTGCCCCAGCCATTGTAGTCTATTAGCCTTCATGATACCAGTGATTAGCGGGGACTTAAACAGATCATAAATGTCTTTGTTACTTCTTCTTTTCCACTCTCCACTTTGTGTATCCCTAATGGGTCCAAAGATGCGTCTTAAAATTTTGTTCTCAAAGGTTTGTAACAAGGCTTCGTCTCCTTTCGTTTTACTCCAGGTTTCAGAGCCATACAGCACAACTGGTCTGATCAGTGTTTTTTATATTGTGATTTTGGTGTTACGAGATAGCGCCTTTGATTTTAGTAGATGTTGTAGTGCATAGTATATCTTATTTCCAGAGTTGATTCTAGTTTGTATTTCTTCTCTTATGATGTTGGAGCAGTTGAAGATTGTACCCAGGTATTTGTATGTTTCCGTTCTTTTAATGGTCGTATTATCTTGAAATTACCATATATTCTGTCTTATCTTGGTTGATAACCAGCCCTATCTGTTGGGCTTTTTCCTTTAAATGAGTCAATATTTCCAATGACTTTTGTTCACTTTGCCCTATAATATCTATATCATCTGCATAACCAAGCAGCTTGGATGTTCCTCCAATATCACATTCCTCCTTTACCTTCCTTACAACTATCTCTAGAGCCAGATTGAAGAGTAGTGGCGATAGTGCATCACCTTATTTCAAGCCAGATGTTATTTGGAAGGGGTCTGATTTCCTGCCTTTATATGTTACTATATTATAAGTATCTTCCATGCATAGTCTGGTCATGTTGATTAACTTCCTTGGTATTCCAAATTCCTGCATAGCATTCCATAGACTATTCCTATGGACACTATCATAAGCCTTTTTAAAATCCACAAAAATGTTATGGAGATCTCTTTTATATTCCCAATTTTTCTCGGCTATTAGTCTGTCGTGTCCTCCTTTAAAGTGTCGTCCCTGGAGTGAGGAGATCCGACACCCACATTATAATATTATTTTTTCCCCCTCAATATTCTGGAGAATCCACCAGCTTCCGTCCAACACACTCCATCAGCCTATGGACACCTTTTCCTATCACTCTCACACTGTCGTACTATGCCCCCTTCTCATACTTCCCCAACGCAACATACTCAACAACTCTTACTTCTAGAAATTAATACAGATTAATTTATTAAAATAAAAGTGTAACGTGTATGAGACGTGTATGCGAAGAAAATGTGTGACGTGTTCTATAAAGTTGTAGAGAATCTGACTCTCAGACATCAGCTCAGTCCGCTGATCACAGCAAAGATAGACCACAGCACGTTACGTCAGAACAAGTACGTCTCACCCGTTGCCGGAACCATCCTGCCGGATACTGCTTTGCTTCTGTAGACCTCTGGTAATCCCATTTCATGAACATGAGAAATAGACACCGGTGGTATGAACAGTTACTTATGGACCGGATTCACTCTACACAATGTCCGTTCCTAATGTTCTCTAACCAACTGCACAAGTTCTTTTCTAGTGTTTACACAGTTAGTAAAGTTAAGTGTTAGTCGACAGATCATCCTCGTTGCACATCGAACCATTCAGTCCGCAAGTGCTAATTACTAATGTTAATTGTTACTGTACTAACACTAGTTACTCTTAACCGGTTCTCGGTTCGTTACCACTGTTTAATGCTGTATGGTGCAACTGTGATCTTCACTATGTTGGGTGAATCAACCTCCCTCTAGCTTTTAATCACGTCTGTAAGCAATCTTTATTGATTGCCGAACTGGTGTTCTTCCGACTGGGATTTTCTTCCTTCCCAAAACTTTATTGAGCTTCCTTGGATCTGGTAGGGAACCTAGGATAGAAACAACACACCTGGTGATAGTACTAGTTCATGATTCTTTCGGCTGAGTGTAAGCCTATCACCTTGCCTAATGATCGTTAGCTAACTAGACTTAGTCATAGAGCAGATTAGCTACCCACCTAGAGTCGAATCAGGTTATGACAAAGAACAAATCAGCAAACAGAATGTGGAACCCCTCCCACAAGGGACACCTACGGGAAATCCCAATTATCCCTCATTACTCAATTCTCAACTAGTAAAGCTTATCAACACTTCACTAATCTATTCTAGCTAACAGAGTCAAGTATCACTTCCCTACTCTAGCTAGTTTCCACTAACAGTGCTAATCATCACACTATAGTTTAACAAGGCTACTGCCTAAAGTAATTATAACGAATATATTATAATAGGTTATACCTTAAATGGCACCACTGCAGTCCTATCAATCATATCTACATCTGCCATTATAGGCACGTGTAAAATTAAGTCACTAATTAACACACGGTAGATATTATTTCCACTAGGCGCTGCCGTGCCCTGGCACTCTGACTAAAGCATAATTTCAAGTCCTCCCTAGCTGGTCCCAACTAGAGTTTATATGGCAAACTACCAAAGTTGTCCACGTGACTTTATCCTCTTCTCCCCCACACAGGTGTTATTTGGACATATCAACCATTTGCAAGGATCTATTTTTCCGGGCTTAAATCCTGTCAAAGTTGTCAGTAATTGTTAAGATTCTCAAAACAAGCCAGCGAATTTTATGACGACTTCCAACAAACAGTTGCAAATAACCCCGTCAAACTCTTCATGTTCCGGAAACCAAGAATTGACATATGTACTGTTTTCTCCCTACTAAGTACTTCCGTTTTACATCTGCCATTGTGATCTCACGGCTTCCATCTGCATTCAAATGTTGACAAACTTGTCAATCTTCTGTTCCGTGGTGACAATATATGTGATTCTAACTGGTAATGAACTGCCAACTCGGTGTATCCCTTCCTTCTCACTCAACACCAAATGTGTAGATGGGCTGACCCCACTGCTTCCATTTACATTCAAATGTAGACAAACTAATCAAGGCGATGCCAGGACCTGTCACCATCAACACCGACCGTTCCAAATCCGTTATAGATGTACACGTGCAGCTACAAATATTGTCCTGAGATTTTGACATCCGCGGTGTTTTTCCAGTTAGTAAAATAATGGTGCTGAAAATACACGCCAAGCAAACGTCGGGAATATTTATCTGTTTAACTCATGGCAATCTCGCGACATAGGCCCCCTCTTAAGAGAGTAGTCCATCTCACTCTCCTCCACCATGAGTTAAATCCAGATAATTCATTCCTCTTCTTCAGGAGCTGGGTGTCTTGACAAGAAATCCGCTCCAACATTCTCCTTCCCAGGAATGTACTCTACTGTGAAATTATACGGTTGAAGTAACAACGACCACCGCATCAAACGTGCGTTGAGCTTCTGAGAAGTAGCCAGGAACATCAGGGGCTGATGATCCGACTGAACCCGAAACTTAACTCCATACAAATATGGCTGAAATTTGTGCACTGCCCATACGAGGGACAAGCATTCTCTCTCGACGGTTGAATAATTCCTCTCCGCCTGTAGAAGTTTCTTACTTGCGTATGCCACAGGTTTCAAAACCGAAGCATCGTCTTTTCCTTCCTGTAACAAAGCGGCTCCAATTCCAATCCCACTCGCATCCGTTCTCAACACAAATTTTTTTGGAAAGGTCAGGGAGCTGTAATACAGGTTTGCTGACCAAGGCCTCCTTTAACTGACTATAGGCATTCTCACATTCTGGTGTCCAAATGATTTGATCCGGGAATCCCTTTTTCAAGGTTTCGGTCAACGGAGCTCCCAGTTCCGTGAAATGTGGGATAAATTTGTGGTAGAACCCACACAACGAGAGAAAAGATCGCACATCCTTCTTCGTTTTTGGCCTTGGTGCATTTCTGATTTTCTCCAGGTTCTTCTCTTCTGGAACAATGTGTCCTGGAGTGATGGTGTGACCTAGAAATTCCAGAGTCTGGTAACCAATCATGCACTTGGTTGGACGAGCAGTAAGCCCTGCTTCCTTGAGCCTATTAAACACTCTCTCCAAGGATTGTAAGTGGTCATCCAGGCTGTCACTGGAAATCAGAATATCATCCATAAATGAGATGATGGACGGATCCTGTAACGGATCTAGTAAAGTCCTCATCATGCGTGTAAACACACTAGGTGCATTGCTAAGTCCAAAGGGCATGACCTTAAATTCGTAGTGTCCCACTGGGTGTACTGAAAGCTAACAGTGGTCGAATCTCCGGTTTGACTGGTATCTGATAGTACCCCCGACTCAGATCCACCTTTGAAAAGTACCGAGCCTTATGGAGCCTAGCGAATAGCTGAGTTGGATTCGGCAAAGGTTCCACCTGAAACTGTGTATGACTGTTCAGCAGTCGGTAATCTATACACAACCTGTGTTCTCCACTTGGTTTGCGTAACAAAACTACCCCCGCATTGTATGGGGATGTGGATGGTGCAATCACGTCATCCTCCAGCAATTTTTTTATTTCCTCCTCCAGGGCCTTTTCTTTAGAGAATGGCACTGGGTAAACCTTCTGACGAACCGGCTCCTGTGTGGTCAAAGTCATCTCAAACTCCACCAACCTCGTTCGTCCAGGTTTATCAGTCAGTATCTCCTTATGAGACTTGAGAACCTGGGTTATCCTTTCCCTCTCCTGGGAGGTCAGATCAGGGTTCACTTGTACATCCCTATAGGTTTCCTGGTGTACTAAGGGATATTCCCTGCCCTCGCTGGTTCCCACTTCTGTCTCCACTGCAACTGCCATTGCCATGAGGTGAGCTGCCTTGTCTCCGGGTCTCTCTTCGTATTTCCGCAAGAGATTGATATGGAAAATCTTCGACTTTCCCCGGATCCGGATTTGATAGTTGGTTCTGGATATCACCCTTTCCACGGGAAATGGTCCTTGCCAACCTATCTCCAGTTTGTTGTTTCCCGTTGGGAGTAGCAACAAGACTTTATCTCCCACCTCTAGAGATCTTTCTTTAGACCTACGGTTGTAGTAAGCCGCATGTCTTTTCCTGGCCTTTTTCAAGTTTTGATTTGCCAGAGTCCATCCCTTGTGGAGTTTTTCTTTCAGTTCCTCCACGTATTGATAGGATGAGATCACTTCTTCTGACGTCCCCTCTTCAGTCCAACTCCTCAACATGGCTTCCAACGGTCCTTTGATTGGACGACCAAACAGCAACGTAGCGGGTGGTAGTCCTGTTGAGCCATGAGGAACTTCCCGATAGGCAAAGAGTGCTGCTGGGATATATTCATCCCACCTATCAGGTTTTTCCTGCGCTAATTTCCTGAGCATTGTCATCAACGTGCCGTTGAAACGCTCTACTTGTCCATTGGCTTGAGGGTGGTAAGGGCTGGTATGTATGTGGTTAGAGTGAAACACCCTAAATACCTCCTCCATGAGTTTTCCACAAAACTGAGATCCATTGTCCGTCAGAATTTGATCCGGAAAGCCTAATCTGGTAAAGGCCTCCATCAGTGCGTCCGCCACTCTTTTCGAGTCAATCGTGGTCAACGGTATAGCCTCACCCCACATTGTACAGCAATCCACCATTGTGAGTATATACATGTTCCTCTTCCTAGTCCTGGGAAGTGGACCCACGATATCGATGGCTACCCTCTCGAAAGGAGAGTTCATGATGGGCATCTCACCCAACATCACCGGTGCTGTCCAGTGTTTCGGTGCCACCCTCTGGCACTCAGGGCATGACTTCACATACCGACGCACATCATCTGTCATTCCCGGCCAATAGTAGTGGCAGGAAATCCGCTGCATGGTGGCGGCAATACCCATGTGTCCACTAAAGGAGATGGTATGCCCCATATGAAGAATCTGGGACCGATGAGCTTTCGGGACGACCAACTGACCGTATAGGTTGTCTCCCCTTCCTGCTCTCCTGTAGAGTATCCTATTCTTCATGTAGTACTGCCCCCGTCCTGGTGGATCAGCACTTTTCTGCAGCTTTTTGTAGCAAGGACGTAAAGTATCATCCTCACTCTGGGCAGTTCGTAGCTCCCCCGGCATTGGGTTAGTCACAATTGCGTCTGCCTCTTCCGTTTTCGCCTGAGAGCGAGTCTGCATTGCTCCCATATGAATAGGCTCCCTGGGCATTCCCAGAAAGACATACCGGCAACCTAGGATGACTGGAAAAATGGGATCGGTCAATACAGCGGCCTTGATGGTGCCGGTGACGTACCGTGACCGAATCTCCACATTAGCAATGGGCAACTTCATGACTACAGCACTCTTCTGTGCAGGCTGTATATCCAAGGTTTCACCTGTGAATTGTTCTGGATGTACTAGATCCGCAGAAATCACGGCCTCCCCGTCCAGTCCTTGTGTCGTATAAACACTCCACTTGACGACCGTTAACCTCTACCAATTCCACTACAGGTGGTTTTTCCTGGTCTGGAGTCTCTTCCTCGGTCTCGACCTGTTCGGTGGGCTCCACCTTAGGTTTCCCTGAGCACACGACGAATTGAGTGTCTCCTGACTTTCCCCTGCAGTCAATAGCATTGTGCGTGTTTGACTTGCATTCGTTGCACCATTTCCCTGTCCTAGATTTTCTATTGTCGGACTTGAATGAGCTCTCCTGGTGGCGAGCTTCCTTGTTGACCTTGGCATTTTCCGTGACAACCTCCTTGGAAGTCACTTGACATGCTGCAAAATGAGGGTTCTTAGCCTTCGATTTGCAGTCCCTCGTATTGTGAGAGGGTGACTTACAAATTGAACACCACTTCTCCGACCACGGTCGTTTAGGTGTAGAGCTTGAGGTGCTCTTGCTTCCCTCCTTCTTCTTCTCTGAATTATCCTCTGATTTTTGCACATAAGGTTCCCACTTTTTGGTTCCTGAGTTTTTGGCTTTCTTCTTGTCATGTTTCTCTTGACTTTTGGTGTTGGTGAAAGGTTTTCCCCTACCTCCCCATGTACCTCGACGAACCGTTCTGCTAATTTATTCACGAGGTCAATACGTTCCGCTCCTTGTTCTCCCAGGAACGTCCTGAGAGGTTTAGACATTTGCTTCTTCAGCTGGTCGACCACCATGAGCTCTTCCAGACTCTCATAGTCATGTGCGAACCCAGCCAAATCCATCCACTTATGGAGATAAGATTTAAGACGCAAACTGTAGGCGGCAAACAACTCTCCCGGTTCTCGTTTCGCTGCTCGAAATTTTTTCCGGTAGGTATGCGATGTAACCTCGAATCGTTTCAGCAGAGCCGTCTTTAACTCATCATAATTGTTCTCATGTCCTGGTGGCAGGCGAGTATAAACCTCGTATCCTGTCCCGCGTAATCCCTGGGATAGCTTAAGATTCCATTTGTTACGCTCCAGACCCATAGCAACTGACATAGCCTCGAAGCGTTGAAGGTATTGATCAATCTTCTCTTTGTCCTCCTCGTAGACCGCTAAAGGAAACTTCATAGCATGGTACCCATGTCCACCTACTGGTGTTGATCCTGGGATGGAGGAACCTCCAACTGCTCCCTCAGTTTCTCCATTAGATTGACTCTTCAACTCGAGTTCCCTCATCCGGTACTCGTGCTCCCTTTTCTGTGCTTCCTGTTCAGCTTCTAATTTCCTAGCTGCTTGCTCAGCTTCAAATTTCCTAGCTGCTTGCTCAGCTTCCAATTTCCTAGCTGCTTGCTCAGCTTCCAATTTCTTAGCTGCTTGCTCAGCTTCCAATTTCTTAGCTGCTTGTTCCAACTCCATCCTTCTCAATTCCAGCTCGGCCTTTCGATCATCCCTTTCTGCTTGACGATACTCTCTCTCCACTTCCTGTATGTAATCCGTTAGAGCAGACCCCGCCAATCCCATTTCTTCCCCCCTTTCCTTTAATTCTAACGTGCTAAGTTTAGGGGTGGCCATTATACAGAGAGGTAAGCTAGCAGGTCTAGTACAATATAACTGCAAATTACTATACCGATATATGAACAAGTACTATAAATCTCGATATTACCACACACAGTACATTCACTCAGTGACAAGAGTAGAATCAGGACCACAGACCTATGCAGACGTGTGAAGTGTGAACAGGTAAGATATTAATCCTAACCCCTATCCACATTCACTCTAGCTGGATTCTCCAAAATGATATCTCCCTCTTATAACTAAGGATCCCGTGTCAAAAGACCCCGTTGTCAGAAGATCCCCCTGTCAAACGTTCCTGCTTGCAGGAGATCTCGCTGTCCAAGGATTCCGTTTACGGGAGATCTCGCTGTCCAAAGATCACGTTTACGATAGATCCCACTGTCCAAATATCACGTTTACGAGCCCCCAGTAATGTCGTGTCCTCCTTTAAAGTGTCGTCCCTGGAGTGAGGAGATCCGACACCCACATTATAATATTATTTTTTTCCCCCTCAATATTCTGGAGAATCCACCAGCTTCCGTCCAACACACTCCATCAGCCTATGGACACCTTTTCCTATCACTCTCACACTGTCGTACTATGCCCCTTCTCATACTTCCCCAACGCAACATACTCAACAACTCTTACTTCTAGAAATTAATACAGATTAATTTATTAAAATAAAAGTGTAACGTGTATGAGACGTGTATGCGAAGAAAATGTGTGACGTGTTCTATAAAGTTGTAGAGAATCTGACTCTCAGACATCAGCTCAGTCCGCTGATCACAGCAAAGATAGACCACAGCACGTTACGTCAGAACAAGTACGTCTCACCCGTTGCCGGAACCATCCTGCCGGATACTGCTTTGCTTCTGTAGACCTCTGGTAATCCCATTTCATGAACATGAGAAATAGACACCGGTGGTATGAACAGTTACTTATGGACCGGATTCACTCTACACAATGTCCGTTCCTAATGTTCTCTAACCAACTGCACAAGTTCTTTTCTAGTGTTTACACAGTTAGTAAAGTTAAGTGTTAGTCGACAGATCATCCTCGTTGCACATCGAACCATTCAGTCCGCAAGTGCTAATTACTAATGTTAATTGTTACTGTACTAACACTAGTTACTCTTAACCGGTTCTCGGTTCGTTACCACTGTTTAATGCTGTATGGTGCAACTGTGATCTTCACTATGTTGGGTGAATCAACCTCCCTCTAGCTTTTAATCACGTCTGTAAGCAATCTTTATTGATTGCCGAACTGGTGTTCTTCCGACTGGGATTTTCTTCCTTCCCAAAACTTTATTGAGCTTCCTTGGATCTGGTAGGGAACCTAGGATAGAAACAACACACCTGGTGATAGTACTAGTTCATGATTCTTTCGGCTGAGTGTAAGCCTATCACCTTGCCTAATGATCGTTAGCTAACTAGACTTAGTCATAGAGCAGATTAGCTACCCACCTAGAGTCGAATCAGGTTATGACAAAGAACAAATCAGCAAACAGAATGTGGAACCCCTCCCACAAGGGACACCTACGGGAAATCCCAATTATCCCTCATTACTCAATTCTCAACTAGTAAAGCTTATCAACACTTCACTAATCTATTCTAGCTAACAGAGTCAAGTATCACTTCCCTACTCTAGCTAGTTTCCACTAACAGTGCTAATCATCACACTATAGTTTAACAAGGCTACTGCCTAAAGTAATTATAACGAATATATTATAATAGGTTATACCTTAAATGGCACCACTGCAGTCCTATCAATCATATCTACATCTGCCATTATAGGCACGTGTAAAATTAAGTCACTAATTAACACACGGTAGATATTATTTCCACTAGGCGCTGCCGTGCCCTGGCACTCTGACTAAAGCATAATTTCAAGTCCTCCCTAGCTGGTCCCAACTAGAGTTTATATGGCAAACTACCAAAGTTGTCCACGTGACTTTATCCTCTTCTCCCCCACACAGGTGTTATTTGGACATATCAACCATTTGCAAGGATCTATTTTTCCGGGCTTAAATCCTGTCAAAGTTGTCAGTAATTGTTAAGATTCTCAAAACAAGCCAGCGAATTTTATGACGACTTCCAACAAACAGTTGCAAATAACCCCGTCAAACTCTTCATGTTCCGGAAACCAAGAATTGACATATGTACTGTTTTCTCCCTACTAAGTACTTCCGTTTTACATCTGCCATTGTGATCTCACGGCTTCCATCTGCATTCAAATGTTGACAAACTTGTCAATCTTCTGTTCCGTGGTGACAATATATGTGATTCTAACTGGTAATGAACTGCCAACTCGGTGTATCCCTTCCTTCTCACTCAACACCAAATGTGTAGATGGGCTGACCCCACTGCTTCCATTTACATTCAAATGTAGACAAACTAATCAAGGCGATGCCAGGACCTGTCACCATCAACACCGACCGTTCCAAATCCGTTATAGATGTACACGTGCAGCTACAAATATTGTCCTGAGATTTTGACATCCGCGGTGTTTTTCCAGTTAGTACAATAATGGTGCTGAAAATACACGCCAAGCAAACGTCGGGAATATTTATCCTGTTTAACTCATGGCAATCTCGCGACATAGTCGTAAGATAAATATCTGATCTATTGTTGATCTGTTTTGTCTAAAACCCGCCTGGTAGTCACCTAATATGTCTTCTGAATATGGTTTTAGTCTATTTAGTAATACTGCGGATAGTATCTTATAGCTTGTGGACAGTAGTGATATTCCTCTATAATTTCCACATTGGAACTTGTCTCCTTTCTTAAAGATAGGTATCAATAATGACTCTTTCCAGTCATGGGGTAATTCTTCTGTCCTCCAGATTTTTATTATTAGTTCGTATAGCTTTAGATGTAATGCATGGCCACCTGCCTTTATAAATTCAGCAGCAATTCCATCAGTCCCAGTTGCCTTATTGTTTTTAAGTCGTGTGATTACATATAGGATTTCTTCAAATGTAGGTTCTTCAATTTGTGGTTCGCATGTTAGAACCTCTTCCTGTGGGAAAATGTTACTTGGAGCTTCACAATTTAGTAATTCAATAAAATATTCTTTCCATGTGTTGCACATTTCCTCATTGGTATTTATCATATTCCCATTTTTATCTTTTAAACCATATGTGTTTTGTTGGTGCCCTCGTTTCATTGACTTCAGTTCTTTAAAAACTTTTCTGGATTCATTTTTCTGGTGATTAGTTTCCATATCTTTGATTATATTACTCATATATTCTCGCTTCTGCTGTCGGACTATTTTTGTAGCCTCTTTACATTCATTTCTATAATGCTCTTCCTTTTGGATGTTATTGATGTCATTTAACCATACATGTCTGGTATTCTTTTTCCTAATGACTGCTTCTTCACATTTTTGATTGAACCATCTGTTCTTTCTATGCATGGTTAACACACCGAGACATTCTTCTGCGGTAGATTGAATTGTATTCTTGATGTTCAACCAAGTTTGGTCAACGCTTTCCTCCGAAGGGTTTTGCAGAGTTTCAAGTTTACATTTTATTTCATCTGTAAATTTCTCTTTGACTGTAATGTCTTGTAGTTTTTCTCTGTTATATGTTGGGTGTAATCTTTGTAATTTAGTATAGAAAGTTCTCTTAAGTTTTATTTTAAATTTTGCTCCAACGAGGAAGTGGTCACTGTGGCACTCAGCTCCTCTATAACTTCTAACTTGCTGTATGTTTGATGCATTTCTGTTGTTAATTAAAATGTGATCTATTTGATTATAGGTTCTCTTGTCACATGATTTCCAAGTTTGTTTGTGTATATCCTTTCTTTGTAGTCTGGTACTGCTAATCTGCAGTCCTTTGGCTTCTGCCAGGTTGATGACTCTCCATCCATTATCATTTGAAGTTGTATGTAGGCTTTCCATACCGGCCACTTTTTTATTAGGTTGCTCTCTACCTATTTTTGCATTGAAGTCTCCCAGCACAATCAGGATGTCCTGTTTGGGGGTTTCTTCTATGACATCTTCCAGATCATTATAAAAGTCTTCTTTAATATCATCTTCTTTCTCTTCAGTAGGTGCATGTACATTAATCATCGTTATATTTTTCCATTTACCTTTTATTCGTAATTTACTAATCCTGTCATTAACAGCTTTAAAGTTTAAAACGTTCCCCCATAACTCTTTTTTGATGACAAATCCTGTTCCTAATTCATGTTTATTTTGGGTGTTTCCTCCATATATTATAATCATTCCATTTTGCTCTAAAGTACCCTCTCCTGGCCATCTTATTTCTTGAATTGCTGTTATATCCATTTGATATTCAACCAGCTCCCGGGTTAGTTCTTCGGCCGCTCCAGCTCGATATAGTGTCCGTACATTCCATGTTCCAAATTTCAAAAGTCCTTTAACGTTCCAAGGTCGTTGTCCAGATAAGTCA
The DNA here is from genome assembly GCA_014155875.1 of Cepaea nemoralis. Taxonomy (NCBI): domain Eukaryota; kingdom Metazoa; phylum Mollusca; class Gastropoda; order Stylommatophora; family Helicidae; genus Cepaea; species Cepaea nemoralis. Next base: position 154,247 of record JACEFZ010013668.1, on the reverse strand, counting down.
GTCCGATATCGAGGCTCATGTATCTGTTTCGTAACAAAGAAAGGTTTTTACAAAGGTGGGGATGTTAACGCCACGCTTCAACCCCCAACCTGGAGGACTAGGGTGTTTCTCTTTGTCTGTTCTCTACCCTTTGACCTGTCCGGCTTGGGAGGCCCTGCTGGTAGCTACGCTACCGCCGGCATAGCTCTCAGGGTCATTGAGAAACTTAAGCTCTCCCACCACGACAAGGTGGAAACAAGTTAACATTGGACTAAAATGTCGTCCTTGATTTGGGGTACGTAAATTACAAGTACCTCTGAAGTCGGAGTGGATTCATCTGACGAGGAACACTGTAAATATGGAAAGCTAATCCACACGCAAAATTGACCCAGCACTACTAGAAGTTGCAATGGCTGGGGCATGTAGAAATAATGGAAGATAATAGGGAAACAAAACTCGCTTACACTCAAGAAATAAATGACCGTAAACCCCGAGGTAGACCAAGAAGACGGTGGAGAGATAATATATATTCAGACCTACAAGCACTTGGAATCAACGACTGGCAAGAGAAGGTCAACCAGAGAGACGAATGGAGACGGCTTGTATCTGCAGAAAAGAACCTCAATGGCTCGGAATGCTGTAGAAGAAGATACAAACAGGAAATCAACACAATATGGGATATCTCAGAAATCAAGAAACATCACCGGATAAGCATCATAATTGATGCAACAAACATCTGTAAAAAAAAAAAAGTCTTAAAAGTCGACGAGAGAATCGACTTTATTGCACCGGGTTTTATCCCACATGGCTCGGTCTCTTTCCGCTGGACAACCTGCCGAAAGCGTCGCACAAAGCACGAACTCCGTAGCTCCAGCGACGACCCCCAGGTGTCTCCGAGAAAAATACACTCGAGAACAGAAAGACGTAGCCTGAAATCGAACCCACAACCTTCGGAGCGCGAAGCAAACGGCTTGACTACTTGGCCACGGAGACTCCCACAACGAACATCATGCAGCGTGCGTCCCCTACCAGAGCTGTGCCAGAACTTTCTGCATTCCCTGAAGTTGAGAAACAGACGTGAGCAGAAGTTGAGAAACAGACGTGAGCAGAAGTTGAGAAACAGACGTGAGCAGAACTTACTGTATTCCCTGAAGTTGAGAAACAGACGTGAGCAGAACTTTCTGTATTCCCTGAAGTTGAGTAACAGACGTGAGCAGAACTTTCTGTATTCCCTGAAGTTGAGAAACAGACGTGAGCAGAAGTTGAGAAACAGACGTGAGCAGAAGTTGAGAAACAGACGTGAGCAGAAGTTGAGAAACAGACGTGAGCAGAACTTACTGTATTCCCTGAAGTTGAGAAACAGACGTGAGCAGAACTTTCTGTATTCCCTGAAGTTGAGTAACAGACGTGAGCAGAACTTTCTGTATTCGCTGAAGTTGAGAAACAGACATGAGCAGAACTTTCTGTATTCCCTGAAGTTGAGAAAGAGACGTGAGCAGAACTTTCTGTATTCCCTGAAGTTGAGAAAACAGACGTGAGCAAAACTTTCTGTATTCCCTGAAGTTGAGAAACAGACGTGAGCAGAACTTTCTGTATTCCCTGAAGTTGAGAAACAGACGTGAGCAGAACTTTCTGTATTCCCTGAAGTTGAGAAACATACGTGAGCAGAACTTTCTGTATTCCCGGAAGTTGTGAAACAGACGTGAGCAGAAGTTGAGAAACAGACGTGAGCAGAACTTTCTGTATTCTCTGAAGCTGAGAAACAGACGTAAGCAGAAGTTGAGAAACAGACGTGAGCAGAACTTTCTGTATTCCCTGAAGTTGAGAAACAGACGTGAGCAGAAGTTGAGAAACAGACGTGAGCAGAAGTTGAGAAACAGACGTGAGCAGAAGTTGAGAAACAGACGTGAGCAGAACTTACTGTATTCCCTGAAGTTGAGAAACAGACGTGAGCAGAACTTTCTGTATTCACTGAAGTTGAGTAACAGACGTGAGCAGAACTTTCTGTATTCGCTGAAGTTGAGAAACAGACATGAGCAGAACTTTCTGTATTCCCTGAAGTTGAGAAAGAGACGTGAGCAGAACTTTCTGTATTCCCTGAAGTTGAGAATACAGACGTGAGCAAAACTTTCTGTATTCCCTGAAGTTGAGAAACAGACGTGAGCAGAACTTTCTGTATTCCCTGAAGTTGAGAAACAGACGTGAGCAGAACTTTCTGTATTCCCTGAAGTTGAGAAACATACGTGAGCAGAACTTTCTGTATTCCCGGAAGTTGTGAAACAGACGTGAGCAGAAGTTGAGAAACAGACGTGAGCAGAACTTTCTGTATTCTCTGAAGCTGAGAAACAGACGTAAGCAGAAGTTGAGAAACAGACGTGAGCAGAACTTTCTGTATTCCCTGAAGTTGAAACAGACGTGAGCAGAAGTTGAAAAACAGACGTGAACAGAACTTTCTGTATTCCCCGAAGTTGAGAAACAGACGTGAGCAGAACTTTCTGTATTCCCCGAAGTTGAAGGCATCTGGCTGCTATTGCGAGTCACCTTCACCTGCAGCTCACACGCGCGCTTGTCTGCGCTCACCTGCACGGTCAATTAAGATGGTCCAGATTAGTAAATACCTGTCTCTGGCTTTCTGTGGTTTACAGCAAACTGAAACAAGCTGGGTGAGTGGGGAAGTGTGGGGGACAGTGGGGAAGTGTGGAAAGTGTGGTCGCCAGTGAGGAAGTGAGAGGGACAGTGAAAAAGTGTGGGAGCAGTGAGGAAGTGTGAGGGACAGTAGGGGAAGTATGGGGGACAGTGAGGAAGTGTGAGGGAAGTGGAAAAGTGTGAGGGACAGTGAAAAAGTGTGGGTGACAGTGAAGAAGTGTGGAAAGTGTGGTAGCCAGTGATGAAGTGTGAGGGACAGTGAAAAGTGTGGGGGACAGTGAGGAAGTGTGGGGGACAGTGAGAATGTGTGGGGGACAGTGAGGAAGTGTGGGGGACAGTGATGAAGTGTGGGAGACAGTGGGGAAGTTTAGGGGACAGTGATGAAGTGTGGGGGACAGTGAGGAAGCGTAGGATCCAGTGAGGAAGTGTGGGGAAAATTGAGAAAGTATGGAAGAAAGTGAGAAAGTGTGGAGGAAAGTAAAGAAGTGTCCGGTTCAATGAGAGAGTGGGGGAAAGTGAGGCAGTGTGGAGTACAACATGTGAGCATTCTAGCACAGGAGAGAGGCCAACCGAAAGACCCCAAATGCGATATAGCGATGTGTATAAACAAGATATGAAAACCCTGGGCATAAATCCAAACACCTGTGCAACAGACAGATGCTCCTGGATACGAGATGTACGAAAAGGACTGGTGCTCTTTGAGCGTAATCTGATCCAACAAACTGAGGAAAGGAGGTACGGCATACATGCAGTCACATACTGTGGGACCTGCCTCGTCTTTTTTTTTGTGGGTTGCATATCCCTTACAGGACGTTGCAGTCAACACCAGCATTTTTTCAGCTGCTGTTGATGTACTAGGCAAGTTTTACGTTCAGTAGTTTGCCATTGATTTCTGAACGACTGGCTTACATACCCTCGTACGTTACCACACGGCGCGATCCGCTGCCGAATCTCGCAGCTGCTGTTTTCCCCACGTAGATATACGCAACTACGAACAATATCGTTAAACCCTTGGCCAGGGAGACCGCTCATCTTGCAGATGCGGAAACTGACAGGGATTGTCACTCTCGCATTGGACTATACAGTCACCAGCGATGCTGTCAGGCACCTCCCAAGCGGCACAACTCTATAGTCCTTCAGGACTGAAAGAGGTCTACTACTACTCTAAAATTTGGTGGAACAGCGGTAAAGCTGTGAAAATGTAAACAATATAAAATGACACAAAGTAGTGCAGCTTTATATAACAGAATTACGACACATACAGGACGTTGCGGCGATTAGCCTTCATCAGCAAACAAACACATTCACAAACACAACATATAATCAAGGAATCCTCCTATGACTACATCAAAACGTGACGATAGGACGAGAAGAACAAAAAGATGAAACAACGAAAGCAATGAAGAGAAAATGAAAATGTGAAAACATGTTCACATTTACCTCAGAATTCCGAGCTGTGTATAACCCCAAATATCCCCGATGTCTTATTTTTATACCCAACCGAGGCAGTGGGATGTAAGATGATGACGGAGGGGTGGGTGTAACGGTTCAGTGAGCACATTGAAAGAAGGTGGTGCGGAGGTAGGAAGGTAGGACGGCAACCTGTGATGGTAGTCTGAGAATGGTATCTGAGCAATCCCAGTGGATGAACTAACAAAGCATGAGTGGGTGCCAGTGAATGGGTTGGCCCTAGTGGACGAATATTGAAGAGCAATGGAGTGTGCACCCAAGTATGATGGTGATACTAACCAAACTCACATTATGTACTCCTTTATGTTATTGTGTGGAGAGTCCTAAAGTCTGGGTGGACCGATATGTGTGAGCGCACATACATACATCTACACCACTCAACAGACATTCATACAATAGTGTACATGGACATGTGCAAGGTATATATGAGGAGAGAGAGAGAGAGAGAGAGAGAGAGAGAGAGAGAGAGAGAGAGAGAGAGAGAGAGAGAGAGAGAGAGAGAGAGAGAGGTTGGTATAGTTACTGCGATATGCCACATGGGGTATGCGGACAGAGAAGCAATTTTTGAGAGAGAGAGAGAGGGAGGGAGAGAGAAAGAGAGAGGGAAAGAGAGAGAGAGAGAGAGAGAGAGAGAGAGAGAGAGAGAGAGAGAGAGAGAGAAAAGAGAGAGAGAGAGGTTGGTATAGTTCCTGTGATATGCCATATGGGGGTCTGCGGTGCGGAGTAGGTCGGTCTACAAATACGAGGTTTCACTCATACTGTTCCCTATGAAATAGGGTCAGTAAGGTTGATTGTTATTTCATTTTCTCTTCATTGCTTTCATTTTTTCATATTTTTATTCTTCTCGTCCTGTCGTCACGTGTTGATGTATTCATAGGAGATCTCCTTGACTATACGACTATATGTTGTGTTCTGTGAATGCGTTTGTTGGCTGATGAAGGCAAATTGCCGCAACGTCCTGTATGTGTCATAATTCTGTTATGTAAAGCTGCACTACTTTGTGTCATTTTATATTGTTTACTACTACTCTAGCACACCACAGACCCATCCATATCAATATCATATCAATATCAAAAGAAGATTGATAAACCAACACAGAACTGGCGTCGTTGGCCGCTACACGCTGCGGGATTTGCTGAGGAGGGGATCCGAGCACTTATGGACTGAATGGTCCGATGTGCAACGAGGATGATCTGTCGACTAACTAACTAAGTAACTAACTAATATCATGTTGCAGCTTTTTGGAGTTTGTGTAATTATTATGTTGCTGAGTATTGTGGCTAATGCCGACGACCACGGAACGGCCGTTTCCGGAAACGATGAAAACTATGGCGGCTCAAACAACGGCGGATGAAGTCTGCAAATTAGCTTACGAAGGAAATTTCGGCCTGTTGGTGCTGAAGCTGAAACACGATCGATCATTTGCCACAAAGAAAGACACGGTACGGGCAGTTTACCGTAAAGAGTGCTTGCGTGTTTGCTAATTAAATTGCTTTCAAGTTATTGTGTTGTTTGTGATGATGTTTTATTGTTTTGTTTCCAATTTATTTATGACAGAAGGAAAACATCCAATGGATGATCCATCGGTGTCGCTAGCTATTCAAGCCTATTCTGATCATGTTGATCAAATTGGGTATTACTAATGAGACCACCACATATAGATAGGCTTTGAAAAACCACATCAAACGATACCGCTACCTCAATGATGTCCGTGTGTCAATTCTAAGCGGAGATACAGATATATTCACATTTTAGTGTCGGGATCTTGAACAAAAACGTTTCAGGAATCCGGGAATCCGCTCTCTGGGCAGCTCTCCTTTGTGTCCCAGTTCCAATGACGGCTGAAATGATCAGAATTTCGCTTAATACTACTATAACTTTTTGGTTTTTAAATGAACATCTTAGTAACCATACATCATTGTGATCGGGACAGCGAGCCCTAACTGCTCATGTCATCTATTTTTAAATATGATGTGCTGCGACCTAATTACTAATTAGCAATTAAAAATTGCTGCTTATTTATTAATTACTAATTCATTGATTGCACTTTGTATTATTAATGTTAGCTAGAAGTCTTCTTCTTGTTAGTTGCATGTCCTACACAGAACGTAGCAGTCAACCCCAGCATTTTGGCTGTTCGAGATTCCTGGGCAAATTTTACGTTCAGTAGTTTGCCATTGCTTTCTGAACGAAAGAAGTCTTAGCAAGAAGTCTTAGAAGTCTTGCAAGATGTATATTTTATTAGGAGGAATGATGCTATGGACCCAGCGGCTTTTTTCGATTGTATGTGCTGTGACCTAATTAGCAATTAAAAATGGCCACCAATTATTATTCATTAATTACTAATTATAGATGAAATTAACAGTTATGTCTCACTACCCCAATTGCAATGATATAAAATTACTTACCGTATGCCAAATAGTTTAATTTATTTCATAGCCATGATAATTTCAACCATTCACTATGCACAGAATATTAGACGGACTGTTCTGCAGAAACTAAGATGGCGTTTGTTATTGTCATGTGATATTTGAATGAATGGATCCCTTCACAAGCATGCATGGTATTTTAATAGACATTTATTTTAGCCATTTTGGGGACTCAGTGGATCTTTCTGCGCAGGTGCGGAATTTTATTTCTGGTTTTAGATCGGGTTAGACAATGAACCTGCTACTGTCGCCTTTGTTGATGTTATTGTGGATTTTTAAAAAAAAATGATGGCAATGATATTGTAGTCATTATCGTTGTTGTGGACATTTCTGATGATGGTATTGCAGTCGTTATCATTATTGTTGAAGTTGGCGACTGGTGGTGACAGTGTCGACACTACTTGCATCCACAGCCAGGCTTTGTTGATGTTTTTGTTGATGACAGACGTAGATGCTGCTCCTTGTGCTTCTGCCTTTAATCTAGGGAGATGGTTGCATTAGTGCCCACAACCGATCAAAGCTGGATCATGATTCTCATGCTGATATTTCATTATTTCTGAGGAATAAATTTACTAAACAGGCAAGTCAGTGTATGCCTATTCTTGCTGTTCATCCGTCTGGTGTAGGATGATTGTTGTCTTGTGCTTGTTTGCAGCCAATATTTGCACCTTGACTCTCGACACATTTGACTGTATTCCAGCATTTATCCTGCTTTGTCATTCTTGGTGGTTTTGTAAGACTTTTCACTGGCTGAGTGTAGTGACATAATCTTGTCCACCTTACCCACAGGTTTACACTATGTAACCTGCATGCATAGCATTTGGCCCTCAAGGAATCAAGCATTCCCACCATCTGATGTGGCTTTCATTAACGTAAAGCCTAAACATGGTTATTTGGTCCTGGCTCACCCAAGGAATCTTATACATACATGGTCTAGTTCTGGGTTCATCCAAGCAATCGTCTACATGCTGTTCAGGTTTTAGTCTCACACAAGGAATCTTATACATGATGCTCAAAAGTAGTTTAAACATACACAGACTACAAAGTACCAGCATAAATCTACACATCACCAAGTTGCCTTTACAAGAAAGAAGCAACACATCCCTGTTAAAACTAGTGAACTGACATTTGCACAGCGTGTGAGTTCTTCCATGCAGTTTTTCTGTAGCACTTGTGGCAGTCTATGACATGATGTCTTTCACAGAGTGGGCGAACCCCTCTCCACTGGGCAGCATCAGGTGGACACACAGACATTGTGGAGTATCTCCTGGGATTGCAAGTGCCGGTGGATGAGAGAGATGAGGTTTGTTGGCAACATTGTCATGTCGTTCTCTTCATGTTATCAACAGCAGTACAACTTTCATGTGGTCATCTTCATAAGAAAGGCAGCAAAATCACTTTTAATTGGTCATCTTCATGTCAAGGTTACTGTTGTCCAGTGAAGGTTTTCAGGGCTAAAAGTTGCAGGCGGTTTGACCTGGATGACGTCACACAGTGTACAGATGTCACACAGTGTACAGATGTCACACAGTGTACAGGCCTTGCTGACGTCACACAGTGTACAGATGTCACAGTGTGCAGGCCTGGCTGACGTCACACAGTGCCTGGTTGTTTATGTAACCTCTTATAGATAACTAAAATTACATTTAGACAGCAAAATTGTTATAATTGAAACTGTCATACAACAAAGTACAGATTTTAATAAAGACACTGGACATGGTATGGAATCTGCAGTATATGTTTTGCAAGGCTATGTCCTGTCCCACATGAGTCTTATCGCCCAGTCTATCATATGTTCATTCTATTACCAAGTGTCCAGTCTATCATATGTTCATTCTAATACCAAGTGTCCAGTCTGTCATATGTTCATTCTATTACCAAGTGTCCAGTCTGTCATATGTTCATTTTATTACCAAGTGCCCAGTCTGTCATATGTTCATTTTATTACCAAGTGCCCAGTCTGTCATATGTTCATTTTATTACCAAGTGCCCAGTCTGTCATATGTTCATTTTATTACCAAGTGCCCAGTCTGTCATATGTTCATTTTATTACCAAGTGCCCAGTCTGTCATATGTTCATTTTATTACCAAGTGTCCAGTTTGTCATATGTTCATTCTAATACCAAGTGTCCAGTCTGTCATATGTTCATTCTATTACCAAGTGTGCAGTCTGTCATATGTTCATTTTATTACCAAGTGCCTAGTCTATCATATGTTCATTCTAATACCAAGTGTCAAGTCTGTCATATGTTCATTTTATTACCAAGTGCCCAGTCTATCATATGTTCATTCTAATACCAAGTGTCCAGTCTGTCATATGTTCATTTTATTACCAAATGCCCAGTCTATCATATGTTCATTCTAATACCAAGTGTCCAGTCTGTCATATGTTCATTCTATTACCAAGTGTCCAGTCTGTCATATGTTCATTCTATTACCAAGTGTCCAGTCTGTCATATGTTCATTTTATTACCAAGTGCCCAGCCTATCATATGTTCATTCTAATACCAAGTGCCCAGTCTGTCATATGTTCATTCTAATACCAAGTGTCCAGTTTGTCATATGTTCATTCTTATACCAAGTGTCCAGTCTGTCATATGTTCATTTTATTACCAAGTGCCCAGTCTATCATATGTTCATTCTAATACCAAGTGTCCAGTTTGTCATATGTTCATTCTAATACCAAGTGTCCAATCTGTCATATGTTCATTCTAATACCAAGTGTCCAGTTTGTCATATGTTCATTTTATTACCAAGTGTCCAGTCTATCATATCTTCATTCTAATACCAAGTGTCCAGTCTGTCATATGTTCATTTTATTACCAAGTGCCCAGTCTATCATGTTCATTCTAATACCAAGTGTCCAGTCTGTCATATGTTCATTCTAATACCAAGTGTCCAGTCTGTCATATGTTCATTCTAATACCAAGTGTCCAGTCTGTCATATGTTCATTCTAATACCAAGTGTCCAGTCTGTCATATGTTTAGTTTAGTTTAGTTGACGGATCAACATCATGGCACATTCTACTACTAACTCAAGCCTGAGTCCAGAGAATCTCAGCTCAGTGCACGAACTCCGCAGCACCGGCGAGGATCCTGAAATACTTTGAGTAGATTTTTAATGCAAAATTTTGCCCAGGCAGCACCGTTAGGCTACTCTTGTTAGATTTCCAATTGCTAAGGGATTTTTCACGTGCGCAACAATACACACGGGTGTCCGACCTCACTACCCAGAGACCAGTGGAAATTTTCATCTGTCATATGTTCATTCTAATACCACATGTCCAGTCTGTCATATGTCCACTCTAATACCAAGTGTCCAGTCTGTCATATGTCCACTCTAATACCACATGTCCAGTCTGTCATATGTCCACTCTAATACCATGTGTCCCCGGGAAGGTTAACCCAGTCAACAAATGCCCACAGAAGTCGAATGTATCGGCCTAACGGCGCAAGAACGCAGCTCTGCTGTAAACAGGCACAATGCAGTCACGTCTGAAAAAAAAATCAGGATGAACGCAGAAGAAGAAGAAGATACCACATGTCCAGTCTATCATATGTCCACTCTAATACCACATGTCCAGTCTGTCATATGTCCACTCTAATACCACATGTCCAGTCTGTAATAAGTCCACTCTAATACCACATGTCCAGTCTGTCATATGTCCACTCTAATACCACATGTCCAGTCTGTCATATACCACATGTCCAGTCTGTCATATGTCCACTCTAATACCACATGTCCAGTCTGTCATATGTCCACTCTAATACCAAGTGTCCAGTCTGTCATATGTCCACTCTAATACCACATGTCCAGTCTGTCATATGTCCACTCTAATACCAAGTGTCCAGTCTGTCATATGTCCACTCTAATACCACATGTCCAGTCTGTCATATGTCCACTCTAATACCAAGTGTCCAGTCTGTCATATGTCCACTCTAATACCACATGTCCAGTCTGTCATATGTCCACTCTAATACCAAGTGTCCAGTCTGTCATATGTCCACTCTAATACCACATGTCCAGTCTGTCATATGTCCACTCTAATACCAAGTGTCCAGTCTGTCATATGTCCACTCTAATACCAAGTGTCCAGTCTGTCATATGTCCACTCTAATACCAAGTGTCCAGTCTGTCATATGTCCACTCTAATACCAAGTGTCCAGTCTGTCATATGTCCACTCTAATACCACATGTTCAGTCTGTCATATGTCCACTCTAATACCACATGCCCAGTCTGTCATATGTCCACTCTAATACCACATGTTCAGTCTGTCATATGTCCACTCTAATACCACATGCCCAGTCTGTCATATGTTCATTCTAATACCACATGTCCAGTTTGTTGTGTGTTAATTTGGAGACTGTTCTGTCTTGTTTTAGACCCATTGGACAGCTCTAATAATTGCGGCGTCTGCTGGACGCACTCAAATTGTCTACGACCTGCTGGGCCACGACGCACAGGTCAGTGCTGTCAACAACAATGGTCAGAGTTCACTTCATTATGCAGCTTCCAAGGGACACTTAGAGGTCAGTTTAGTGTTGGTAAACTTGACAAGACTCTTAGAGGTCAGTTTAGTGTTGGTAAACTTGACCAGACTCTTAGAGGTCAGTTTAGTGTTGGTAAACTTGACCAGACTCTTAGAGTTCGGTTTAATGTTGGTAAACTTTACAGGACTGTTAGTGGCCAGTTCAGTGTTGGTAAACTTTACCGGACTCTTAGTGGTCAGTTTAGTGTCGGTAAACTTTACGAGACTCTTAGAGGTAAATTTACTGTTGGTAAACTTTACAGGACTCTTAGATATCAGTTTAGTGTTGGTAAACTTTACAGGACTCTTAGATATCAGTTTAGTGTTGTTAAACTTTACGGGACTCTTAGAGGTAATCTTAGTGTTTGTAGACTTTACGGGACATTGTCTTTGAAGTAAGGTCTTAGTGTCCATGAGACATTAAGACACATTAACTTAAGGTCCATGAGACCTTTAAGACACTTTGAAGTAAGATTACTACCAAAAGTCCTAAAAGACACTTTAACACTTTAACCAAGCAATAAGTCTGTTTGGACCAAACAAAAATTGAGGCCAGAAAATGGGAAGTGGGGGGTGTGTCACAGCAATGACCTAACAGTTGTTAACATGGCAGCAGACATGCCTTATATATCAAATTTAAGAGGATTGCATAGAAAATACTATTGTTTTGATAATTTAAAATCATCATTCAAATAATGTTAAATTACCTAAAACATATTGTGAACAATTTGTAGAAAATTATTCTTGACTAACTCTGTATTCTTTGTTTTCTATGGTTTTTGTTGTTATTTATTGCGTTTGCTCACTTTGAACACAAGTGTAGTCTATATATGTGTTTTGGTAGAATCAGCGGGGAAAGAAGACCCTGTTGAGCTTGACTCTAGTCCGACTTTGTGAAAACATATGAAGGGTGAAGCATAGGTGGGAGCACAAACGCAGTTGAAATACCACTACTTTTATCAGTCTTTACTTATTCAGTCAAGCGGAGAGCGGGGCGCAAACCCCTCCTGGAGTTAAGTGGCAACTTGCACTTGTTGTTGGCTGCGATCTGCTCTGAAGACAGTGTCAGGCGGGGAGTTTGACCGGGACAGTACATCTGTCAAAAGGTATCCTAATGCGAGCTCAGCGAGGACGGAAACCCCACGTAGAGCAAAAGGGCAAAAGCTTGCTTGATTTTGATTTTCAGAAGACCCTCAGCTGCAGGATATGGCTGAACGCCCCTTAGTCACATCCCACGGATGTGAGGGTCTGGCCACCACTCACCTCCTGCTCTACTACTATTGCACCTGCCATCGGAATCTTTCACAAAGTCGTTTAATTTGTATTTACTACCATCCATCGATTGGTCTCTGTGGCTACGGGCTTGCGAACGCGATTTGTGAGCCCGTATACCCGGGTTCGAAACACAGCAGTGCTGGGTTTTTCAAAAAAGGTATAGGAGCCAGTCATTCAGAAAGCAATGGCAAACTACTGAACGTAAAATTGTCCAGGAATCATGAACAGCAAAAATGCTGGGGTTGACTGCTACGTCCTGTGAAGGAAATGCAACGGAGTTCGTGCATTGAGCCATGCATGATCTAAATTGGAGTGAAGGAAATGTACAAGTCATAATTTAAGTCATTTTACTGGTGAATAATTATTACAGTTACCATTTGCGATGACGCATGCCCTGTTTGCTGTCTTGTATGTGTAGATCTGCCAGACCTTGGTGAAGTATGGAGCAGATGTGAAGTGTGTGGACTCACTGGGGCACACTCCTCTACACAGAGCTGCTAGCAAGGGCAACTTGAACATTGTCAAGTTCCTGATCTCCCATGGGGCCCCCCTGGACATCAGAGATGCCAGCGGATGCACGGCTTTGTGAGTTGTCTGTCGTCTACGTCACACATCCTAGTCTCAGATGACCAAGCAGGCACACAATACCACTACAACTGGTAACATATCCCAGCATGCAGTATCACTACAACTGGTAATATATCCCATCATGCAGTATCACTATAACTGGTAATATATCCCATCATGCAGCACTACTACAACTGGTAATATATCCCATCATGCAGCACTACTACAACTGGTAATAAATCCCATCATGCAGCACTACAACAACTGGTAATATATCCCATCATGCAGTATCACTACAACTGGTAACATATCCCATCATGCAGTATCACTACAACTGGTAATATATCCCATCATGCAGTATCACTACAACTGGTAACATATTCCATCATGCAGTATCACTACAACTGGTAATATATCCCATCATGCAGTATCACTACAACTGGTAACATATCCCATCATGCATCACCACTACAACTGGTAATATATCCCATCATGCCTCCCCCGATGTGTCTCCACCTTGACGTGGTGGGGGAGCTTGCTTGTCCCATTGACCCCATTTGCTTGCCGATGGATAAAAAACTACATATCGGACAGCTTATGGGATAGGGACCAGACTAAGAGACACAACCTGCTGCTCTGCAGGTTAGACTGAGGATAGCAGTCAAAAATTTTAATCAGGTGCACGAAGGCAGAAGTTCTTGGTCCGGACAAAACTCTTAAGGCTCCCTGCCGAGGGCTGTGGCTGAATGCCCCTAAGCCACAAACCCTCGGATCTGAGAGCAGGGCCAATACCCTCCTTCCGAAAAATAGAGGCGTGATACTGAGCAAGCTACATGCTCAGGTCTGATACATGTTCGAAGGCTTTCAGCTGGGCGATCCCAGGCAGGTGCAGTGCCGGGCCCTATGTCTCGAAAGGGTCCAACCCCAACTACTGGAGGTCCTTCTCAGATGTCCTGTGGAGCCAGGGGACATGAGAATAGGACGACTGGCCATACTAAACTAAGACTTAAAATAATGCACTGGAATGCGGAGGGAGTCAGCAACAAAAAAGTAGAATTAGAAAACATCCTGGACGAAGAGAAAGTAAGCATATGTTGCTTGCAAGAAACTCACCTCAATGAAAATATAGCCTTCAAAATCAGAGGCTACCAGTGTTACCGATCTGACCGAAAGAACAGGAAAAGGTGGGATACTGACCCTTGTAAGAAATAACATCATGGCTTCCCAAATCAAAGTCTACATGGAAGGGGCTGAGTATCAGACACTTAAACTTAAGACAGGTAATACAGATCTACATCTGATCAATTACTACTGTCCAAGTGACCGCCCACAGGCACTGGACACTCTACCACTAAAAGAAAAAATGATTGTGTGTGGCGATTTCAACAGCCACTCGCAGAGCTGGGGCTATGATCACATGGACCAGAGAGGAGAGAGACTGGAAGACTGGCAAGATGAGAATAGATTCATGTTGATTAACAAGCCGTCCGACCCACATACTTTCTACTCGAGATCATGGCACTCTACAACTACACCTGACCTGGCTTTTCATTCACCAGACCTGGAGTGGAACATTACACGAACTGTTGGGAAACAACTTGGTGGCAGTGACCATCGGCCAGTCTTTCTAACCGTAGAAAATGAGCTTGTAAGTGAAAGCAGCACCCTCTCGAGGTGGAACTACAAGAAAGCAGACTGGGCAATGTACAAGCATCGCAGCAGCATACTGGTTAGAAACCTGAACACTGAGAAAGACATAAATAAAGCAGTTGAAGAGTTTGGGAAATGCATACTACAGGCAGAGCGAGAAACAGTACCAAGAGGAGCCCGTAAACAATATAAACCCTACTGGAGTAGTGAACTGGAACAGTTGCATAATGATGTTGAAGTGTGTAGAAAGCAAGCAGAGGCCACACCCAGCCAAGAGCACCACAATAAATTCCAGCATGCAAAAGCCAAATTTCAAAGGGCCAAGCTGCAGGCTAGACGGAAAAGCTGGCAGGAGAAAACAGAGTCTCTGAACTTTGAAAGAGACAAGGAAATTGTGGAAGCTAATAAAACAGCTTAATGACGAGGGCACAGGGAGAAACTCAAAAATTGCACTACATAAAGATGGAAAAATCTTAAAAAGAAAGCAAGCAGCTGACCATTTTGCGGACTCGTTCGCACAAGATAGCAATATCAAAATTAGTCCAGAGAAACAACAAGAGATTCGAGAGAAACGACAACATACAGGACAGAAGGAAATAGTACATGAGGTTCTGGAGGCACCCATCACAATCAGCGAACTGGAGCTAGCCATATCAAAACTGAAAATGAGAAAGTCACCAGGAGCTGATGGCATCTCCAATGAAATGATCAGGAACCTAGGAACAGAGGCCAAAACAAAGCTGTTGCAGATCTTCAATAACAGCTGGACCTTAGGCAGTGTTCCACAAGCCTGGAGAGAAGCAATCATGATACCCCTCCTAAAATCAGGGAAAGATGGTTCCATTGCCTCTAGCTACAGACCAATTAGCCTCACCAGCTGTCTCTGCAAAACACTGGAGCGCATCATCAATCACAGACTGCAGTGGTACATTGAAAGTAAAAACATCCTTGTGCCACAGCAGGCTGGCTTTAGGCAGTGCTACTCTACAGAAGATCAGACAACCTACCTCTCTCAAGAAATTGAGGATGCATTCCAAGAGAAGAAGCTGGTGCTTGCGGCATGGATAGATCTGAAGAAAGCCTTTGACAAAGTCTGGAAAGAAGGTCTGATGAAGAAACTGAGAAACTGCAAAGTCAATGGAAGAATGTACAAATGGATGAAAGCATACTTGCACAACAGAAGAGCCCGAGTACAGATAGACGGACTCAAGAGCAAGAAAGTACTACTGCGTCACGGTGTCCCCCAGGGCGGAGTCTTGTCCCCCACACTTTTTCTAATCTTCATCAATGATCTTGTTGCTCACCTACCGCATGGAATTAAAGCGGCAATGTACGCCGATGACCTGGTTCTATGGAGCACAAATGAATATGCATCAGTGGCCACCAGATTGCTACAAAGAGCTGTAGATACATTTGCTGCATGGGCAAATAGATGGTGTGTCAGCATAAACACTGACAAGTGCAGCACAACCCTATTTACCCTCTCTCCAAAACAAAAGGCAGGGATCATCCAGATAAATGGAACACCCCTAAGAGAAGATAAAGAACCAACATACCTTGGAGTAACATTTGATGGCAAGCTGACATGGAGAAAGCACATCAACAAAGCAGTAGCAAAAGCCAGAAGGAAAATAGCCATCCTGAGAAAGCTAAGTGGAACCACATGGGGAGCCAGTACGAAAATACTTAGCAAAGTTTACCAACAGAGCATACGACCACACCTGGAATATGGGTCAACTGCGTGGTGTTCAGCATCAAATACCACACTACAAGAGCTGGACAAGGTGCAAAATCAAGCACTTACACCACAGGAGAGATGAGATCAACCCCTATAGTGGAGATGGGGAGGACACAGGCACTGAGTGAGCGCAGAGATACGAAAACGCTAATACAAGCAGAAAAGTTCCTCAGCTTGCCAGGCCACCCTATGAAGAACAGATTTGAAAACCTAGCTATGGGGCGGTTGAAAAGAAGTAGTTTTATCCACCAGGCCAAACGACTCTGCAGAGAAACCACTGATTTGCCCACAGTTGGTATCCCCCTAACAACTATTCCAGAGCGAACTCCATGGAAAGATGAGCATAGACTATCGTTACAAATCCAGACTAAAGTGAGAGGAATATTTGACAAGGAAGAACAGAACAGTGTGCAGCGCAGAACAGCCACTCTCAGCTTCCTTGATGAAGAATACCCACAGGACCTCTGGATCCGAGTCTACACAGATGGGTCAGCACAAAATGCTGTTCGAAATGGAGGAGCGGGAGTGTACATAGAATACCCAAATAATACTAGGGACACAGCCAGAGTACCCACAGGAAAGTACTGCCATAACTATGATGCCGAAATTGAGGCAATCAAGATAGCAACAGAGAAATTACTAAATAACAGCAATGGTACTCAACCTGTGGTGCTACTAACAGATGCAAAATCAGTACTCGAGGCGCTCCTCTCTGGGAAATTGCCAGTACTAAGGACACTACTTTCTGAACTTAGCAGTCAGCATAAAGTCACCATACAGTGGATACCATCCCACTGTGGAGTACCCGGAAACGACAGAGCTGATCAATTGGCTAAGGAAGGAGCCAAAGAAGAACAGCTTGATGTGCCCGTTACATACCACCAAAAGAAAAGAATGATCAAATCAGTCAGAAAGCCACCAAAACCTGCTCAAGATGACTACCACGTTATGGACAGACCAGAACAAGTCATTATTCTGCGCCTCAGAACAGGACACAATAGATTACGCAACCACATGTATACAAAATTCAAGATTGGTGAAACAGCCATGTGCACGTGTGGATTGGCGTCGCAGACAGCAGAGCACATACTCCAAGACTGCCCAAAATATAACATCTAGGCAAACCTTCTGGCCTAGAGAGACGACAGTGGAAGATAAACTCTATGGACCACTGTGTGAACTGAAAAAAACAGTTCAATTCATGCAAGAGACGACATTGCAGATATAGACATATTTCAAGCGAACGAAAGAAGAAGAAGAAGCTGGGCGATATGAGAGATTCCCGGATGAGAGGGCCAGGCCGTTTCTCGTTCACGTTGCACGAAGATAAGGTGCTGAGCCGGCAGCACATGTAGCCTACCTCGTGAGCGAGAACAAAAAGTCAGAAAAATGCCCCAGTTGAAGGAAATGGTTACGAAAACTGTCTGTATCTAACTCATAGAGAGTGTAGACAAAAGTGGAAGAACGTCTCAATGACGTGAAATAGAACGCACGGCGAGCGAACCTATTGCGTGGTCTGAAGTCAAAAGTAAAAGCTTACCGAGTGGATGTCGCTCGCAGTCTGACCGCTCCTGGTGTGTGCTTGAGCGATCAGTGGCAAGCGAGAATCCCAACACATGGAAGTGAGGAACTAAAGCAGCCATGAGCAGGACGTGGCAACTCCTCGGGTGAGCCAAGTCTCAGAGCAATATGTGCCGGCTCTGCAATTATGGAAGCCTCCTTGGATAGCGAGGGAATGCCCATGGTCTGCCCCTGCCTTCCCTTGAGGGCCGACCGCGATGTCGTTGATCGTTCTATCTTGACCAGCTGAGATGTTGGCGACATCACAACAGTCTAACGTGCCTCGAAACCAGAGGAAGGCTAACCTCATTAAAAAATGCCCGTCGGAAGTGTCGTTCTACGGGTGGCAAACTAAAAATTGACACTACGTAATTACGTCCGAGTGAAATGTCTCGTCTGAATGTCTCTCGTGCTAGGAACAGCTCTGACTACCTAGTTTCAGAATGCCGCTCATGTTCGGAACAGCTCTGACTAGGTAGTTTTCCGAATGTCTGTCGTGCCTGGAACAGCTCTTGACGGGCGCAACGACAAGCACATGTCTGAAAACTCGCTGAGTGGATACCGTCTGCAACCCTGTCTGGTTTGTGCGGGAATGGCCTGGGGCAAACGAAATGACCAATATATTGAAGTGAGGATTTAAAGCAGCCATGAGCAGGACGTGAGCCCTTGGTGAGCCCAGAACCAGGGCACTATGTGTCGGCCCTGCAACTATGGAAGCAGCCTTGGATGGCGGAAAATGCTATGGACTGTCCCTGCCTTCCTTTGAGGGATAACTGTTGTCTTCGACTGTTCAACTTTGGCCAGCTGGGTTCTAGATGGCACCACAAAAGTGAGAGTCTCTAGAAATGCTACCTGGTCAAAAAAGCATACCATAGTCGGATGTGTTGGCCTACGGGTTTCGGCCCAAGGGCGCATAACGGACACACCGCAATCACATCTGAAAAAACACTCCGTATGAACGAAAAGAAGTAGAAGATATCCCATCATGCAGCACCACTGCAACTGGTAATATATCCCATTATGCAGTATCAATACAACTGGTAATATATCCCATCATGCAGTATCAATATAACTGGTAATATATCCCATCATGCAGTATCACTACAACTGGTAATATCCATCATGCAGTATCACTACAACTGGTAATATATCCCATCATGCAGTACCACTACAACTGGTAATACATCACCTCATGCAGTATCATTACAACTGGTAATATATCCCATCATGCAGTATCACTACAACTGGTAATATATCCCATCATGCAGTATCACTACAACTGGTAACATATCCCATCATGCAGTATCATTACAACTGGTAACATATCCCATCATGCAGTATCACTACAACTGGTAACATATCCCATCATGCAGTATCACTACAACTGGTAACATATCCCATCATGCAGTATCACTACAACTGGTAACATATCCCATCATGCAGTATCACTACAACTGGTAACATATCCCATCATGCAGTATCACTACAACTGGTAATATATCCCATCATGCAGTCTCACTACAACTGGTAACATATCCCATCATGCAGTACCACTACAACTGGTAATATATCCCATCATGCAGTATCACTACAACTGGTAACATATCCCTATATATAATATAGCTGGTCATTTAACATTATGTTGGACAGACACCTGGCATGTATAATTCTTGTTATTTAACATTATGTTGGACAGACACCTGGCATGTATAATTCTTGTTATTTAACATTATGTTGGACAGACACCTGGCATGTATAATTTTTGTTATTTAACATTATGTTGGACAGACACCTGGCATGTATAATTCTTGTTATTTAACATTATGTTGGACAGACACCTGGCGTGTGAAGATGGCAATGGTGAGGTGGCCAGATTGCTGATTGATCACGGAGCAAGAACAGACATCAGAAATAATGTGAGTCACAGACCTGCTGTTGCAGGGCTGCGTTGTCGTGGTGTCATTGTTAGAGAGATGGGTTATCTTGTTTGAGGATTGATAGCTGACAGTGAATTTAAAGTGAGGCTTAATCAGTGAATGTAGACTCCATGAAGGTCTGATCATTTACATAGCTAATTTCAATGTCAGATATGGTTTGTGAGCTAATCAGTTTGCAAGACCTGGTTAGTTAGCTAAATTTGATGTATTCTGATTAGGTGTATAATCTTGATGTGAGGATTGATGGACTTGATAACTGACTGTAGACTCCATGAAGATCTGATAATTTAGCTAGCTAATCTTGATGTAAGATACAGTTTGTGAGCTAATCTGTGTGTAAGATCTGTATAGTTGACTACTGTATGTGCAAGATCTGGTTAGTTGGCTAATCTTGATGTAAGATACATTTTGTGAGCTAATCTGTCTGCAAGATCTAGTTCATTCATTCAATAGCATGTCCTTTGCAGAACCTCGCTCCCATAACAACCTTCTGAATAACCTCTCTATCATAAGCAAGATATCCTGCATCTGATACACCCATCTGGAGGTCATCCACCACATCCTGCACCCATCTTCTCTTTGGCCTTCCTCTTCCTCTCTTCCCAGGCATAATATACCCCTCCATTATTGTTCTCTCCAAATTTTCATAACGTTTCAAGTGACCAAAATATTTCAATTTTCTTTGTTTTATCGTCTTTAATAGCCAACCTTCTTCAATGTTCAACTCTTGAAGTATGGATGCATTTGTTCTTTTCTTTACCCAAGATATTCTTAGAACTCGTCTATAACATTTATATTGAAAGGCGTTTATGCGCTGTTCAGCTTGTTTAGTAAGTGTCCATGTCTCACAGGCGTATGTTGCAATGGGAAAGATGCATGCTCTTCGATGTTCGTCATCTTTGCTAATTTTGATGTAAGACCTGGTTATTTGGCTAATTTTGATGTAAGACCTGTTTATCTAAATTTGGTGTAGTCAAGTAGCTACATAATCTTGTTTTAAGATCTGATTAGTTAACTAATCCCAGCATTAGATCTAGTTACCTAGTGGATCTTGATGTCAGATTGGGTTTACTTCAGTCCTGCTGCAAGACTTTTGTAGTTGTGTTTTGTAGAATGTGGTGACATCAGAACTCAATATTTAGCAATGTTTTGTTGTGACAGCTTTTCTTTGTTCTCCTACCCGTTATTTTCTTACTTCCAGGATAAACTGACCGCGTTCGAGCTAGCCCCTCGTGCACTGAAGCGCAACTTGGAAAGCAGTGTGGATCGGTGAACAGAGTGACGGACTGCTTCATTCCTTTAGGCCTTGACTGTAACACACGCTTGGAGATTTGTGTTCATTCGCACTGTTTGTGGAGCAGAGATGACCTCATTCATGCGGAGCATGCATACAGCTGGCAATCTGCCCGTGTGACTGCAATGTTTGGTCAGAACCACTCCGGTTTCATTTGATTTGAATACAGTTTTTGTATGGACACTTTGAACTGTTTGGTGTTTTTATGCCTGGTCAGATAATCTGTGTGTTGTCACTTGGTTTCATTAGCATTGTTTTACACCAGGGGTTCTCAGCCTTATGGGACTCGTGCATCCATTACATGACATACCTGTCTGTCAGCTGGTTGGTAGATGCTCTGGGTGACTCAGTGTTAACTTCCAGCCCAGTGCGTGGACAGCCAGGTTGTCTGAGCCTTGGCCAGGGTTCGCATCCATCAGATTAAGGTGGGTGTAGAGACTTTCTTCCTGTCGCGGTACTGAAGGACCATCAATGTGACACTGCTGCGGAGGAATCCATCCCTGCTCCAAACTCACAGACCTGCAGGGTGTGCAGTCTAGTAGAAAGTGAGAACCCAAATGTTATATAGAACCTGGTCTGTTGTCTGGCAGTCAATCATGGAACATGTGTCAACAAATGTTATATAGAACCTGGTCTTTTGTCTGGCAGTGAATCATGGAACATGTGTCAACAAATGTTATATAGAACCTGGTCTGTTGTCTGGCAGTCAATCATGGAACATGTGTCAACAAATGTTATATAGAACCTGGTCTGTTGTCTGGCAGTGAATCATGGAACATGTGTCAACAAATGTTATATAGAACCTGGTCTGTTGTCTGGCAGTGAATCATGGAACATGTGTCAACAAATGTTATATAGAACCTGGTCTGTTGTCTGGCAGTGAATCATGGAACATGTGTCAACAAATGTTATATAGAACCTGGTCTGTTGTCTGGCAGTGAATCATGGAACATGTGTCAACAAATGTTATATAGAACCTGGTCTGTTGTCTGGCAGTGAATCATGGAACATGTGTCAACAAATGGAGAATAACTTGCAGGACAAGGAGAATGGTTTCTGAGACTTATATTGCTAATACCTGGACTGCCAGGATAATTAACAATGAGTGCCAGGGAAAGGCTGTAAACAGGCACAATGCAATGACCTCCAAAACAAACATTCTGGAGAAACACAGAAGAAGGAGACAATGTTCTTTGGTTATGTAAGAAGAAAAAAGTTGTTAGAAAAGATAATTTTATCTGTAATGATCATTGGCAGAAGAACAGGGGCGGACCTAGATAAATTAAACTGGACAGAATGAGACACTGGCATGGACAGAGGAATATCAACATAATCTACAACATCAAGGACTGAGATATGTGGGAAGACATGAATGTGTGAGCTGTTTGTCAGGGCACATGATGATAACTCATAGCTTGGTTGCTGGCCTCAGGGGCAGTCAAGATTCAGTCCAAGACTGAATCCAAGACCTGCTCCAAGTTGTGCACCTGGACACCGGCTCATCAGGCAAGTCTGACCCTAGAGAGCTAACCTGGGAAAGGGACATCAACTTGGTTCCCAGACATGCTGACTAGAATGTAGGATGTATTGCTGGACAGACAAATGGGAAATCAAGAGGGCAAGTATCAACAGATAAACTCTCATCTCCTGATTCTACACTAGAGCTTTCTTCACCTGCTGCTCTTCCATGGCTGTTTGTGAATTATCCACAGTGCGTGATGTTGTCTTCGATGTCTCAGTTTATCCTGATGTTGTCTTCGATGTCTCAGTTTATTCTGATGAAAGTGAGTGCAGCATTCTCTGTACTTAGCAAGCACATTAGCGTAGTCGATAAGGAGCTCAACTAATAATGCCATAAACCCAGTTGGATGAAGGTTCAGTGCCTGTGTTCGTCATCTCGCTAAGTGAAGGAGAGGCTGGACGCTCATTGCTCCGTGCATTTGGACTGCATAATGTGATGGCACTGTCATATGACAGACCCATAGCAGTAAACTGCTTGGGACAAATTTAAACCCCAGAAATATGGTGTACTCTACATGCACACGTAGATATCACTGTTACCCTGTTTCTTGTAGATGCTCAGAGGTGAAGTACCACGACTGTAGTACTCTTGCACATATATAGCACACTGTCTCTTTCTTGTAGATGGCCAGAGGTGAAGTATCACGACTAGCACTCTTGCACATATACAGCACACTGTCTCTTTCTTGCTTTAACCCGTGATACATGAGCAGCAGTGAGAGAAGCTGAGGTAGACACTGTTAAGACACACTCCCTGGTATATCAATCATTTTTGCTGTCTCTGGTTCTTGTAGACTTCAGGTTGACATGACATAGATGCACACATACACAGCCAGAGAGAAGCCGTGGTTGCACACTTCAGTGTGACACAGTATAGCTGTTATCCTTGTGCCATTTTATATCATGTGCATCAATGTTATATCAAGAGCATTCCCACAGGAATAGCATACAATTCACTCTTTCTATCTTAAGGATGAGATGGACAAAGTAAAATAAAATAAATAAAGCTGTTGGAGTAGCAGAGCAAGTATTTAGGATGTCGTTGGCGAAGGGAGAAATGGAGGACAAAGGCAAAGAGGAACCCTGTCTGGCATGCATCAGTGGAAGTAGTCTAATGCACAAAGGACCTGGACAATTTAAACCATATAAATCTCCACAATTATAATCAAGTCTGGTAAAGCCGGTTGAACAAGGTGGAAAGTTTTTGTTTTTTTCTATATATTCGATCAAATGGACAAAGATACTGTATTAGTGTCCTGGAGGTGATGATGCATTGTATAAAAACTGTCCTTACTGTCTTTATTGTATAGTGAACACTCAGATAAAAGATGCACATTCATCCATTCTGCATGACTCATATGTAGGCATTCTGTTAGACTCTTTGTGTTACTTGCTTCTGTCTTCTGTGTTTCTTTGTTGTAATACCATTACAATCACCTTACAATCCCACGTGTATGCACTGTATCCTTCATTAACCCCGGTTACATCATTGTCTGTTGGCTCTGTTAGAAGCTCACACGTTGTAGGTGCATCCACAATGAACTTTTCATGGATTCACACTTTTCCTATCAAAGATTTTCTTGCGCTTATTCCACACCCTATATGTCGATTACAAAACATATCAGCATATGAACCTATATATGCTGGGGAAAGTCGCAGACTGTCCAGATGCATGATCTCCACGCCAGTCGACAAAGCAATTGATGACTATATTTCCACTACTGATGTCTTCTCGCTATTTCTTCCCGTTCCCCAATTTCCATGCCAGTCAACAAAGCAATTGATGACTAGTTTAGTTTAGTCGTTGGATCAACATCACGGCACACGGTTTAATCCATAAGTGCTCCGTTTTCCTCCAAACTCAAACCTGAGTCTGGAGAAACTCAGCTCAACGCACGAACTCCGTTGCATCGGCGAGGATCCTGAAATACTTTGGGTAGATTTTTAACTCGAAATTTTGCCCGGGCAGCGCCGTTAGGCTACTCTTTTTCGATTTCCAACTGCCAAGGGATTTTTTACATGCTCAACAATACACACGGGCGTCCGATCTCACTACCCAGAGACCAGGGGAAATTTTATTACTGGAAGTCCAGGTGGAATTAAAAAAAATAAATCCCGGTCCTCACCTGGGCTGAACCCGGGACCTCCAGCACTCGAGGCGGACACCATACCTCGAGACCAACTTAAGCCCAACAATTGATGACTATATTTCCACTACTGATGTCTTCTCGCTATCCCCCTACATTCCCCAATATTTCCCCTACTGATGTCTTCTCCTTGTCCCCCACCCCGACATTCCTCAATATTTCCACTACTGATGTCTTTTCTTTATCCCCCACCCTGACATTCCCCAATATTTCCACTACTGATGTCTTCTCGCCCTTCCTCTCCCCATTCCCCAATTAGTAGCTCCTCTAATTTCCCCTCTCCCCATTCCCCAATTAGCAGCTCCTCTAATTTCCCCTCTCCCCATTCCCCAATCAGCAGCTCCTCTAATTTCCCCTATCCCCATTCCCCAATTAGCAGCTCCTCTAATTTCCCCTCTCCCCATTCCCCAATCAGCAGCTCCTCTAATTTCCCCTATCCCCATTCCCCAATCAGCAGCTCCTCTAATTTCCCCTCTCCCCATTCCCCAATCAGCAGCTCCTCTAATTTCCCCTATCCCCATTCCCCAATTAGCAGCTCCTCTAATTTCCCCTCTCCCCATTCCCCAATCAGCAGTTCCTCTAATTTCCCCACCCGTTCCCCAATTAGCAGCTCCTCAATTCCCCCAAGCCACTTACGAGAAGTCAACAATTTAGTCCAGCCGTCTGGTGTAGGTCTTGAGCTCACTACCTCGGCATCAGCACACGGAAAGTTTCATGTAAAGCCCTCGTATCCATTGAGCTATGTCCAACTCTCCCATTTCTACATATAATTGTGTACACGCCTCCCACCCTCCCCTTCTCTCTCTCTCTCTCTCTCTCTCTCTCTCTCTCTCTCTCTCTCTCTCTCTCTCTCTCTCTCTCTCTCTCTCTCTCTCTCTCAGACACGAGGTACCCGCCCACACAACACACGAACCGTTCCACTCGCTGCTTTCCCCCGAGATTCACTCGTTTTATTTTGGGAGCTTCCTAGTTAATTACCACATGTCGTGTCATGTCATTCTGCTTGCTTGTGACTTGTCTTCCACATGGCTCCATGGCTGGTTGGTTTGTTTCTCTTTCATTAGACATTGGTCACAACTAGTACTGCAGTCTTCTCTGCTAGAGCACACAATGGTGTCACAATATTATATCTGAATGTATAATTAATATTTACGTTATTGTCAGTTCACTTTGTTGTGTGTTGCTGTGGTTTGTCTCTTGCTGTTGTTTGCTGTGAAGTCTTATCGCCGCGACGTCCTGTATTTGTTTGTAATTATTTTCTTTCTAACCTTACACTGGGTATTTTCCAAATTGTTTACTGAGGGAGATAACTCGTGAAACTAGTCTCCTTGCTCATTTACTTGGTTATGTCACTTGAATGGTGTTTTCTTTCCTACAACAAACAATGACGTCATGATTGATGTCCGACATAGACAAGAGAATCAGAAAGTAACACCATGAAGCAACGTCTCAAACCTAAACAGTTCATTTGTACATTACAAATAAGCCACCCCGCCAAATAAAACAACGTCTCACACCTAAACAGTTCAGTTGTACATTACAAATAAGCCACCCTCCATAGCCGGACGTCGCAGTCAACAGCGGCATTTTTTTTTTTTTTTGGGCTGTTATTTCTTGGCAAGTTTACGTTCAGTTGTTTGCCATTACTTTACGAAGGACCGGCACACATACCATTGTATTAAAATACAAAGCCAGGCGGTCTGCTGCCAAATCGCCTGCAGCTGTGTTTCGAACGCAGTATGCGGGATTACGAATTGCGTTCGCAACCTCTGGGGACGCTGCGGAGTGGCCGACAGACCGCAATGTGGCGATATCTAGGACTCAAGAATGATGAGCAACTTGCGGCGTCAACAGTCGCTATTGGTGGTACAAGATGTCCTGCAAGGGCCGCACTCTGCAGCCGAGACAAGTCCAGGGGAGGGAAGCCTAAACTGGCAATAAAAGTGGACATAGCCCAGAGAAAGGACTGGCTTCCCTTGGGCAGGCGCAGGAGTGCAGCTACTTTAGCTGTGAAGGGGATGCGAAAAAGGCACCGAGGAAGCCAATGCGGAGGCGGCGACAAGGGCAAAACAGCGGGGGTATCGAACTGGTATTCTCGTGGCCGTGAGAACCAGATAACGATAAACCGGGTGCACAACGCCACCCCGAGGGCGGAGTGGATTATGGGCTGGCACACAATGCGGTGTATTGTGGGATAAGTGCGGGGAGCCATGCCCGGGTGGACCCGCCACTAGAAAGTCTCAAACACTTCGGCAGAAACGGTGTAATGGAAACCTCTCTGCCCACCTTCTCCGGGGAGTTTATATACTGTTAAAAAAAAAAAACACGCAACATTATTGCAGTTTCAATTGCAAACTTGTACCAACATTTTATTGACGATGCTGATTCGCCCACAGTAGTCGGTTCTGGTGATGCCGGTCCGTAAGAACAGGACCTCTGTGGGGTCTTCTAGCCCAAAGATCAGCGTCGTGCAGCCGGTTCCTGACCGTTTGATCTGAAATTACACAAGCTCCTGGCATTAACTGGACTGTGGAGGACGCAGATGTAAATCGACTCGTAAGGTGACGCAGCCGCATGAAGCGGTCTTCTGCAGCAGTTGTGATTCTGGGTCTTCCACTGCGCCACCAGTCTGCCACTAGGCCCCTTTCTTGAAATCGCCTCCAAAGGCCACTAATGGTGCTTCTAACCACATTAAATTCTCTGGCGACTACACTTAGTGACTGTCCAGCCTGTAAACGTCCAATGATGATGAGTCGTTGTTCTGTAGTGAGTTGAGCCATACTTGCGAATTTAATTTCCAACCGAACTTATCCGAGGAGCGTCAATCTTTTATAGGCATTCAATAATATGGTCAGAGAGATTCAGTAAGTTTCACGGGATTATCATGAACCTGTCAAGAGTTATTGTCAAACATGTTGTTTTGACCTTGACATCTTTCATGACCTCACGAATCATGAGGTGAGTACAATTCAGGTAACCACGAGAAGTTAATGACCAGATGGACACAGTCGATAGGTTGACTGATGTCCAATCAGCGAATATCTTTTATAAAAGTAACAACACCAAAAATGTAGCGTTTCTTTTCTTTTCTTATTTTGTTGAACAGTATAGTATAAACTTTATACAGACGACGACAAAATGCCGGAAAGTGGTTATATAGTCGATCAGGAGGCAGTCTGCACAAGGAGAAGGCAACAAACAAGTCAAGGGAGACAACTGGACCGAAGAACAGTGTTTCCATTTTGAATCTTTTCGCACCAAATTTAGTGCTTTTCGAGTCATTTAGTGCCAAAATGTTGCATTTAGCGCGGCCGGGCGAATTTGGTGCTTCACAATTTTATTTTGGTGCTTTTTGGTGCTTTTTTGGGGTGGGTAAAAACTACTTTAAAAATCATTTTGGGAACACTAAAAAGCCGAATTTGAACTGAAGCGAGGGGGTAAAACAAGTAATTTAACTCCCTTTAATACGATTTAGTTCAAGTGGCAACGCGCAGGCAATATACAATGCGTTAAATTATTGTATAAACAAGAATGGACTTGAGTTACTAAGACTAGTTGCATTCGGCACTGTCAATGCATCTGTCATGACAGGAGTAAACAATGGAGTATATACAAAATTAAAATCCGAAGTTCCTCATCTGGTACTAATTAGGTGTGTATGCCATTCCCTTCAGCTGGCAGTGTCACAAGCTGCAGCTGCTTGTCTGCCCAGGAACATCGAATTCATGATTAGAGAAACATATAACTGGTTTTCTCACTCAAGTCTTCGTCAAGCAAAGTACAGGGAGCTTTTTGCTTCATTAATGATGGATAACATCCGCTGAAGGTGTTTTTTTTTTTTTTGTTTTTGTTTGGTCCTTTCCAAAAAAAATTTGGTGCTTTTTTGGGGGTCGATTTTGGTGCTTTTCATCAAAAGGAGATGGCAACACAGCTGAAGACATTTACTCAACGAGAGCATGCTGTTACCGAAACAGAATAAACACACCTCGACCTACCGTACATGTCTAAGAGGCGACTAAGCGGGGTTGACATGACAAGGCTACCCCATCTCATAGAAAACTTTAGCTACAAAATCTTCCCAATGGTGAGCACGTCTACAAAGGACATGACCTGAGTCGGTTGAAAGGCAGAAGGTGAAGGAGGAGGACAATAACTCCTCCTCCTTCTACATCTTCTTCTTCTTCTTCTTCTTCTTCTTCTTCTTCTTCTTCTTCTTCTTCTTCTTCTTCTTCTTCTTCTTCTTCTTCTTCTTCTTCTTCTTCTTCTTCTTCTCGTATGGTATACATTTTCCTACATTATCCCGAGTAATATCACAGGTCTAGGATAAGTTGGTCGGGTCTTTGTGTGTGTATGTGCGTGTACGTGTGTATGTGTGCGTACATAGGCTGTGTATGTACGTGAGGCAACAGCTCCATGACAGCTCTGTCAGAATCTCTAATGTCTCCAACCGAGATGCAGTAACATCGTTACGCCCGCCAGGCGAATAGTTGCCAACCGGGATGCAGTAACATCGTTACACCCGCCAGGCGAGTACCAGTTACCTGCCCGCAGGTTGCCGGCTGACGTGATAGGCAGCGGTCAGGCAAGGACAAAGCAAGACGCACACAGTCCTCGTGAAGCCAATCCACAGGGCAAGCGCTGTGCGGGGAAACCGGCAGACAGCTTGGGAACTCGGACATGACAGGACGCGTGGGTTGAGAAAGGCTTCGTGTAGTTCTGTGCCCGAAAGTCGAGTGCTTGTATATCTTGTGAGATAGACTGTGAAGCTGTGGGGTTTTGTCTGTAAGTGTACTGATGTATTGTATATGTATAGTAATGATCATCACATGCCAAACTAGATCGTATTGCATGTGAATTGTAAATAAATCCATTGAACTCAGTGTCATTGTGTGTCAAGTCCAATCATTTTGTACTTGTACTTGTCTCACATATGTTAGGTCCAACGAGCCAGGTTTAAGATCCTGACATGTGTGAACGTGGAAGGCTCGTCCTCTTAGATTGTTTGAACGTGTAGAGCTCATCCCCTTAGATTGTTTGAACTTGTAAACGTGTAAAACATCGGTGATTGTGTAACTTGTCGCCATTTTGAACTTGTCGCCATTTTGACCTTGTCGCCATCTTGTAAACATGATGTCTATGTCCTTACTGAATGTCATTGTGATGTAAGTGATGTACCATCATAGGTGTAGATTGTTGACCGACGACATTACGACCTACAATTACACTCAACGCCATACAAACCTAATCAAAACTTAGTGACAAGCATACACATCACATAAAGGTAGATTCTAACTTATTTCCTCCCAAAAGAAAGCAGGTTTTCTGTGCAATCTGAAACCGTTGCCCGTAGAGGTCATTTGTCCTTGAAGTAGCGACCCTACAGTTCCTAGCCCTGGTGTGAACCGTTCTCCATCGCATCCAGTACACTTGAGTATATTTTTTTGTATATACTTTCGGATGCAAATTTGGGCAT
This sequence comes from Cepaea nemoralis, assembly GCA_014155875.1. Classification (NCBI taxonomy): domain Eukaryota; kingdom Metazoa; phylum Mollusca; class Gastropoda; order Stylommatophora; family Helicidae; genus Cepaea; species Cepaea nemoralis. The sequence continues at coordinate 124,031 of JACEFZ010013668.1, read as the reverse complement.
AAATTGTAAGTTCAACAAGATTGTAAATTTGTCACGTTACTAACACCTTGTAACAAATTGTGTGTCTGATAACTCATTGTCATTTAAACATTCCATCATGTCTTCGTTAAACGACTTCATCGAGATGGGTTTAAAGCTAAAGTTAACTGGTGACGAGTTAAGAAAGTGGAGCGAAACAAAATATTCTGAACACCTTCTAGTACAAGAAAAAGCTAGCGAACGCGAGGAAAGAGCGGCTGAAAGAGCAGCCAAGCAGGCAGAGGCAGAAACAGCATTAAAGCAGGCAGAGGCAGAAACAGCATTAAAACAGGCAGAGCTAGAATTATCTGCGAAAACAAAACAAGCGGAGTTAGATACTGAATTGAGGAAGGCAGAAATAGCAGCTCAAAGTAAATGAGAGGAGCTTGAATTACAACTCAAAATTAAACAGCTTGAAACCGATACTGCCATAGACAAAGAGTCTAAGAAGTCTGAAAGACTGGAAAAAGAAAACCAGTACAAAAAGTATCAAGGTATTGTGAGAAATTATACCTCAAGTGACTGCATTGCAGCGTTCACCCAGAATGTTGAAACCTTAATGGACCACTATCATGTCCCAGTTTCTGAATGGAACATTATTTATATGAGGAGTTTGTCAGGGGAACCTCTGAAAGTCATAGAGACTATCCCCAAAGACCTCAGAAAAGATTACCACTATCTAAAGTTAAAAATTATGGCACATTTTATGCTAGATGAGGCAGGTTACAGAGAACAGTTCAGCAAATTGAGGCCAAAACCTACGCAAACGTTCTCTGATTATGTCTCCGTAGTCCGAGACGTATTTACAAAATGGCTTTCAGCAGTCAAAGTAAATAAAGACTTTCATAAGTTAGAAGATCTCATCATCAGGGATAAAATCATCTCATCCCTTCCATCATCATTTTCAAAATTTTTGCTAGAGAATGAATGTACGAGTGTAGAACAGATTGAGAGACGTGGTTCGGCTTACTATTCAGCCAATAAACATTGTTTTGCTAGTGAGGCTACTGATACAAACTTCGTAACAGCTGCTAACTATGAAAAACCTCGATCAGAACCCTACAATAGGCAAAGAACATATAAGCCTACTTCTGAGAAATACAACCATTGTATATTTTGTAACATTTCACACCACCAAGGTGAAATGTGTGACAAGGATCCGGCATATCTTACATACTTACAGAACTTCATAAATAGTCAGGATAAGGAACGTAAAACCTTTAAAAATGCACGAAAATGCTTCCTCTGTAAAACGTACGGCCACTGGCGTCATGCGTGTAAAGGAAGACAAATGACCAAGAAAGCAAATGCCGCCTTATTTGACAGTTCATCATCAGATGAAGAACATTCAGAAAATCACCCTGTGAACTCAGCACAGGCTTTTGGCATGTTTAATTCACATAAATGTACTAGTTATAATACCTTTTATGAAGATGGCATTTTAACATGCGGCCACTCCATTCCTATTGCCAATGAGGAAGCTAATTTGGTAATAGATTCCAAAGGCAGAATAAACATACACCAGGGATATGTGAATGGCAAGTCTGCTACAGTCCTTCGTGACACCGGAAGTTCTCTTATAGGGTTAAAGAGAAAGTTCATAATGCCTACAGACTATACAGGCAGGCACGTAACATGCAGAACATTCTCTGGAAATATCGAAAAGTACCCATTAGCATGGGCATATATTCAGACACCATTCCTCACTGGGAAAGTAAAATGCGCTGCATTAACTAACCCTGTGTGTGATATTATCATTGGGAACTTACCAGAGGTGAATGATATGCCTCATGATATTACATCTGTTTGCATTGATGATAACATAACATCATCACCATCACATGTCATCATTGAAAGTATGGTATCACCAAATGAATGTATGGTAGCTAATGGAGCACTAACATCTCATGAAATCATTGACCAAAATGTTTCATCACCATCTGATATCATTGAATGTGTGAACGCAGTAACCAGATCTACTGCTAGAGTGCAAGATGAAATTAATCAAACTGAGGCTATAGAAATGCTTAGCCCAGTGGTACTGCCTCCTAAAACAATGAAGGAGAATTTTGTAGCAGCCCAAAAGGCTGATCCTTCATTATCTAAATATTTTAATCTGATCGGCCAAAAGCCAAAGGTAACTAAAAATGCAAGATGGCATTTTGCTCTGAAAAATTGCATCATCACCAGGTACTATACCAGAGGTAACAGCACCACAGAGCAAACTGTTTTGCCAATTGAATACCGTAAGCAAGCCTTACATCTTGCCCATGATATACCTCTTGCAGGGCATATGGCATACTCCAAGACCAGATCAAGATTACTAACACAGTTTTATTGGCCAAGATTCTGCAATGACATTAAGCAATATTGTAGAAGTTGTGATATCTGCCAAAAACTAGTGAAAAAAGGTAAACACCCACAGGCCAAATTACAAATTACCGACTTAGCCAGTCGACCCTTTGAGAAAATATCTGTCGACATAGTGGGCCCTCTGAATCAAGTAACACCCAGAGGGAATAAATTTATCGTTACCATCATCGATTTATGTAGCCGCTGGCCTTAAGCGATTCCTTTAAAGAACATAACTGCCAACGATATCATGGAAGTTTTCTTCCATATATTTTCACGAATAGGATTTCCAGACACTATCCTATCAGATCGAGGAAGCCAATTCATTGCATCATCTACTCAAGCTTTCACCAAAATGTTAGGGGTGAAACAATGTTTCAATTCACCATACCATCCTCACTCAACGGGAATCATAGAAAAGTTTAACGGCGATTTGAAGCATATGCTTGCTAAAGTCACGCAAGAATATCCCAAAAACTGGGACATATATTTGCCTGCTATACTTTTTGCTTATCGCGAGGTCCCACATTATAGTACTGGATTCTTTCCTTTTGAACTTATCTATGGTGCCAAGCCACGTGGCCCATTGAGTATCTACCATTCAATGTTAACTGAAGCCACCCCTTTACTTAAACCCATATCATCATACGTATATGTAACATCATTGCGTGAAAGAATCATCAAATCTTGTACTATTGCAAAAGAAGCACTAAAACTATCTGGTGCTACATATAGACAATACGCAGACAAAGGTAACAGGACAATAACGTTGACACCTGGACAGGACGTACTTCTCCTCTTACCTAGTGACCGACATTTATTGACTGACTCTTGGCAAGGACCATTTAAAGTAATAAGACAGATTTCAAAGGTAGACTATGAGATTCAAATAAAAGACAAACATAAAATATTCCACATCAATATGCTAAGACCATACTACAACAGAGACAACGAACAAGACGATACAACTGCCTGTACAGTTATAATAGACCATGAAGATGACGAAGATAGTGACGAAATTCCAACACCTGCATTAGACACAACAAACTGCTTGAAAGAAATCAAAATAAACCCAAATTCAACTCAAGCAGAAACGGACAGCTGCAAACATCTCATACAACAGTACAACACCATCTTCTCCAACAACCCAGGAGAAACAGAATTAGTACAACATCACATCACGCTCACTTCAAACACACCAATAAAATGCAGACCTTACACCATTCCATTACATTACAAAGAAAACTTACATCAAGAGATCATTAGCTTAGAAAAAAAAACAACATCATTAGACGATCCCAATCACATTTTTCGTCTCCAATGGTCATGGTACGCAAAAAGGACAACACGATAAGACTCTGTGTAGATTATCGAAAATTAAATAAAATAACACTTTTAGATCTGGAACCAATGACCAACTGCGAAGATTTACTGACAGAACTGACAGACTCTAGGTACTTTACGAAGTTAGATATGACTAAAGGTTATTGGCAGATAACGGTACACGAGCAGAGCAGACATCTAAGAGCCTTTGCCACACCTTGGGGACTGTACGAATGGTGCAAATTGCCATTTGGGCTAGTCAATGCCCCAGTTACATTCGTACGCATGACACGACTCTTACTTGTTGACATAACAAATATTATCTGTTACATGGACGACATTTGTGTTCACACAAAGACAATGACAGACCACATAAAGACATTACAGCAGCCATTTGAACGGATCAGACAGCACGGACTGACTGTGAAGCCTACAAAAGTTGACACAGCCTATCAAGAAATCTCCTTTTTAGGGTATAAAATATCAAATGGCTTTGTCACGACAGACGATAACATCGTGTCTAAAATACTGAAACTCTCACTTCCGACTACCAAGAAACAAGTCAGAAGTGTGTTAGGACTATTAAATTATTATAGGCAGTTCATACCAGATTTTGCTGAACTGACAGAAAAATTTACTAACCTACTAACGAAAAACCAGCCTGAAAAGATTGTAAACAATGAATGCCTAAAATTTGCATTCCAGAAAGTGTTATCGTATTTTTCTGAGAATAGTTTAAAGAATCCCATTCTCAAATTGCCAAATTTACATATTCCTTTCAGATTACGCACAGACGCGAGCTCCGTGGCGATTGGAGCAGTTCTGTTACAGGAACATGACAACATTCTCTCTCCCCCCCCCCCCTCTCTCTCTCTCTCTCTCTCTCTCTCTCTCTCTTCTTGCATGGACTGTACATATGTCCACATACACTAGCAGTTTGTCTGTTGAAGTGTGTCCATGTATGTACTCGTGTTCATGCACACCAGTCCACCCAGACCAACAACACAATGGGGTCGTGGTCAATTTTACACGCCTCCTACCCCGCCCCCTTCTTTCTATGTGCTCACTGAACCGTAACATCCAGCACCGTTATACAAATACACCCGAGATTTCCGTAGTCATTTACAGGTCCGTACGTGAGGTGAGTATACAGTTATTTTCTCTACAAACAGTTTTTCTATTAAACATTTTCTTCGACTAACATTCTTTTCAATTAACATTTTGTCAATTCTCATTTTCTCTTCATTGCTTCCATTTTTCCATGCATTTGTTCCTCTCGTCCTGTCATCACCTTCTAATGTAGTCACAGGAGTTCTCCTTGACTGTATGTTGTGTTTGTGAATGTGTTTGTTTGCTGATGAAGGCTAACCGCCGCAACGTTCTGTATGTGTCGTAACTCTGTTATGTAAAGCTGCACTACTTTGTGTCATTTTATATTGTTTACACCCTGTGTACTACGTCTCTAGAAAATTGAAACCAAGAGAACGCGCTTGGTCCACACCACAATTGGAAGCCCTTGCTCTAGTGGTGGGTATAACTAAATTGTCCAGATTCCTCCTGGGACGGCATTTTATTGTAGAGTCCGACAATAGTCCATTAAAATTTATTACTTCAGGAGTGCCGACAAACCAGATGATAGCGCGATGGTCACTTTTGCTGCAAGATTACAGCTTTGAAGTGCGACATATCGCTGGCAGGACCAACACAATTGCTGATCTTTTGTCCCGTTGTCCGAACGACCCAGTAAGCACTAATGTCTGAGTGCAGTGTGTTAGAAAACACTCAGACCAACACAGCCATCAGTGAAGTTTTTTTTCTTCAGGAAAGCTGTGTACATCTATTATGCGATGTGATAGGGTTCATTCCCACTGCAAATATTTTTTCTTATTTTATTATTAGTGTAGTAATCGTCTTGAATAAGTGCGTAGTGTGTGTTAGAAAGCGAACAATATTAATTGTATATATTATGAAATAAGAACAGTGCCACATGCGCTCATAACTTACCTCAAGCGAACTATTCAAGTTATCAGTGGTATCTGCGAGTGGAACATATCCAGTGATATTTTAATCCGTGAACGAAAGAGTGAACTGAACTGTGACATTTACACCACTGCAGGCAATTGCAATCCAGAAGTTTTCCAGCGAAACAACGAACACATTAACTATCAGAACAATTTCACATTCCGAATTGCTACGAACGAAAGAGTGAACTGGACTGTGACATTTACACCACTGCAGTCAATCGCAATCCAGAAGTTTTCCAGCGAAACATCCATTGGCACCTTGCCGTCTTGACAGACGATAGTTTGTGCTCTAAAAAGGCATAATAACTTTTAACTATGGCGGTAGCGAGTGTGACTGATAAGGCCAATTTGCGCTGTAAATGTCCGTTCACAGTGGGTGCATGTGAACACGTGGTCATTTCCACCATCATGCACCATCTTACGTCTCAAACGCTTGGTGTGTGACTTTTCTGCAATAATTTTCTCCTTTGACTTTATTCCATTTCTGATATTTGCCCTCCACGCAACACGTTCAGCGGCGACTTGCTCCCAATGTGCATTATCAATGCCTGTATCAATCATGTCCCGCTTACACACATCTTTGTATCGTAGTAGAGGCCGACCCTGAGATCTCTTACCCATCTGTAATTCACCAAAAAAGATATCCTTTGGTATTCTACCATCATCCATCCTCCTAAGATGTCATTCCGAGACCAGTTAAGACCAGGGATGGAGTTATTGCCTCTCCATAGCACAAAGCCTGGGCTAAAATATAGAGATCATGTGTTGCCCTTGCAGCATGATCCCTCTCTCGGCCTGCCTAGTTCACTCCAGAGGAAAGGTAACACCCCTACATCTGGAACAAGACAAGCTGCAGAAGCTGCCGGATCAGCAAAGCATTGCTCTAACTGTCCGCCTGTCGGAGCTTCGATCCTAGACCAGTCGCCAACCAAGGCTTAGGGCCTGGTCAGCCCTGCCATGACAATTTTGTCTTTAGCTTGCATTTCCTCGCACCAGGTTAAGGCTTGTACCCTCCCAATTGTGCTCTTCCGCCCGAAGCCGTTGGCACAATGTGGGGTGTCGGGTTTGGTAAGCGCCGCCCAACGTTCGGCGCTAACAGAAACCAGGTAGTACCGTCTACTGTTATACGATAGCTCAGTCATATCTGACTAAGACCTGACCTAAAGCGAAACAGCGAAACAACGAACACATTAACTATCAGAACAATTTCACATTCCGAATTGCTACACCAGAGCGGAACAAGTGTGTGATAGAATTTTTAACGACATCAACTGTTCGTGTGTACTTCCGGAGAGTTTGTAAATTTAGACCAAAAGTAGCAGACGATAAACAAAAACCTTAAAAATTTATGACGCTTCTAAAATAATTATGAAACACCAATTTCGAATACACGTATTGTGTATTAGTATTTTTTGACTAGTGTAATCTTAGAATCATATCTTGAGTAACTTATTCACACTATCGACATATTTTCGCTAATATGGAAAAGCATCAAGCTATGACACTGAGAAATAGAATAATAATTGTAATAGATTAGATTTGAGATCTTTTGAAATTATGTCCCTTTCATTAAATTGTTGTTACAGTATTATACTAAGGGCGGTAAATTGAAATGTATTCGAATATATGTTGTATAAAAATAGCCATTGTGTTGCCAGATTGTCAACACTCCAAGAGGTCATCAGCTGGGCATGGTATAGGGTTACCGACGTTGTAGACCAACGGAAGCGCTCCCGGCCAAATGAGGTTGGAGCTCGAGCGTTGAATGCGGCTTATAAAAAGACGTATTAAGTCTTACCTGATGTTTTTTGTTGCAAAAAGCATATTATTTCGTTTTTTTAAGAGGTTGCGAGGTAGTTGCATTGGATGCTGGTGCTACCGATCTGATTGGGTCAATATTGCAACTCAGGTGATCATCCATCGAGAGGATGAAACTTGGAAAGTGGTAAAGATTGAACACCACATGACTTAACATACAACTTGCATTTCGTATGTATTTCTATGCCAATGTACATGACAACAGAAAGGTCGATTCTGACATGGTTAAAAGATTAACCCTTTATCTATGTAGAGTATGCATGAAATATAAAATCTTTCATGAATAAGCCCCGGGGGAGCGTGTCAGAATCTATAATGTCTCCAACCGAGATGCAGTAACATCGTTACTCCCGCCAGGCGAATAGTTGCCAACCGGGATGCAGTAACATCGTTACGCCCGCCAGGCGAGTACCAGTTACCTGCCCGCAGGTTGCCGGCTGACGTGATAGGCAGCGGTCAGGCAAGGACAAAGCAAGACGCACGCAGTCCTCGTGAAGCCAATCCACAGGGCAAGCGCTGTGCGGGGAAACCGGCAGACAGCTTGGGAACTCGGACATGACAGGACATGTGGGTTGAGAAAGGCTTCGTGTAGTTCTGTGCCCGAAAGTCGAGTGCTTGTATATCTTGTGAGATAGACTGTGAAGCTGTGGGTTTTGTCTGTTAGTGTACTGATGTATTGTATATGTATAGTAATGATCATCACATGCCAAACTAGATCGTATTGCATGTGAATTGTAAATAAATCCATTGAACTTAGTGTCATTGTGTGTCAAGTCCAATCATTTTGTACTTGTACTTGTCTCACATATGTTAGGTCCAACGAGCCAGGTTTAAGATCATGACAAGCTCCATCACTCAGCTCCTACAGCTCTGCCCAGCTATCAACAATGAACGTAAACAAACGTGACGTCATCCAGCCTCCGTGCCAGCGAACAGTGAAAGGCAACATATGAACATAAAACCCCCTCTACCGTGTGTCCACCTTGTCGAGGTAGAGGGGCTTGTGTGTTCCAATGACCCCCAAAGCTATGCCGACGGTAGCACAGCTACTGGTAGGGTCACCCATGTCGGACAGGTCAAGGGAGAGGGACCAGACCAAGTGACACACAAACCTGCTGCCTTGTAGGTAGACTGGGGACAGTCAAAGGCTAGGGAAAGCACCCCGAACAAATGCTTGTCGAAATCGGATGTACTGAGCCACAGGCTTGACAAAGCAGTGCAACGTAACTTAATTCATGATGTCACAAATTAAAATTAATCGTTATGGTGTTAATCCCGTGAAGTCTCATCAGGCGGTGATAGTGCCGGGCCCCCTGCCTCGAGGGGGTCCACCCATGACTACTGGTGGTCACCTTCCCCTGTGCTGTGGAGTCAAGGCACAGAGGAGTAGGTTAAGAGCTATTGACCAAACACTCCGGACACTCAACATACTACAGTGGAATGCCGAAGGAGTTTATAACAAGAAAGCCTCCCTAACACAGCGTCTTCATAAAGATAGAATAGATGTGGCATGCATTCAAGAGACACACCTCAACGCCAATCGCACATTTTCAGTCGAGGGATATCAGGCCACACGTTTCGACCGCGAAGGAACACAAAGGAGGAGTTCTAATACTTACACGAAATACAATACCTTGCAGCGAAGCATCTGTGATCTCTGACAACCAAACGGAAATTATAGGTGTTGATATAATGATAAAGGACGTGAAAATAAGAATTTACAATCTGTATAGCCCAGCAGATAAGGACCTTACACTCTCAAACATGAAAATAACTGACACAAACTGCATTGTTGTCGGAGACTTTAATAGCCGTTCAGAAAGATGGGCATACCCAGATACTGACAAAAGAGGAGATGAATTGGAGGACTGGGAAATAGACTCAAATCTCCATCTACTCAACAAAGCGGATGACACACCGAGCTTCTACTCCAGAAGATGGATTACCACTTCTACTCCAGACTTAGCTTTCTGCACAGGAGACATCCTCCACAAAATCGATCGCCACGTGCTTGACCAATTAGCAGGTAGTGACCACAGACCAATCAAGCTTGTAATGAATATGGAGTATGTTCCACAGGAGCAAAAGCCTTTGCCCCGCTGGAATTACAAACGAGCAGATTGGGACAGATTTGCCATACTAACAGACAAATATTGTGAAAACATAAATACACGATATGGCAACATGAACCAAATGGTGGAAAGTCTAAACAGAGCAATAATACAGGCGGCCACTGAGTCTATTCCAAGAGGAGCGAGGAAAAATTACAAACCATACTGGACTGAAGAACTACAAATATTGGAGGACAAAGTTGAAGATGCTAGGAAGACCGCAGAGAGAGAACAAACAACTGAAGCGAACATCTCTCTCAAAGCCATCTCAGCAAAATATAAAAAAACAGTAAATCAAACAACAAGAGATTGTTGGAGGAAAAAAAACAGAAAACCTGAATTTTGACAGGGATGGAAACAAACTATGGAAACTAGTGAAAGCCATGAACAATGAAGGACCTAGAAACAAACAAATAACAATTAAACAAGGAAATGCCTTGCTTACAGGAAAAAAGGCTGCAAATGCACTAATGGAACACTATGCCAGTGCAAACCACATTGATATTACAACCGAACAGAAGAAAGCAATCAAAGATAAACAGATACATCATAGAAATACAGCGACAGCAGCAGAATATATGATGGCAAATCTAACAATGGAAGAAATGGAACAGGCAATGAATACCCTAAAAAAGAAGAAATCACCAGTAAAGGATGGAATCACAAATGAAATGCTAATAGGACTAGGCACCAAGGCAAAGAAGAAACTACTAGCAGTCCTAAATTACAGCTGGAAGAGGGGAATAGTCCCACAGGCATGGAAGGAAGCTATACTAATACCAATCCCAAAGAAAGGAAAAGACCTGGAAGAACCAAATGGCTATCGACCTATCAGTCTACTTAGCTGTGTAGGAAAATTAATGGAACGCATTATCAATGGCAGGCTAACATGGCATCTGGAAGAAAACCAACTCTTAACACCACACCAAGCAGGATTCAGAAAGTACAGATCCACTGAAGATCAAATAACCTATATAGCTATACCTATATATAACCTATATAGCTCAGTCTGTCAGCCTCTTCATTTCCAGGTATACTGCAATGTGATGGGATCCACTGTATTACAACTTTTTTGGATTTCTGGCATAGCCCATGGAGTGCTGCTCTTAGGTCAGCTATTTCTGTGCTGTTATTGCTCTTCAGTATTGAGACAGCTGACTTTGCATCTGTGAAGATAGCTATTTGCTTCTCTTTATTTTCCTCCATCAAGAGCATTTCTGCTGCAGTTTTCAGAGCCTCTACCTCCGCTTTGAAGTTACTTGAAAACTTTCCAGTTGCCACTGAATGTGTTTTTTTCACTCCATTTTTTAAATTTAGGAGAATTCCTCCTCCTCCATTTTCTACTGAAGTTTTGGCTGATCCATCTGTATATGCATGGGTCCAATTGCTGCTTGGGTAATGTTCTTTTATGTAGTTTAGGGTTATTTCTCTTCTTTCGGTTTCATGCTGAGTGTTCTTTTTCTCAATACCAGGAATGTTTTCTATCATCTCAGGCAGTTGCTGCTGTCTCCAAGCTGGGAACTTGTCTGCATTGTAAATAGGCTTGACTGTTGATATGTTAAGTATGGGATCTACCCTAATCTTTCGTTTTGCAGTTTCTACAAAGTTGCTACGCTTCAGTCGTCCCTTTCCAAAACCACTAAACCTTTTATACATAGGGTGGTCTGTCAATCTTCTAAATTTTTCTGCTTGTTGCTGGGCTCTGCTATCTCTTCTGTCCTGCATTGGTTGTAAACAAGTGATCTTTTCAAGTTCATTAATAGGCGTTGTCTTCAGGCTTCCAGTTATGATTCGCATTCCTTGATTTTGGACTCTACTTATTTTGTTAAAGTTTGACTTAGCTGCTGTTGCCCAAGCTGCAATGCCATATTCCAGTACTGGCCTCACCCGTCCAGTATATAACTTCTTGAGAACTTTCTCATCTGCTCCCCACGTTGTACCAGCAAGCTTTTTCATGATTGCCATTCTTTGCCTTGCTCTTGTTCGATTTTTCTCAACCTGTGTCTTCCATGTCAGGCGACGATCAAAGGTGACTCCTAGATAGTTTGGATTTTCTTCATGGCGCAATATTTTTCCATTCAATACCAGCTTAGGTTGTTGAGTTTTATTTGAGAGGGAGAACACTGTGCATGTTGTTTTCTCCTCACTTATCTTCACTAGCCATGATTTTGACCAGTCCTCTAGTGCTAATAAGACTTGCTGTATTCTGCTGTTAGCTGTACTAATATATTCTTCAGATGTCCATATGGCTAGGTCATCTGCAAAGGATGATGTGTGTACTCTGGCTGGAAAATTTTCTGTGATGTCGTTTATATATGCTAGGAATAATGTTGGTGAAAGAACTCCTCCTTGAGGGACACCTTGCTCCAACAGCATCATTTTGCTGGTTTGTCCTTGTACTTTTGTCCTGGCAGTTCTGTTCTCAGGGTAGTGGCTGATCCATTTGTACATTTTCCCACAAACATGCATTTTTTGCAGTTTTACTTTCAGTCCTTCCTTCCATACTTTATCAAATGCTTTTTCTAAATCTATCCAGACCGCTACTGTGTGCTTTTTCTCTTGGAAGGCATCCTCTAATTCCTGAGCTATATAGGTTATTTGATCTTCAATGGATCTGTACTTTCTGAATCCTGCTTGGTGTGCTGTTAAGAGTTTGTTTTCTTCCAGATGCCATGTTAGCCTGCCATTGATAATGCGTTCCATTAATTTTCCTACACAGCTAAGTAGACTGATAGGTCGATAGCCATTTGGTTCTTCCAGGTCTTTTCCTTTCTTTGGGATTGGTATTAGTATAGCTTCCTTCCATGCCTGTGGGACTATTCCTCTCTTCCAGCTGTAATTTAGGACTGCTAGTAGTTTCTTTTTTGCCTTAGTGCCTAGTCCTATTAGCATTTCATTTGTGATTCCATCCTTTCCTGGTGATGTCTTCTTTTTTAGGGTATTCATTGCCTGCTCCATTTCTTCCATTGTTAGATTTGCCATCATATATTCTGCTGCTGTCTCTGTATATCTATGATGTATCTGTTTATCTTTGATTGCTTTCTTCTGTTCGGCTGTAATATCAATGTGGTTTGCACTGGCATAGTGTTCCATTAGTGCATTTGCAGCCTTTTTTCCTGTAAGCAAGGCATTTCCTTGTTTAATTGTTATTTGTTTGTTGCTAGGTCCTTCATTGTTCATGGCTTTCACTAGTTTCCATAGTTTGTTTCCATCCCTGTCAAAATTCAGGTTTTCTGTTTTTTCCCTCCAACAATCTCTTGTTGTTTGATTTACTGTTCTTTTATATTTTGCTGAGATGGCTTTGAGAGAGATGTTTGCTTCAATTGTTTGTTCTCTCTCTGCTGTCTTCCTGGCATCTTCAACTTTGTCTTCCAAACTTTGTAGTTCTTGAGTCCAGTATGGTTTGTAATTTTTCCTCGCTCCTCTTGGAATGTACTCAGTGGCTGCCTGTATTATCGCTCTGTTTAGACTTTCCACCATTTGCTTTATGTTGCCATATCGTGTATTTATGTTTTCACAATATTTGTCTGTTAGTATGGCAAATCTGTCCCAATCTGCTCGTTTGTAATTCCAGCGGGGCAAGGGCTTTTGCTCCTGTGGAACATACTCCATATTCATTACAAGCTTGATTGGTCTGTGGTCACTACCTGCTAATTGGTCCAGCACATGGCGATCGATTTTGTGGAGGATGTCTCCTGTGCAGAAAGCTAAGTCTGGAGTAGAAGTGGTAAGCCATCTTCTGGAGTAGAAGCTCGGTGTGTCATCCGCTTTGTTGAGTAGATGGAGATTTGAGTCTATTTCCCAGTCCTCCAATTCATCTCCTCTTTTGTCAGTATCTGGGTATCCCCATCTTTCTGAAGGGCTATTAAGATCTCCGACAATAATGCAGTTTGTATCAGTTATTTTCATGTTTGAGAGTGTAAGGTCCTTATCTGCTGGGCTATACAGATTGTAAATTCTTATTTTCACGTCCTTTATCATTATATCAACACCTATAATTTCCGTTTGGTTGTCAGAGATCACAGATGCTTCGCTGCAAGGTATTGTATTTCGTGTAAGTATTAGAACTCCTCCTTTGTGTCCTTCGCGGTCGAAACGTGTGGCCTGATATCCTCTGACTGAGAATTTGTGATTGGCGTTGAGGTGTGTCTCTTGAATGCATGCCACATCTATTCTATCTTTATGAAGACGCTGTGTTAGGGATTCTTTCTTGTTATAAACTCCTTCGGCATTCCACTGTAGTATGTTGAGTGTCCGGGGTATTTGGTCAATAGCTCTTAACCTACTCCTCTGTGCCTTGACTCCACAGCACAGGGGAAGGTGACCACCAGTAGTCATGGGTGGACCCCCTCGAGGCAGGGGGCCCGGCACTATCGCCGTATGATGGGACTTCACGGGATTAGCACCATAACGATTAATTTTGATTTGTGACATCATGAATTAAGTTACGTTGCACTGCTTTGTCAAGCCTGTGGCTCAGTACATCCGATTTCGACAAGCATTTATTCGGGATGCTTTCCCTAGCCTTTGACTGTCCCCAGTCTACCTACAAGGCAGCAGGTTTTACGTTGCACTGCTTTGTCAAGCCTGTGGCTCAGTACATCCGATTTCGACAAGCATTTATTCGGGATGCTTTCCCTAGCCTTTGACTGTCCCCAGTCTACCTACAAGGCAGCAGGTTGTACGTTGCACTGCTTTGTCAAGCCTGTGGCTCAGTACATCCGATTTCGACAAGCATTTATTCGGGATGCTTTCCCTAGCCTTTGACTGTCCCCAGTCTACCTACAAGGCAGCAGGTTTGTGCGTCACTTCGTCTGGTCCCTCTCCCTTGACCTGTCCGACATGGGTGACCCTACCAGTAGCTGTGCTACCGTCGGCATAGCTCTTGTGGTCATTGGAACGCGCAAGCCCCTCTACCTCGTCAAGGTGGACGCACGGCAGAGGGGTTTTAGTTTTTACTTTTTACAGTCACTATTTCTACCACAATCTAACACCTTAATCCAATGTCTGGGTCTCAAATATGACAGTCAGTCCAGAGTTGAGGACCCTGCCTGAGATCTCGTATATCTTCTTACCTAATTACTATCATCTTTTTTTGTTGGTTGAGGCGGTGTGAGGTTCTCTCTCTTTTCACTATTTTTCTTCTTTGGCCGTAACGAAGTCAGAACTACTCTTTACCTCTTAGCACCGTAGTGAAGGAAGCATCAGTCTTTATGATTGTCTCCCTTTGTCTTTTACCATCGACTACAAAATGGCGACCCCGACGAGATATAGTGGCAGCCTTTGAATTGTTCTGTTAGGATTGTTTTAGTATCTAGTGATTGTTTTGTGTGATAGGTCAGTGTTTATGGTTGTGGTGTCCATTGTCTTTGAGTTGTGACATTAGAACCCAGGTTTGCTGCTGAGATCCCCCGGACATTGCTGCATGAGAGAGGAGTCCCCTGTATGGTGAGTGGGCTCAGATAAATTGCCTCCTAGTACACCTTCACTGTATCGTATCCAGAGCAAAGATGGCTCTGTCTTCAACGTTAGGGATCGTAGCTCCCCTCACAGTTGGTGCCCCTGACATCACAGGGCCCACTGGTGAAGTCAGGTACATAGTGGCACCTGTGAAGATAGAAGTACCTTGTTTTGGCCGGCAAGGTGGGCCAGCTGTTGAGAAGTATGTGAGGAAGGTGAGATCTGCCTGGAGGGCTGGTGCGGTGTGCGATGAAGATAAAGTGGACATTATTTGTGAAAGTGTTGCTCCCAGTGTGTGGGCGGAACTTGAACTTAGGTCAGCTTGTAATGACCCTGAGGAGATGCTGCAGACCATTCAGCAGGTATATGGAGAGCAGCGCAGCATGGTGGAACTGGCTGCGGCTTTCTTTCAAGTAACACAAGATGCAGAGGAATCCATCATGGATTTCTCTCACCGGGTCCACAAAGCCTTTCGTTTGGTGCTGGAAGCTCAGAGAAAGAGGGGCATGGTTGCTTGGGATCCAGTGATCCTAAGAGACTGGTTTGTTGCAAAACTACATAATGTTCTCAGCAGGAGAATGGCAGAGGAGAGGATATTGCATGACCCGTCAGTGACTTTCCTTTGTGTTAGAGACTTGGCCATGCGATGGGCTGGTGTGTCGTTAGCTCCAGAAGTCTGTACATACCAATATGTAGAACGTCAAGATTACAGTTCAGAGAGGTGGCCTAATGCCAGTGGTCAGTGTCAAGGGGTCCAGCATGATGATGTGGTGGTGGAGGAACTTCGAGCTAAGCTAGGTCGGATGAGAGCCTTAGCTGATTCGTTGCTGCAGCCCAAGGTACAACGCAAGAGGTCCAATGTTTGTCGAAGCCGCACACACCTCCAAAACAGGTGTCCGAAGAGAGGGGTTGGTGTTATTCAGAACCCCTCTGGAGTCAATTGTAGCAAAGCATTTGCCAACGTAAGCCACCGAGACCAGCAGGGCCTTAAGCGACAACAGAGTCCGCCCCAGGTTGATCCTTCTAAAGGATCAGCCCCAGCAGTTCAGGTGGGTGCAGTGTCAACTTCTGGTAGCCGGATGGTTATGTGTGGCAACCAGAGAAATTTCTTTCGCAGGAAGAGGCGGAGGAGGAGGGGACAATGGAAGTCTCCTTGTGTCAGTGTGGCTGAACAGTTAGAGGGTGACTTGAGGGTTAGACTTGTGACAGATGGTCAAAGTGATGTGACAGATGGTCAGTGTTTTGTGACGGGTGTGGGCCAAAATTTTCTGCCTACCGATATGTCATCTCGTGACTTTGTGCAAAAGGGGATTGTGAAAGACCACCAGCAAGAACTTTTGCCCGTTAGACATGGTTGTGAAAGATAGAGACTGTTTTCATCCGTTTAGAAATTCCAGTCTTTTGGATTGACAGCCTTAGTGTAGTTATTTAATTAGCAGTTATGTTTTGCTGTTGTTATATATTATGATTGCAGGTAGATGGTGTCATGTGATGACATGTCTTTCTTTTAGAGTGCAAGAACGCCAGGCAGACCAGGTGAAAGGGGTGGTTCTGTTGTTCATGTGGTGTTGTCATTACCATCATGTCCAGTAAGAGAGTAACTTCCAGAGTGAATTCATGAGGTGGGATATTATTGAAATAACAATGTTTTGTTGGCCCGGTATATTTTCCTTTATGTTTATATTCAGGTTACAGGTGACACATGATGAAATGTTCTTTTTAGTGTAGAGATACAGGTTGATAGAAAAACAAGTCATTTAGGTACCACAGTAGCTGCAGGAAGCTTATATTTGAAGAGACAAAAGGTATTATTTTTAAATACATTTTGTGTTGAATTTCCAGAGTTAAGGGAAGTAGTAACCAATATAAAGGTTACTGGTTTAATGTTTATTTAATTATTTTTATGTAAGAAGTGAGGGTTGTATTCATTTTGTTACAATTGGTGCTCTTATAGCAGAAGAGCTATTTTTCCTCACTGATGTTATTTTAGTCATTAGTACCAACAACTGAGCTAGTATGGTTTATACTTTTGTGTTGAGATTATTGGTATTTGGAAAAGACTGATGCTTGGTGATGTAATCTACACTGGTTCACATTGTAAGTGATGTATGAATAGAAAAAGACTATTTTGTTAAGTGGTACTCTTCAGGGATATAACCAGCAGTTTAGGTTTTGGGGGCAAGGTCTCCAAAGGTGACAAAAGTTGTTTTTTTTTTTGGTTGTTGATGGTTGTGCTCTATGACCAGGGAATTGTTAGGGCATAGAAGTCTGATGTCATTTTGATGGCTGGTTATGTATAACTGTCATTGGTGTCTTGACTGATTGATGATTATGTTTTTGGATGTGGTAACATGTGACATAGATTTGTTATGCCTTAGTCATTTTGATGGCGATTTGTGTGTAAATTTAAATGAATCCTTGTTTCATTGATGATTATTTTTGGATGAGGTCACAGGTGGCTTTATTTTTTTTTGGGGGGGGGGGGCGTTGGTAATTTTGATGATGGTTTATGTGTAGATGTTAACTTGTAAAGAGATAGTTGGGGTAAGGGGATACGATAGTCCATTCCTTTTGACGGGACGTCAAAAAAGTAGGGGGTTGGATATGTCACAGCGCCAAACCAAGGCACTTAGTTTGGTCTGTGAAAACCGTACGGTCCTGGCCACGCCGGAAACGCCACTTTATCACAAAGACCGGAGGCCATTTTTCCTTGTAGTAGCCAGCTCGGTGTGAAGGCAGGCGCTGGGGCCCTGTGTAGTTTTGTGGCCAGCCCGCCTTGAGACAAGATATGTGGGGTTTCCCATCTGTTCATCAGTGAACAACATATGTCAGAAGAAAAAGCCGAGCGGCTGACTAGTTAGTGTCAGCAGGCCTGGGTTCTTGGTGGGATAGTAAATTGTCACAACTCTTTGTTTATGTCATGTCTAGGGGTTTATGCTGTGTAACCTATGTTTTTGTAGTGCCTTATTGTCTGTGCAGTGTTGCTTGTGTCAAGGTTCTTTATTGTGTCAGTCTAACCAGCTATTGCTTGGAGCACCTGTGTTGTGGTACTTGGTGTACCCTGTTGTATTAAGTGCTGTTTATTGGTTGGGGGTTACCCACTGTGGTGATTTTATATATACAGTTGTCTATTGTATCTGTTATTGACATTCAATGTGCTGTTAGAAGAAATAAATAAAGAGCTTGTTTATTTGTCCTTGATTTGTTTGTTTAGTCTCTTTTAGTTTTTACTTTTTACAGTCACTATTTCTACCACAATCTAACACCTTAATCCAATGTCTGGGTCTCAAATATGACAGTCAGTCCAGAGTTGAGGCCCCTGCCTGAGATCTCGTATATCTTCTTACCTAATTACTATCATCTTTTTTTGTTGGTTGAGGCGGTGTGAGGTTCTCTCTCTTTTCACTATTTTTCTTCTTTGGCCGTAACGAAGTCAGAACTACTCTTTACCTCTTAGCACCGTAGTGAAGGAAGCATCAGTCTTTATGATTGTCTCCCTTTGTCTTTTACCATCGACTACACTAAGAAACCCCCGGGAAGGTTAACCCGGTCAACAAATGCCCGCAGAAGTCGGATGTGTCGGCCTAACGGCGCAAGAACGCAGCTCTGCTGTAAACAGGCACAACGCAATCACGTCCGAAAAAAAACTCCGGATGAACGAAGAAGAAGAGGAAGAAGAACATAAAACTAACTACCGCTGTTATTGGAGGCTCACGTCATGTGAGTGCACAGTAGAATGAAGAAGACGTGGAGGAGGCGCAAAAAAAAAAAAGAAGCAGAAGGAGGAGGAGGAAGAAGAAGAAAAACAAAAGAAGAAGAAAAAGAAGGAGGAGGAAGAAAAGACACAAGAAGAAAAAGGAATGGAGGAGGAAAAGACAGCAGAAGAAGAAGAAGAAGAAGAAGAAGAAGAAGAAGAAGAAGAAGAAGAAGAAGAAGAAGAAGAAAGCATCTTTCAATGTTTATATTGTCTTGCGTATCCTCAAATATCTATTTCTACGACTGTCCATCGATACCTGTGCATCTATCTATTCCACAAGACAACAGAGTTGGAGCGTGCGCCTATATAATTGTATGAAGATTCAAGCCACTTGTGAAGGCGATAGAAAGACCCGTAGAGACAGCCGTGGCGTGGCTGGGAGTGAAGTGAACCCCGCTAACAGATACCAGCCGAGCCAGTCACATCACCCAGCCCTGGCCCGCCAACAACACTGACAGAGACAGCAACAGGGACACTTGGTTCCCACTGCTAGTTCAGCGGAGCCACTTGTTTGTGTGCAACTAACTACTCTAGTCCCTGGAGTTTCCCAGTGTCTTCTAATCGAGTCAGTCGTAGGACAGCCCGCATTCTTAGTCCGGACGTTTCTTGCTGGGTGTTTGTTTTGTGTTGGCACCGTTCGTTACGGATACAAATAGTGTAGAATTAGTATTGCTTGTTGTGTTAAACTGATAAATTCCTTGGAGTAAAGCGTACATGTTGTAAATCACCAGAACTCAATCGTTATAATAACATCGACTTGAGAAAGGTGAAGATTTTTCTTCTTGTTAACGCACAAATATCACACATTCAAATACACGTTTAGGAAAATAACTGACAAGTTGTCACAGAGTTGTTGTTGCCTATGAATGTATAGTTACAGCTGGAGACAATTGTCATTTATCCGTATTATCAATCTGTTATCGTGATTTTTTCCATCCGCCGAGTTTCTCAGCCATATTTTGTGATTTTATTCGGACCCAATAAAAGCTGCAACAAACCCCGATTCTGGATATCAGTCAGTTGTCACTGTGAACATCCCGAATGATTGATCGGGATCCGCTACTGAATATGTGCCACTGTGTGGAGTTGATGGGGTGCGACTGATTTCTGTGTCTCCAGCTGGCGAGATGCGTCCTCGGAAGAGTTTAGCTGTGGATTCGGGGAAGTGGTTGTTGTTGCAGTTGTTGGTTATGATGGTGATTGTGGCACGCGTCTATGGACAACATGTTTGTGATCACTGCAACTGCCAGATTAGGTAGGTAGTTCTTACATTTCTTCTTTTTCCGCTTCTTCTTTCACTTCTTCGTCTTTCTTCAACTTCATCTTCTTCGTCTTTCTCCTCCATCTCTTCTACTCCTCCTCCTCCGTCACGCCAATGGAGTATCGTCAGGCCAGCCCTTGTGTTGCCTTCATATCTTTCGAGTAGTACTCAACTCTGTCTCTGTCTCCGTCTCTTCTGTCTCTATGTCTCTAACTCGCCACTCCCCCTCTCGTCTCTATTTCATCTCCGACTCTCGCTTGCATCTCATGTCTGTCTCCAACTCTCGCCTGCATCGCATGTCTGTCTCCAACTCTCTTCTCTGTCTCACTTCTGTCTCTGATTTGTCTGTTTATGTCACTAACTAATTTCTGCATCTGATCTGTCACTAACTCATTTCTCTGACTATCTTCTCTGTCTCATCTCTTCCTCTCTCGTTCACTCTCTCCCTTCTCTGTCTCACCTGTCGATTATCTGTTTCAAATCTTTCTCTCTTATTCTCTCTCTCTCTCTTTGTCTCTCTCTCTTTTGTCTTATCTGTCTCTCATTCACTCTCTCTCTCTCTATTCTGTCTCATCTCTTTTTCACTGTCATTCACATGCTCTTTGTCATTCACACACTCTCTCTTTGTCTCATCTCATATCTCTCGCTTCTGTCTCATCTCTCTCTCTCTCTCATCTCTCTCTCTCTCTCTCTCTCTCTCTCTCTCTCTCTCTCTCTCTCTCTCTCTCCTTTATAATGTCTCCAGGTACAAATATGTTTCGCCTGAGTCCAGAAGGTGAATTTGTTGGGAACATGATCTTCTTCTTCAGCATTCCGAGCCATTGAGGTTCTTTGCTGCAAATACAATCTGTCTCCATTCGTCTCTCTGGTGGACCTTCTCTTGCCAGTCGTTGATTCCAAGTGCTTGTAGGTCTGTATGTATATTATCTCTCCACCGCCTTCTTGGTCTACCTCGGGGTCTACGGTCATTTATTTCCTGAGTGTAAGCGAGTTTTGTTTCCCTATTATCTTCCATTCTTTCTATATGCCCCAGCCATTGTAGTCTATTAGCCTTCATGATACCAGTGATTAGCGGGGACTTAAACAAATCATAAATGTCTTTGTTACTTCTTCTTTTCCACTCTCCACTTTGTGTATCCCTAATGGGTCCAAAGATGCGTCTTAAAATTTTGTTCTCAAAGGTTTGTAACAAGGCTTCGTCTCCTTTCGTTGTACTCCAGGTTTCAGAGCCATACAGCACAACTGGTCTGATCAGTGTTTTGTATATTGTGATTTTGGTGTTACGAGATAGCGCCTTTGATTTTAGTAGATGTTGTAGTGCATAGTATATCTTATTTCCAGAGTTGATTCTAGTTTGTATTTCTTCCCTTATGATGTTGGAGCAGTTGAAGATTGTACCCAGGTATTTGTATGTTTCCGTTCTTTTTCATGTTGGGAACATGATGTGCGTGAAAAATTCGAACATTCACCTCACAACTCACAGGCTGATGGTGAACCAGTGCCTGGTGATATTAGGTACCATGTTACAAGTAGCCGCCGTGAAGCGATGACGCCACCAGGATTTGAACCTGCAACAACAGACAAGACAAAGTGAGCCTTAACGGTGAAACTGAGGGCAGAAACCTGTGTGACCGTGACCCTGACTGACCCGGCCAGTGGGTTCCCGGCAAGCCATGTCTGCAGGAGTCATGTCTGTGGTCATCTGGAGCAGGTGGTTGATTGACAGCTGGGCCTTTCTGTTAGTGGTCAGTCGTCAATGTGTGCTGGCATATTGCCTCCCTAGCTTCTTCTTCTCTCTCTTCATTTCCAGTTCCACATCGCCACAAGTCCGTCCGTATTTCTGTCTGTCTGTCAACAGGCCAACCATCTAGGGCTGAAGATATCAGCTGATCTGTGACTGCATATCGTCATTCTAAAAAAATGATGACTGGGTGTTTTTCGTGAGAAAGATCGGTTAATTTCATATTTCATAGATATCATTTTGTGCATACTTTACCATAGGCACGCAGAGCGCGGACACAATACCATGGATGATTAATCAAATCCTTTGTTCTATATTGGCTTTGTTTATCCATTCCACTTTCACAAAATTATTTCTTGTTGTCTCTTTGTTATTGTACACTTCTATATACTGCATATTGATTTATATACAGAAGTAGAGTAGAAGTGGTGGTGATGGTAGTAGTAGTAGTAGTAGTAGTAGTAGTAGTGGTAGTAGTAAGAGAAGAAAGAGGCGCAGTAGGCGCAGTAGTAGTAGTAGTAGTAGTAGTAGTAGTAGTAGTAGTAGTAGTAGTTGTAGTGTAATAGTGGTGGAGGTGGTACTAGCAAGAGAAGAAAGAGGCGCAGTAGTAGTAGTAATAGTAGTAGCAGCAGCAGCAGTAGTAGTAGTAGTAGCAGTAGTGTTTGTATATGGTGCTATGGGACCAACCGACACTCGGCTGCATGTACTCCCGGTGACAGTTTCCGGTACTTATGTTAAACTTGTCCATCTGGGACCCACGTCTATAAACAAACAAATCATCGCCTCGACAGGTATTCGAACACATCGCCACTGGGCCAGCCACAGCGCCACCTCGACCCCCGACACGTCTTCTAATATTGACATGCATCCTTGTTGACAGCTTTCTTCTTTGTTCACAGTTCCCCATCATAACGTGGTGGTACCAATAACCGGGACATGCTGGGCGTAACGACTGCGCGTCTTTGTTTAACTGACCCATAACCCACTCCTCCACATTAATGTGGGAACAGATCCGAACCCTATTGTTCCCATCACCAACCCTGGGAACCAAGTGCCAGCAGCCGTTGCGGACGCCAACTTACGCGCGTGCACCAGTGCTCACTCCCAGATTCTCACGAATCGCCAAACTTGTAATTTTTCTTTTTTTATGAAACATTAAAAACGAAACAACAGCGACCAAGGAGGAGGAAAAATGTAACCGTCGGAACACACGCGCCAGGCCAACAGATCGTCTGCTCTAGACGCTGACGTGAAGTCATGCAGTCAACGAGGAGCGACGTGAACCGAAACTTTCCCACCGTTGGAAGGTGTTGTGTACTTCATTGCCAACAATTTGGCCCTCCACAAATGGGTACAGATTGCGCGTGAGAACTGAGGAGTATACTTTCTGGAGTTTTGTAAATGACAAATCTTCCCAGCGCTGTGATCTTGAACTCGTCTGACCTTGAACGATAAAGGATAAGGACGTTTGATTAGAACTTGTGTGAAGATTTGGTGAATGTAAGGTTACCGGAGGTGCAGAATGTAAGGTTGCTGGAGATGGTGTGAATGTAAGGTTTTAGGTGGTTGTGTGAATGTAAGGTTGTAGACGGTGGTGATTGTAAGGTTACAGGAGGTGGCGTGAATGTAAGGTTACAGGAGGTGGTGTGAATGTAAGGTTACAGGAGGTGGTGTGAATGTAAGGTTACAGGAGGTGGTGTGAATGTAAGGTTACAGGACGTGGTGTGAAAGTAATGTTGTAGGTGGTGTGAATGTAAGGTTATAGGTGGTGTGAATGTAAGATTACAGTAGTGGTGTGAATGTAAGGCTGTAGATGGATTGGTGGTGACAATGATGATTATTGTGGTGTTGGTGATAATGTTGATGAAAAAAAATTAATGGCAAGTAGACAGTGTTAATATATTAAAAGTAAGTAGTTAATGTGTTTACAGACAGGTAGACAGACATCAAGACGGACACGCATATGTGAGTTTATAGATAGACAGAGAGACAGACAGGCAGGCAGGGAGGAAGGGGGCTTAGGTAGGTAGATAGAATGCTAATGCATGAAAAGAGAGAATAGAACGATATATATATATATATATATATATATATATATATATATATATATATATATATATATATATATAGAGAGAGAGAGAGAGAGAGAGAGAGAGAGAGAGAGAGAGATGTAAAACCCACATTCATTACAGAGATACATGTATATAAATTTACCACTCAAAACTTAATTCCACATTCTCGACATATTCAGTTTGCCATGAAACCATCTCTGATGTCCAAAATCTCCACATATAAGGTTGCCTTGAGATCAACTCTTTAGTACTCATAACTTGGTGCCAAAAATCGCCACATATAAGGTTGCCATGAGAACATCTCTCTAGCACTCATAACTTGGTGCCAAAAATCGCCACATATAAGGTTGCACAATATCGCCACATATAAGGTTGCCGTGAGAACATCTCTCTGGCACTCATAACCTGGTGCACAATATCGCCACATATAAGGTTGCCGTGAGAACATCTCTCTGGCACTCACGACTCCCAGACGGCGGCAGACCAGATTTAGAGCCGTTTGAAAGCCATCTCCTGACAGTCTTCACGTGTGGCCAGTCTGGCAATGCCAGAACTCACTTGTGAGAATATGGCGGCCCGAGCAGCCTACATGACATGTTTAGTTCTGAACAACAAGCGTGTCCCGCCAAATGGAGTTAATCTGATTTCCAGATGCGCCGGCAGGTGACGTCAAATTCACAAAGATGTGTACAGAGGGTTTGTGTGAACAGTAACTGTAAGTGTGCGAAACAGGCTGCCATATTCGTTGTACAAGTTTGAGATATCTGACCACCTGCAACCTGAGGTAGAAATGTGCGACAGAGAAATGTGCAGTTCTTTGATGGGGATCTTATCATACACACACACACCCTTAGTTAAAACAATGAAGATTATTACTCACACTTAGTTAACATTTCGTAGAGTTAATTATTGCTACTGGAGAGATCGACTAAGTATGCGGAGATGCCACGACATGTAAGTTCAGTGAATCATTCATGGTAAGCCATCCTGCCTCCACCCGTTATAAAGGTCTCGCCTGGCAGCCGGTGCAGCCAACCGTGGCTAGACATGGGACCGTTCACAACTGATGAATAGAATGTCTGTGTCAGACGTCAGCCAGGACGTGCTCTGTCTGTGTGAGACGTCAGTCAGGACGTGCTCTGTCTGTGTCAGACGTCAGCCAGGACGTGCTCTGTCTGTGTCAGACGTCAGTCAGGACGTGCTCTGTCTGTGTGAGACGTCAGTCAGGACGTGCTCTGTCTGTGTGAGACGTCTGTCAGGACGTGCTCTGTCTGTGTGAGCCGTCTGTCAGGACGTGCTCTGTCTGTGTGAGACGTCAGTCAGGACGTGCTCTGTCTGTGTGAGACGTCAGTCAGGATGTGCTCTGTCTGTGTGAGACGTCAGTCAGGACGTGCTCTGTCTGTGTGAGACGTCAGTCAGGACGTGCTGTATCTGTGTGAGACGTCAATCAGGATGTAGCAACCCCGGCTCTTTGCCGGTTTAGTTCACACACACACACGACACCGGGGAACGATGTGTCACCAGGGTCCCGTGTATCGTCAGCCACCAGGAACCAGTGTATCATCAGTCACCAGTGTATCACCAGGACCAGTGTATCATCAGCCACCAGGAACCAGTGTATCATCAGGACCAGTGTATCATCAGCCACCAGGAACTGGTGTATCATCAGGACCAGTGTATCATCAGCCACCAGGAACCGGTGTATCATCAGGACCAGTGTATCATCAGTCACCAGGAACCGGTGTATATCACGTAGAGTGGAAACCCTGTGTAATGAAGTCACCTCTCTTACCATTAAATCCCCCCCCCCCCCTACACTTTAAATGAGGGTGGTGTGCATATTTAAGGATCATTGATGACATAGTTGTTAGTGCGCTTGCTGACCAAGAGAGTGGCTCTGGTTCAAATCCCCAGCTGTAGCAGTATTTTTGTTTTCCTTAACAGTACTGTTCAGGGTTCAAACCAGCTTCATTAAAGTAGGACCTTGTTCAGAAGATGTGGAACTTGCCAGGGAGGACTTGGCGGTGAGGACGAACACTGGCCACCACATGTCAACACACCGTGGACTAGGGTATGTGAATGTCCAGCAGCTGGCACCCGACCGGCAATATGCCTGTGCCATGGTGCTATCTGGACGTTGTCTTGCGAGGGCTTTCTTGTAGTCTTCCACTTGGTGGCATGTTGTCCTGTCATTGTTATCCCCAGCAGGACATCTTGTAGTCTTCCACTTGGTGGCATGTTGTCCTGTCATTGTCATCCCCAGCAGGACATCTTGTAGTCTTCCACTTGCTGGCATGTTGTCTTGTCACTGTCATCCCCAGCAGGACATCTTGTAGTCTTCCACTTGCTGGCATGTTGTCCTGTCACTGTCATCCCCCGCAGGACATCTTGTAGTCTTCCATTTGCTGGCATGTTGTCCTGACACTGCCATCCCCAGGAGGACATCTTGTAGTCCTCCACTTGTTGGCATGTTGTCTTCCACTGACATCCCCAGGACATCTTGTAGTCTTCCACTTGCTGGCATGTTGTCCTGTCATTGTCATCCCCAGCAGGACATCTTGTAGTCTTCCACTTGCTGGCATGTTTTCCTGACACTGCCATCCCCAGGACATCTTGTAGTCTTCCACTTGCTGGCATGTTGTCCTGACACTGTCATCCCCAGGACATCTTGAGGTCTTTCACTTTGTGGCATGTTTTCCTGACACTGCCATCCCCAGGACATCTTGTAGTCTTCCACTTGCTGGCATGTTGTCCTGACACTGTCATCCCCAGGACATCTTGAGGTCTTTCACTTTGTGGCATGTTTTCCTGACACTGCCATCCCCAGGACATCTTGTAGTCTTCCACTTGCTGGCATGTTGTCCTGACACTGTCATCCCCAGGACATCTTGTAGTCTTTCACTTGCTGGCATGTTGTCCTGACACTGTCATCCCCAGGACATCTTGAAGTCTTTCACTTTGTGGCATGTTGTCCTGACACTGTCATCCCCAGGACATCTTGCAGTCTTCCACTTGCTGGCATGTTGTCCTGTCATTGTCATCCCCAGCAGGACATCTTGTAGTCTTCCACTTGCTGGCATGTTGTCCTGTCACTGTCATCCCCAGCAGGACATCTTGTAGTCTTCCACTTGCTGGCATGTTGTCCTGACACTGTCATCCCCAGCAGGACATCTTGTAGTCTTCCACTTGCTGGCATGTTGTCCTGTCACTGTCATCCCCAGCAGGACATCTTGTAGTCTTCCACTTGCTGGCATGTTGTCCTGTCACTGTCATCCCCCGCAGGACATCTTGTAGTCTTCCACTTGCTGGCATGTTGTCCTGACACTGTCATCCCCAGCAGGACATCTTGTAGTCTTCCACTTGCTGGCATGTTGTCCTGTCACTGTCATCCCCCGCAGGACATCTTGTAGTCTTCCACTTGCTGGCATGTTGTCCTGACACTGCCATCCCCAGGAGGACATCTTGTAGTCCTCCACTTGTTGGCATGTTGTCCTCCACTGACATCCCCAGGACATCTTGTAGTCTTCCACTTGCTGGCATGTTGTCCTGTCATTGCCATCCCCAGCAGGACATCTTGTAGTCTTCCACTTGCTGGCATGTTGTCCTGACACTGCCATCCCCAGGACATCTTGTAGTCTTCCACTTGCTGGCATGTTGTCCCGACACTGTCATCCCCAGGACATCTTGTAGTCTTTCACTTGCTGGCATGTTGTCCTGACACTGTCATCCCCAGGACATCTTGTAGTCTTCCACTTGTTGGCATGTTGTCCTCCACTGTCATCCCCAGCAGGACATCTTGTAGTCTTCCACTTGCTGGCATGTTGTCCTGACACTGCCATCCCCAGGACATCTTGTAGTCTTCCACTTGCTGGCATGTTGTCCTGACACTGTCATCCCCAGGACATCTTGTAGTCTTTCACTTGCTGGCATGTTGTCCTGACACTGTCATCCCCAGTACATCTTGAAGTCTTTCACTTTGTGGCATGTTGTCCTGACACTGTCATCCCCAGGACATCTTGTAGTCTTCCACTTGCTGGCATGTTGTCCTGACACTGTCATCCCCAGGACATCTTGTAGTCTTCCACTTGCTGGCATGTTGTCCTGTCACTGTCATCCCCAGCAGGACATCTTGTAGTCTTCCACTTGCTGGCATGTTGTCCTGTCACTGTCATCCCCTGCAGGACATCTTGTAGTCTTCCACTTGCTGGCATGTTGTCCTGACACTGCCATCCCCAGGAGGACATCTTGTAGTCCTCCACTTGTTGGCATGTTGTCCTCCACTGACATCCCCAGGACATCTTGTAGTCTTCCACTTGCTGGCATGTTGTCCTGTCATTGTCATCCCCAGCAGGACATCTTGTAGTCTTCCACTTGCTGGCATGTTTTCCTGACACTGCCATCCCCAGGACATCTTGTAGTCTTCCACTTGCTGGCATGTTGTCCTGACACTGTCATCCCCAGGACATCTTGTAGTCTTTCACTTGCTGGCATGTTGTCCTGTCACTGTCATCCCCAGCAGGACATCTTGTAGTCTTCCACTTGCTGGCATGTTGTCCTGACACTGTCATCCCCAGCAGGACATCTTGTAGTCTTCCACTTGCTGGCATGTTGTCCTGTCACTGTCATCCCCAGCAGGACATCTTGTAGTCTTCCACTTGCTGGCATGTTGTCCTGTCACTGTCATCCCCCGCAGGACATCTTGTAGTCTTCCACTTGCTGGCATGTTGTCCTGACACTGCCATCCCCAGGAGGACATCTTGTAGTCCTCCACTTGTTGGCATGTTGTCCTCCACTGACATCCCCAGGACATCTTGTAGTCTTCCACTTGCTGGCATGTTGTCCTGTCATTGTCATCCCCAGCAGGACATCTTGTAGTCTTCCACTTGCTGGCATGTTGTCCTGACACTGCCATCCCCAGGACATCTTGTAGTCTTCCACTTGCTGGCATGTTGTCCCGACACTGTCATCCCCAGGACATCTTGTAGTCTTCCACTTGCTGGCATGTTGTCCTGTCATTGTCATCCCCAGCAGGACATCTTGTAGTCTTCCACTTGCTGGCATGTTGTCCTGACACTGCCATCCCCAGGACATCTTGTAGTCTTCCACTTGCTGGTATGTTGTCCTGACACTGCCATCCCCAGGACATCTTGTAGTCTTCCACTTGCTGGCATGTTGTCCTGACACTGCCATTCCCAGGACATCTTGTAGTCTTCCACTTGCTGGCATGTTGTCCTCCACTGACATCCCCAGGACATCTTGTAGTCTTCCACTTGTTGGCATGTTGTCCTCCACTGTCATCCCCAGCAGGACATCTTGTAGTCTTCCACTTGCTGGCATGTTGTCCTGACACTGCCATCCCCAGGACATCTTGTAGTCTTCCACTTGCTGGCATGTTGTCCTGACACTGCCATCCCCAGGACATCTTGTAGTCTTCCACTTGCTGGCATGTTGTCCTGACACTGTCATCCCCAGGAGGACATCTTGTAGTCTTCCACTTGTTGGCATGTTGCCCTCCACTGACATCCCCAGGACATCTTGTAGTCTTCCACTTGCTGGCATGTTGTCCTGTCATTGTCATCCCCAGCAGGACATCTTGTAGTCTTCCACTTGCTGGCATGTTGTCCTGACACTGCCATCCCCAGGACATCTTGTAGTCTTCCAATTGCTGGTATGTTGTCCTGACACTGCCATCCCCAGGACATCTTGTAGTCTTCCACTTGCTGGCATGTTGTCCTCCACTGACATCCCCAGGACATCTTGTAGTCTTCCACTTGTTGGCATGTTGTCCTCCACTGTCATCCCCAGCAGGACATCTTGTAGTCTTCCACTTGCTGGCATGTTGTCCTGACACTGCCATCCCCAGGACATCTTGTAGTCTTCCACTTGCTGGCATGTTGTCCTGACACTGCCATCCCCAGGACATCTTGTAGTCTTCCACTTGCTGGCATGTTGTCCTGACACTGTCATCCCCAGGACATCTTGTAGTCTTCCACTTGCTGGCATGTTGTCCTGACACTGCCATCCCCAGGACATCTTGTAGTCTTCCACTTGCTGGCATGTTGTCCTGACACTGCCATCCCCAGGACATCTTGTAGTCTTCCACTTGCTGGCATGTTGTCCTGACACTGCCATCCCCAGGACATCTTGTAGTCTTCCACTTGCTGGCATGTTGTCCTGACACTGCCATCCCCAGGACATCTTGTAGTCTTCCACTTGCTGGCATGTTGTCCTGACACTGCCATCCCCAGGACATCTTGTAGTCTTCCACTTGCTGGCATGTTGTCCTGACACTGTCATCCCCAGGACACCTTGTAGTCTTTCACTTGGTGGCATGTTGTCCTCCACTCACATCCCCAGGAGGACATCTTGCAGTTAGTGTTAAATCCACCCAATTTGAAACGTTAAGTTCCGGCTTGCCAGTGTTTCCACGTCATCAGCAACCCGTTATTAAATAAAGTGCGCTTTGACGAACATCCCCCATGCTTCTCACCAACCAATTTATCGCTGATACTATCTTAACCGAATTCACGTGTGCAGCCTGGCATACCGTTAACCCTCGCACCCCCACCCCAACTAACCAACCATGTTGTCTGAGGGATTTAGCCGCCCCTTTTATGTGACTATTTGTTTGAAAATAGCATACATTATCAGAAACTCGTCACTGGTAAACTGCATTAGCACTACAACCCTGGATTCAACCGTCTCCCGGCTGTTGACTGGAGCCTAGAGCCTTAGATTCTACCGTCTCCAGGCTGTACATTCGAGGCTCTTGAGGCAAACTTAAGACTTTAATTGGTGAAGGCAAATCCGCAGCAGGTGCTTTAGGGAGATGGAATGCTGGGGGAATTACACACAGTTGTACATTTGTAAGCGAATTAGTTATTGCTTGGCTTATCGTGGATTAGTGTGGACTTTGTGGTATTTGCCAAATAAGACAGGAATGACGCACCCCACCCAACTTCTTACGTCCGCTTGAAATTGATTGTCTACATCTGCAATGTTACCTTTTGTATGAATTTAACTGTCTGAGGGCTTGCGATCTCGGTTTGTTAGCCCGTATACCCGGGTTCGAAACAGGCGGTGCTGGTTTTTTCGAAAAAGGTATAGGGGCCGGTCGTTCAGAAAGCAATGGCAAACTACTGAACGTAAAATTTGCTCAGAATCACTAACAGCGAAAATGCTGGGGTTGACTGTTACGTCCTGTGAAGGACATGCAGCTTAAGTTTTTTTTAAATGTATTTCACTCAGTAGTCCATAGAGTTTATCTTCCACTGTTGTTTCTCTAGGCCAGAAGGTTTGCCTAGATATGCAGTCATAGAGTGTGCGGTCTGCTGTCTGCGGCGCCACTCCACATGTGCATATGGCTGATTCACAAATCTTGAATTCTGTATACATGTGGTTGCGTAATCTATGGTGTCCTGTTCTGAAGAAGTTCTATGGTGTAAGCAACTGCCCAATAAATCTGACAATGGATTCAGCCAGAGACACAGGAAAGTCTGCTGCAACTACTTGCCCGACCACACGTCGACAACATCTGTTGGTGCTACATGGCCGTGTGTTCGAGTCCCCCTGCGAGCGGGTATTTTGTGTAAAACTGTTACAGCCTACAACGGGTACCACGAAATGTTGTGAGAAGTCAAGGGGTGGTATATGCCCCAACACC
This sequence comes from Cepaea nemoralis, assembly GCA_014155875.1. Classification (NCBI taxonomy): domain Eukaryota; kingdom Metazoa; phylum Mollusca; class Gastropoda; order Stylommatophora; family Helicidae; genus Cepaea; species Cepaea nemoralis. Next base: position 92,431 of record JACEFZ010013668.1, on the reverse strand, counting down.
CACGGCGCTGATTGGTCTAAACATATGGGTCACCTGACCCGTCTGCCGTCAAATAGTGGTCAAGTATTCGTGGGCGTGTCTAGTTTGATACACTTAAAAAATACAATGTTGCGTGTCCTTTACAGGACTTTTTTTTCTGGATTTTCTGGACAACTTTTCGCTCTGTAATTTGCCGAAGCTTTCTGAACAGAAGTCAACGCTTAAACCCACCTGGCCGGTGTGTGGTGCTATGTAATAAATATTCCACCCATATTTAACTGTTTCCTAATGTATCTCAGGTGTCCACATTTTTCAATACAAGAAAATTGCTTAATTGCGAATGTGTAAATTGTTGCCTAAACATCTCGCGAAAAAAATAAAAAATAAACGACCAGTCTGGTTTGCAAATGTGGGTCGAAATTCTTAACCTGGTTCTGGTGACATTCCTCAGCTCCATCCAAACGTGACGCGCTGTTAGCAGGATCAAGATGGCCCAGTTCAGGTCTCTCAGTGATTGTCTGAATGGATCATTCAAAGTCTGGCCTCGTGATGCCTCACGTAGTCCTGATGGAAAACATTTACCCCAATCTAGATTTCTACACGTAGTCAGAACGCGAATTTTGTTTTTATTGCAACCGATTCTACATAAGTGTATTACATTGTACACGCAGTTTAAATTACAAAGAGCAGTCTACATTATATAGCGCAGCGTCTAAATTACATAGGGCAACCTCTAAATTACATTGAGCAAAGTCTAAATTACATTGAGCAACGTGTAAATTATATAGAGCAACATGTAAATTACACAGAGCAACATCTAAATTACATTGAGCAAAGTCAAAATTACATTGAACAACGTCTAAATTAGATAGATCAACGTGCAAATTACATTGAACAACGTCTAAATTAGATAGATCAACGTGCAAATTATATTGAACAACGTCTAAATTAGATAGATCAACGTGCAAATTATATTGAACAACGTCTAAATTAGATAGATCAACGTGCAAATTACATTGAACAACGTCTAAATTAGATAGATCAACGTGCAAATTATATTGAACAACGTCTAAATTAGATAGATCAACGTGCAAATTATATTGAACAACGTCTAAATTAGATAGATCAACGTGCAAATTATATTGAACAACGTCTAAATTAGATAGATCAACGTGCAAATTATATTGAACAACGTCTAAATTAGATAGATCAACGTGCAAATTATATTGAACAACGTCTAAATTAGATAGATCAACGTGCAAATTATATTGAACAACGTCTAAATTAGATAGATCAACGTGCAAATTATATTGAACAACGTCTAAATTAGATAGATCAACGTGCAAATTATATTGAACAACGTCTAAATTAGATAGATCAACGTGCAAATTATATTGAACAACGTCTAAATTAGATAGATCAACGTGCAAATTATATTGAACAACGTCTAAATTAGATAGATCAACGTGCAAATTATATTGAACAACGTCTAAATTAGATAGATCAACGTGCAAATTATATTGAACAACGTCTAAATTAGATAGATCAACGTGCAAATTATATTGAACAACGTCTAAATTAGATAGATCAACGTGCAAATTATATTGAACAACGTCTAAATTAGATAGATCAACGTGCAAATTATATTGAACAACGTCTAAATTAGATAGATCAACGTGCAAATTATATTGAACAACGTCTAAATTAGATAGATCAACGTGCAAATTATATTGAACAACGTCTAAATTAGATAGATCAACGTGCAAATTACATTGAACAACGTCTAAATTAGATAGATCAACGTGCAAATTATATTGAACAACGTCTAAATTAGATAGATCAACGTGCAAATTATATTGAACAACGTCTAAATTAGATAGATCAACGTGCAAATTATATTGAACAACGTCTAAATTAGATAGATCAACGTGCAAATTATATTGAACAACGTCTAAATTAGATAGATCAACGTGCAAATTATATTGAACAACGTCTAAATTAGATAGATCAACGTGCAAATTATATTGAACAACGTCTAAATTAGATAGATCAACGTGCAAATTATATTGAACAACGTCTAAATTAGATAGATCAACGTGCAAATTATATTGAACAACGTCTAAATTAGATAGATCAACGTGCAAATTACATTGAACAACGTCTAAATTAGATAGATCAACGTGCAAATTATATTGAACAACGTTTACATTAAATAGAGCAACATCTAAGTTACATAGGGCAACGTCTAAATTACTTTTTAAAAAATGGCATGTCCTTTGCACTATAAGGACGAGAAGTCAACATTTTAGTCCAACTGTCCATTGTAGGGGTTGAACCCGCTACTTCAGGATCAGCACACCAGAAGTTTTAGAGCGAGCGATCTTATCCATTAGGCCATGCTGACCAGGCGGTTTGTGATTGGCCAGGCAATGTTAGGCTTAGTGTTTTGTCGTTGCGTTCTGCACGAGAAGCCAACACTTTACCGGCATGTGGAACCAACTCGCTACACCGCCGTCAGAAGAGAAAGCTCAAGCGCGTTACACTGCTAAGCCACGCCAGCCAGAAAAACAGCCAATTCTCAGTGGGACATGGCACCTAGAGTACAGACCCTTCTACAGTGGGACATGGCACCCAGAGTACAGACCCTCAGTGGGACTTGGCACCCAGAGTACAGACCCTCAGTGGGACATGGCACCCAGAGTACAGACCCTTCTACAGTGGGATGTCGCACCCAGAGTACAGACCCTTCTACAGTGGGACATGGCACCCAGAGTACAGACCCTCAGTGGGACATGGCACCCAGAGTACAGACCCTTCTACAGTGGGACGTCGCACCCAGAGTACAGACCCTTCTACAGTGGGACATGGCACCCAGAGTACAGACCCTCAGTGGGACATGGCACCCAGAGTACAGACCCTAATTGTACATTAAATACAGCCAGGTGTACATTAAATACAGCCAGGTGTACATTAAATACAGCCAGGTGTACATTAAATACAGCCAGGTGTACATTAAATACAGCCAGGTGTACATTAAATACAGCCAGGTGTACATTAAATACAGCCAGGTGTACATTAAATACAGCCAGGTGTACATTAAATACAGCCAGGTGTACATTAAAGAGGTGATCAACCCCAGGTGTAATTTCGAGGTAAATTTACTTTCAGTAGCTTGCCACAGCTTTCTGAACCAGAAAAGTCTGACTAATATATCCCGTCACCGCACGGGAAGTTTAAGCGCTAGTGCGCTATAGAATACAGCCAAGTCTAAATGAAGTAGTTTCCCTATACTTTACTATGTTTCTAAACGTGGTTTCAATGGGAGAGACAGTCTGCACATTCGCGATGATTGATGTCTACACAATTAGTCCTGACCTGATCTGATCTGGGTCAGCTGACCAATTAATCACAGAGGTAATGTGCACCAGGTCAAGGTCAGTTTGGCTCCACCAGAGACTAGATTTCTGTGTGTTGTGTAGGGATGTGTTTCATCCCTGAGCGAAAAGGGAAGCTGCTATAGCTGTAATCCTCTCCGTGGGCGGCAAGCACTTCCAGTGGACAGAAAAAAAGCAGGTCGACCTCTCACAGTATGATGTCTTCCCAGGTCATGTCTTCACTGTCTGGAACCTCTTATCTGGCGTCTGCGTGCCCACTTCCGGGTCAGCCATAACCGGAAGTGATGAGCTAACGGCCAGATCAACAAACATCGCAATATTCTGGACAATGAAGGGAATTGAAGATTAAGCACAACCCACTACTGATAACGTCCATCGTATTCCGGTACGAACCTAAGTCCTTGTCCACGTCAGACTGGAAGCACTGGACTTGAGTTTCGCTCTCATTTGAGCTCGTCAGTAGTACATATTCCTGACTGGACCCGGGACTGAACTCCGTGGAACCACTGATCACACGACTCACGCTGGACGCGACCAAATTATCACACTAGAATATCACAACGTCATCCATTGTAGGCTGCACATGTCTACACTGCCGGTATCCGATTCATGACACTGGGTCCATCTTATAGCCGCGTTGGTCGAAAACACACACCCTGCGACTGCCAACTCGGTCAGAAAACTGCCGTGGTTATAAACATACAACATACACTTATGTATGTGATAAATACGTGCACATGTGATACACACGCATACATATGTGATGTACACACATGCACATGTGACACACACATACATATGTGATATATTCTTAACACATACATATGTGTTATACAGATACACACATTCATATGTGATAAATACATGCACACGCGACACACATACATATGTGATTTACACTTACACACATTCATATGTAATAAACACATGCACATGTGACATATATATATGAATACACTTACACACATACGTATGTGATATACATGTACATAATGCACATGTGACACACACTCACACACACACACACACACACACACACACACACACACACACACACACACACATTTAAGGTAATTCATGTACGTGGAGTTTCTGTAAAGAGCCTGGTTTCGGTGATTTAAGAGCAGACGTTAATGTGTTAGTTTGTTTCATTAATGTTCGGGCACCTGAGGTCACACATCGTCTGATGGGTAGTTAGTCACTCGGGAGACGCAGACGTCGAGTATACACGGGGCAGTCGCGGAAATGTGCTAGCTAGCTAGCTGTGTCCTACTGACGGCTGTTGACAACAAATGAGGGCCTGTAACGCCACAAGATGGCCCTGTCACGACTGTGACACTGGTGGTTTTATCACACAAAATCCCGCCCGTCATTGCGACCAGACGTCTATCTGAACTTCGCCCTAAGCAAATGCGATATCTGTTCACTGCACCCCACAAGAAACAGAAGAATATGGGTGGGGAAGGGGGGGGATACATGTGTCTTAATACTAACAACAGAATTACACCTCAAACCTGTCCTGTATTAATAAACATACATACAGGCACATATACTGAACATACGCTTGCCTACAACAAGCTCTTGGTGCAACACTGTGCGCTGTGAAATGCTGTTTGTTTGTGTCCACGTTAGTTGTGTTTTAAAATGCATATTCGGGAAATGGCGGACGGATGGTTTCCAGCACTGCTGCCTTATGCGATGATGCGTATGCGGGGTGCTTTTTTTTTTTTTTTTTTTTAACATTCCAGGCAGCTGTCTTCTTCGACAAAGAACTGCATATTGAAGTGATGGATTGGCTTGGTGTCAGTGCTCTGACGATTTGGTCTTGTCGAAGTTGTTTTTTCCCTTCACAAGTTCACACCGAGTAATGATGCGTATTTCCTGTACTTGTCGCATTGAATGTGGCAGTAGAGAAGGTTGGAGAACATGGTAGTAGCCGAGCGTCTTTCGCTAAGATGATGATGATGATGATGATGATGATGATGATGATGAGGAGGAGGATGACGACGATGATGATGAAACAATAATACAAAGATTTGCAGCTTGTGATATCAACTGCTTCCTCTCGTCCTTGATAGTCTTCTTCATCGTGCCTCTTTCAGGGAAATGTGTCACACCCAGTTTACTCCCCCCCCCCCCCCAGGTCAGTGTGTCACACCCAGTTTAAGTCTCACAGGTCAGTGTGTCCGACTGCAGCGTGGATCTATCGGGTTTGCTCCTTCTAGACAGATTCCATCCAAGGCAACGGGCTTTGTCTACCCGTGAAATAATCATTTGAGTATTTAGCTATAATTTTGATGTTCATTTTAACTACGTATGTAACGAGAACATATAAATACAAGAGAACTTTATAACGCAAAACTGACTACAGCTCGCACACTTCCCCCAACAATATCTCCCCAGGCCGCCTCTATCTCCAAGCGTCTGTATACCGATCCTGCAATGACTGTCACCTGCTTGGCTAATCACCAAGAACCGAATGATGTGTTGTTGCCAGGCCACCCCTCCTGCACGAGCTTACCCGATTCTGCCAACAGACAATAGTCACGTGTTTCAGTGACCTCTGAGAGCACCCAACATCGGGCATTACCTATAAACACCTATACAAATTTACAGCGGCAAACAGCGCAAACAGAGCGTGAATGCATTTATAGATTTAAACGTTCTGTGTTTGAATTTAGTAAGAAAGGTGGGGGAGGTGGTAGGAGAATGGTAATCACGTCTTTCCCCAGGGACGGGTCTAGTAATGTGAGGAAGAAGCCATCTTGTCGAGGTCAAGGACATCCACAGGTCATCGGGTCAGCTGATGTTGTTGCGTCAGGTAAACCCTGGATGAATGGGAGTCTTCCATTTCTGGAAGATGTGAATGTTCACAGAGATATGAATGTTTATGGAGATGGGCATAGTAATGGATAAAGATGTCAGTGACGGAAGTGTGAATGTTCATGGAAATGTGAATGGTCATAAAGATTTGAATGCTGATGGAAATGTGAATGGTCATAAAGATTTGAATGCTGATGGAAATGTGAATAGGGGATGGATAGAGATGCGACTGCTTTAAATGTGAATGCCCAAGGAGATGAGAATAATGATAGGTGGAGAATTATACACACACAGATAGCATAAAGCACAGCAGCTGTGTTTATTTTGGGAACTACTGGCTGTACATAGGATACACCTAGCGCCTGGTCAAACCATTACCCTCTCAGACATTCTTCATTGGTGACGTATTTCTCTGGCAATTGATTCATTTCTCCATGCCGCTGGCGCCTCTATGACAATATATGACTGCCCTCTGATAAAAAACAATCATTTACGCCAACTGTTCATTCTTCCTCAAAACGGTGCTCCAAATTGTCGATTATTCCCCAAAACGGTGTTCCAGACTGTCGATTATTCCCCAAAACGGTGCTCCAAACTGTCGGTCCTTCCTCAGAAAGGTGCTACCAATTGTCGGCCCCTCCCCAGAACGGTGCTGCCCTCTCTGATGTTGGACGGGCCGTAGATCGCCAGGTCTCGTCTGCTAATGTGCTGACATGTGGCGGACGTAGACTTCATAAATAAATCTCTGAAACAAATGGCGCCATTAGTGGCTGACGTCTGTCATCCGACCTGTGCTAGATGTCAGACTAGCACACCTGTCTGTCTGTCTGTCTGTCTGTCTGTCTGTCTGTCTGTCTTATCTTCTATTCGTCTGTCTGATCGTCTGTCTGTCTGATCTTCTATTTGTTTGTCTGTCTAATCGTTTATCCGTCTGTCTGATTTTCTGTTCGTCTCTCTGATCTTCTGTCTGTCTGTCTGTCTGTCTGTCTGTCTGTCTTATCTTCTATCCGTCTGTCTGATCGTCTGTCTGTCTGATCTTCTATTTGTTTGTCTGTCTAATCGTTTATCCGTCTGTCTGATATTCTGTTCGTCTCTCTGATCTTCTGTCTGTCTGTCTGTCTGTCTGTCTGTCTGTCTGATCTTCTATCCGTCTGTCTGATCGTCTGCCTGTCTGATCTTCTATCTGTTTGTCTGTCTAATCGTTTATCCGTCTGTCTGATTTTCTGTTCGTCTCTCTGATCTTCGTCTGTCTGTCTGTCTGTCTGTCTGTCTGTCTGTCTGATCTTCTGTCTGTCTATCCAACTGTTTGTTTGTCTGTCTGCTGTGCTAGATTTCTTCTTCGTTCATCCGTAGTTTTTTTTTCGGATGTGATTGCGTTGTGCCTGTTTACAGCAGAGCTGCGTTCTTGCGCCATTAGGCCGACACATCCGACTTCTGCGGGCATTTGTTGACCGGGTTAACCTTCCCGGGGCTGTGCTAGATTTGAGACTATAAAAAAATGTGTAGCTTTCATAATTAACTACACAGTTATATCAACCAGTTAAATTCTCTGTCTGCGTGTATCTCTCTCTCTCTCTCTCTCTCTCTCTCTCTCTCTCTCTCTCTCTCTCTCTCTCTCTCTCTCTCTCTCTCTCTCTCTCTCTCCTCTCTCACGTTCTCACGTGTGTGTGCACCAGTGTGGTTAGAATTAGAAGATGAAATCAGTACCCACTCCCACATTTGTGTGAGAGACCTAATGAAATCAGTAATCACTCCCACATGTGTGTGAGAGACCTGATGAAATCAGTAGCCACTCCCACATGTGTGTGAGAGACCTGGTGGTATGATAGCTAGTGCGCTGGCTCCCTCACACGCCCTCTCGGGGTCGGCTCCCGTGTGAGTGAGAACTATCTTGTCGACCCCCGACCCTCTAGAACTCTGGCCGATCCAAGATTGTCTTCTCTGGAAAGGCGAGTCAGCGAGGAAAGAGAACTGGACATCTCATCTAATAAAGATATGCCTGGGTATATATGAGGTGTTTGATCTGCGTGTAAGTGGAGGAAGTGACGTAGAGCCCATATGTTCGGAGGCGTGCCCGTGCAAAGTGAGTGTCGGTCCAGGGTGGTCACCGTGGGACATGGAAGTCTGGTGTGAGACGGGACCTGCGGTCATCTGTATAGTCTCCTGTGTGAATAGTCACTTTCACGGTACACAGATACCCCGATAAGGACGTCAGTCTCACCCTACATGTCACACATGGAGAATCTCACACAATGCACGAACTCCGAAGCACTGGCCAGGCTACACAAGTGTGAGAATCCCATAACGCATGCTACAGATATTCTTGTGGGTAGGTTTCCTAGTTTTAAATGATACCAGACCATCAGATTTTTCTTTCTGTGCTTTTATATTTCCAAATATTGAGGGGGTGTTTTCGCCCGCGCGGGATCTTCTAATTCTTTGCACTATCCTACAAGGCTAGAACTGTCCACATCTGAGTCGTACCCGATCGTTTCGAGATAAGGGCCTGCCAATGTTGTCCATACTTCACATCTATAGTATGGTGACTTAAATTCTACTGCTCATCTATGGTAGTTATATCTTTTGTTGCATTTAGAACTGCAAAATGTTTTATAAAATACGTTCAGAACGTGCAAATACGCGACCAACACCAGCAACTACCTCAGCGTGCGGGGAGGGCAATGTGTGTCACATGTGCAGACCAAGGTCGTGTCCTTTCATCTTCTGGAGAGGGGGTCCCTAGAACTCCGCACTCTGGGCGTTGGCAGATATTTCTTTAATTGAGTCGTACCTTTTTTCTTATTCCATGTTTTATATCTGTTATGTAAACAACAACCCGGGACATTCCGCACGCGCCTTGTGGCGCAGTTTCAGCAGCACGTGCAGTCCGGGAAGCCACGCCTACCAGGGTTTAGAGACGGGTGCACACAATGGCCACGTCACGTATTTGTGTGTCTGTGTCCACGTCACGTATTTGTGTGTCTGTTTGCACGTCACGTATTTGTGTCTGTGTCCACATCACGTATTTGTGTGTCTGTGTCCACGTCACGTATTTGTGTTAGTTAGTTAGTTAGTTAGTTAGTCGACAGATCATCCTCGTTGCACATCGGACCATTCAGTCCATAAGTGCTCGGATCCCCTCCTCAGCAAATCCCGCAGCGTGTAGCGGCTAACGACGCCAGTTCTGTGTTGGTTTATCAATCTTCTTTGGCTTCCTGCGTAGTGTTCTTGTTTGGCCACCCCTCTTTTAATTTGCTGCTCTCGCAGTCTGGCCATTGTTGTAGATTCACAGTCATCACTTGGTTCTTGCAAAAGTCTCACTTCTCGTAGAGCATTCAGAATGTCAGCCTGGTCCATGGCGCGTCCGCCCTCCACAGTAGCCTCACCTGCGAGCTTGTCAGCCCGCTCATTTCCTTGTACTCCCGCATGACCTGGCACGAAGATGAAACTAATCTTTGCCAGCCGAGACCGCTCCAGAGGCAGCAACCATTCTCTTCGGATCGACCCCTCCTCTATCCTCTTGATCATGTTCATTGAGTCGCTAAGGAAACAAGCCCTAGTGAATGTCTGTGTCTCGAGCCATGTTATTGCTTTACTTACTGCCATGACTTCCATGGTCAGGCTACTTGTGGTTTACGTATTTGTGTATGTGTTTGCACGTCACGTATTTGTGTCTGTGTCCACATCACGTATTTGTGTGTCTGTGTCCACGTCACGTATTTGTGTGTATGTTTGCACGTCACGTAATTGTGTGTCTGTCCACCCCTCCTCTCTCTCTGAGCTCAAACCACTGCGGGGTGTACAAGACTGGTACCGCAACTTGACATCTGGATACACATGATAAACATGCTGTCCGGAATACGGACCACAGCTACAGGAGGGCTACAGTTACAATAACATCTGTCCGAGACACACGGAGTTACGGTAACATCTGTCCGAGACACACGGAGTTACAGTAACATCTGTCCGAGACACACGGAGTTACAGTAACATCTGTCCGAGACAGACGGAGTTACAGTAACATCTGTCCGAGACAGACGGAGTTACAGTAACATCTGTCCGAGACACACGGAGTTACAGCAACATCTGTCCGAGACAGACGGAGTTCCAGTAACATCTGTGACAGACTACACTAAAGTGCTAGGGACAGAAGTTAATGCGGTGCTGCAGCAAACAGACACCCAATACGTGACGTGGACACAGACATAGAAATACGTGACGTGCAAACATACACACAAATACGTGACGTGGACACAGACATAGAAATACGCGACGTGCAAACAGACACAAAAATACGGGGAGTTGTGCAAAACAGTCCCGTGGAGATGGTACCTAAGTAACGGTATAGAAACGGAAGTGCCGTATACCAGGAGTCTAAGACAGCTGGCCCGCGGGACGTATACGGTTCGCGGATTCATTTGGTCTGGACCTGTCAAGGCACCCCACAGGCGGGACACCAAATTCAGTTAAGCTAGGAAGTGTCTCATAATAAAGTAAACGTATAATAAAGGATACGTTTTCGACTTTGAAGCGATATGCATGGAAATATGCATCTGTGTTCGGAGTAACTAACTGTTGCGAGCAGTTCTTGTCAAAACTTAGCATCACGTAGAGTCGACTTGTGCTCTAGTCTGACCGACGTAAACGTGCAATAAATAAATACATAAATAAATAAATAAAACAGCGGTGAGTAGCAACACCTCAATACCAGCTGACATGACACGCCTCACCAAAGAAGCAGTACCAGCCATCACATTAGCAATGGCTTAATTAAATATTTGACCAGATACAGCATGCTTATTTTGAAGTTGATAATTTTGCATGGCCCGCCAAAGATGTTATAAATATTCAAATGGCTCTTGGTAGAAACCAGACCGCCCACCCCGCGCAGCACCAACCGGGCTCCACAAATGTCAAAATGTATGAATTAATCCGTGTGCTGACATGAAACCAATGCAAGTGTTAACTGTAGGTCTCGTGTCTTCCACAGCTCCCTGGATGAGCGCCAGGCCATCTACAGCCTGTCCCTGGTCTGTTACACCGGCTCCATCTCCTGGTTCGGCGCCTCGGGTGCTGTCCGGATAGAACTGATGCCGCTTCTGCTGGGTAGCTTCCGAGCTTGTTTCTTGGTGCACTCTGACAACACGCACGTGAAGATCTCCCACGAAACCTCCCAGGTGTCAGCCGCCCAGAACTACAGACTTAAGACCAGCGAGTCCAGGACTTTGAAATTAAACCATTTGTTAACTTCAACATCCAAGGGGAATGAATTCTGTGTCAACTCTATGAGTAAAGGCCCCTTGTTGCTATATATAGAAGCGGTGAGACATCCCGGACACCAGGGAGTGCCCAAGGTTGTGCTTCACTACGACCTGGAGAAGCTGGACACCCGTGTGGAGGTGGACCCCATTGAAGGTGAGGTCACTCTGGAGTGTTGTGTCTAGTCTTACTGTCTCTCTCACTGCTGGGGTGTTGTCTGGTCTTACTGTGTCTCTCACTGCTGGGGTGTTGCGTCTGGTCTTACTGTCTCTCGTTGTTGGAATGTCTTCTTTGTGGTGGCTTTTTTTCTCTCTCATTGTTAGAATTTTCTTTCTTGTTTATTTTATTTTTAATTTTTTTAACGCTTTATTGCTTTGAACTCAAGCGTGGTACACACGCACTAATTCCAGCAGTGCTGGACTGAATTTTGCGTGTGGATTAGCTTTCCCTATTAACAGTGTTCCTCGCCATCAGGCGAACCCACTCCGACTTCAGAGGTACTTGTAATTTACGTCCCCAAGTCAAGGACGAGAGGTCAACATTTTTAGTCCAAAGTCCGATGTAGGGGTTGAACCCCTTACCTCGGCATCAACACACCTGATGTTTAGGAACACCGGTGACCCCCTTTCTTGTTTATGCTACTTTTTTACTGTCTCTCACCGTCAGAATGTTCTTTCTTTTTTATACTACTTTCTTACTATCTCTCATTGTTAGCGTGTTCTGTCTTGGTTATGGTAGACTCTCGCAGTCAATCGCCTACATAACTGTAACTCATAAACAGACAGACATGATTTGCGCTACACGCAGTTGAGTAGTAGATTAGAGAACACATTAGGCAGCAAACGAGGAAAGGGGTGTAGGGACGATTCGAAGTGTTTCTTCCAAGCGAGACCATTGTATGTCAGGCAGACGTGCCTAGGGCACCATCTTGCTTTAATAGCTTTAATATAGTGACATTAATAAACTCATTTTTTATTAGACAGAAAACAAGTAGTATCACATAATAAATCTCTATCCCAAGCCATTACCATTAATATTGGAGCACCTCAGGGGTCTATACTTGGCCCTTTGTTATTTGCCATTTATATAAATGATCTTCCCTTATATCTGTCATCGTACTGCGATCTATTTGCAGATGACTGCACAGTATATACAAACGTTATTGATCGTAATGTGCTAGAATTATCCTTGCAACAGGAAATAAATAGTGTAGTTAACTGGAGTCATGCAAACCGCATGCAAATTAACATTTCTAAAACAAAATCTATGTTAATAGGAACCAGGCAAAGACTTCACACTCTAAACTCACAGAGAACTCTTCAGCTGCACATTGGTAGCACGCCTATAGAAAGTGTCACCGAGCACACGGCACTGGGTCTTATCATAGATCAAAATCTATCCTTCAATTCCCATGTTCATGCTCTAGTTAAACAAATAGCCAAAAAAAAAAACAAGTATACCAACTTGCCAAAATTAAAAACTTCTTCGACGAAATCACAAGAAAGATATTCTATACTTCCCACATACAAACACATATTGATTATTGCTCCACAATCTGGGATGGATGCACCAAATCAATAACAAAACGCATTTATTCACTCCAGAAAAGGGCAGTGCGTCTAATCAATGGTGATAAGTTTACAGAAATTCTAACCTACACGAACGTCTTCAGTTAGTGCCACTCCACAAACGTCTACTTTTTAATAAGGCTAAACTAACTCACAAAATCCTATTTCAAAATGCTCCAAGCTACCTTTGACCATTGTTTAAATATAACGCAGGACATAGCGAACGACTAAATATACTTCATATCCCTAAACCTAGGATAAATAAATAAATGTTTTGCATATCCTTTACAGGATATCGCTGTCAACATCAGCATCTTTCAGCTGTATGTTGATTTCTTGGCAAGATTACGCTCAGTAGTTTGCCATTGCTTTCTGAGCGGCCGGCTCAGTTATCCCGCAAGTCACCAGCGGGTGTCGAACCGCTCCCATCTCTCGCCCGCTCCGAGACTGTGTGATAAACGGGATTACAGAGAAAGTGTTGTAACCCCTCGGCCAGAGAGACCGGCAAAACCTAGGATAGACTTATATAAAACAAGCTTAGCATACTCTGCCACTCAGTTGTGGAATAATCTTCCACAAGAAATCAAGGACACCACCAATCATTATATATACAGTCGCTACCTCAGGACATACTACATGCCCCCTTTAAAAAAAAAAAAAAACAGCAACAAAGACAATAATAATGGTAAATTATCTCGAACAACAACTAGCCAGGAAAAAAAAATTCCCATATGTGTGGCACGTTACACCCACCTTGGGTATTTATGATAGAAAGTCGCTTAAAAGTCGACAGGGTCGACTTCATCCCACCGGGTTTTATCCAAAATGGCTCGGTCTCTTTCCGCAGCACGGAAAGTGTCGCTCAAAGCACGAACTCCGTAGCTCTAGCGACGACCCACAGGAGTCTCCAAAACAGCGGTTCTCAATCTTTTTTTGCCCATTCCCCCCTTCACCATATTTTCAGAACGCCATTCCCCCCCCCCTTCCTATCAAAAATTTGGCCCGTTCCCCCCTTCATCGTATTTTCAGAACGTCATTTCCCCCCCCCCCCCCCCTTTCATATTTCCTATCAAAAAATCCCCCCACTCCTACACAGTATACGTAAAAATGGAAGGTAAATGTAATAGCATATACTAAAACAAGTCTAGACATCCACATAAAACATGATTTGTGGGTCTACTTACTTTATAAAATGAGGTTTAGAAGGACGAGACATACATAACTGTAAAGTATGAAGGGAAAAACTATGTCAAGTAATCGGTTCTTGTATTAACACGATCTTGAAATGGTCTTCATTCCCCCCCCCCCCCTGGAAACCCTGAAATTCCCCCCTGGGGGGGGGGGAAATTCCCCACCGGTTGAGAACCACTGCTCCAAAACATTTAACTCTGTTGGTAAACTTGGTTTAAATCTGTGTTGTATTCAGAGAACAAAGACATGATACGCGAAGCAAGGTCAAGTCCACTGAGGTCAAGGAGAAGGTGAAGGAGCGGTGTAAAACTAGTCTCATGGAAGGAACGAAAATATTACATCTTCAAATGACCACTTGTCCAGTCATCCAACATGGATAGTACAGCGGGACCACTTGTCCATCCATCCAACATGAAGTGAATGCAGCTTTCTCGGAGACATCTGGGGATCGTCGCTTGAGCTACGGAGTTTGTGTTCTGTGCGACTCTTTCGGCAAATCGCGGATAACACCCGCTGCAATGACGACGATACTATAGCCATTAAACCCCATATTTCGGTGTAACACCCGCTGCAATGATAGCCATTAAACCCCATGTTTCGGTGTGAAGTGATCCATGGAGGACACTACAGCCGTACATATTTTCAATGATTCAACATGTACAACATGTATCAATTTGTTTGTTTTGCTGTTGTTGGTTTCAAACACTACCTGCACAAGTTGATGGGTCGCGTGCCAGGCAGATATCTCCCGACTTTGTTGACAAGCAGTAAACTGAATGTTGTGTAAACACATTCACTGATACGTGGCCTGGTTTTCCACAACACTGTAGAATGTTTCCTACCAACCGATGACCTGACACGAGCCAGTTTCAAGATGTCGGCCCTGTCAATGTCCCGCTCTAGCCCTATATGGCAGGGGTGGCACGCGACGTGTTTGCCAGGCCAGGTTGTATATCTTGGGCCATATCACCTTTCAGGTATTTAATCTCTTATCAGGGAGCCAATGCCCGCCAACAACTGACGCGACCTGCCTTGCCTGGGGTAATTCAATCCTTGGGGCAATTCATCGCTGGCATTCGCCATTGTTGTCGCCTTCTGTTACAATTGGCCGGATCTGTGGCTTGGAGTTGGTCCAAACTGTTTATTAACATACGCCTACAGAAAACATGTCTCGTGCAACCGGCAATATAAAAAGTGTGTTCAAGGTATTGAACGGCACGCACTGAAGTAAAGTACAGATTGAGAGATACGCCAGGCAGTATAATTGCTTGGTTGTGAATCCCGTGGAGAATTGTGAATCTTTACCTCTTAGGTCAAGGTTTGTCACGATTTAACACAGCACACGCAGATTGGCTGGGGTAGGCCTAGTTGGTTGTTTCTGTTTCTTTGCAAACATTGAAATCAACAGGCCCGCAAGGGTTGCAACTCGCCGACTCAAAATGACGACAGTTCTCGTTTAAGAAAGAAGTGTACGTCAAGCATGGTCAGCTGTATACACATGAAAGGTTCTTCCACCTGCCAGGTCTATCGTCCACCCGATCCCAGAGCTATCGTAAACCTGATCCCAGAGCTATGGAATATGGACAGAGTTCGTGTCCTTCCATTCTGGTAGCACTGGGTGTGTGAGACTGGCCGCGAGTGTTCGCCGCACAGATGCCTTTGCCGCTAACACCGTCCACACACCAAGGACGTAGATTTGCAGGGACATGAACGACTGTAGTCGGTGGATATTTGGGGAGGGATGTAGACAGTAATCAGTCGATCTGAGATCAGAGCCCACACAAACAGATGCAGTTAAACGTAGTTAAAACAATTCTCGTAGCAAGGGCAGGGGATACGTGCAGGGTGTTTGCGTGGTTCCCAGCTGAAACTTGCTATACATTAGCTTTTGGTGTGGTGGTGGTGGAGAGAGGTTACAGTGTCCGCCTCATGCTCAGGAAGGTAGCGGTTCGAGCCCTGTACAGGGCTGGGAATGTTTCCAAGAATTATTGGTGTCTCATAATATCATCTCTTGGGTAGTGAGATCGGGTAATTGGTCTTCTCGGATCAGGGCGAAACACAGGAGGTCACGTGTGTAAGGTTTCCTCGTTAAACATCCCACTCTAGTTGTACATAGCAAAGAGTAGGCTGGAAGACCGACTACCCTGGCAAACAATTTAGGGAAAGGAAACCTACCACACGTGTAGATAGAGCCGGTCACCTTGGATGTAATCTGTCTGGCATAAAACTGAGGTTATGGAAATCTCCAAGAATTAAAAAATAATCACAATATAACATTCAAGTAAATGGGAAATTTCTTTGACAGGCTGTATGCGTGGTATCGAGGTATGGTGTCCGCCTCAAGTGCTGGGGGTCCTGAGTTCAAACCCCGATGAGGACCGGGATTTTTTCACGTGGACTTCCAGTAATAAAATTTCCCCTGGTCTCTGGGTAGTGAGATCGGACACCAGTGTGTATTGTTGCGCACGTAAAAAATCCCTTGGCAGTTGGAAATCGAAAAAGAGTAGCCTAACGGCGCTGCCCGGGAAAAATGTCAAGTTAAAAATCTACCCAGAGTATTTCGGATCCTCGCTGGTGCTACGGAATTCGTGCATTGAGCTGAATTTCTCCAAACTCAGGTTTGAGTTAGGAGGAGAACGGAGCACTTATGGGTTACACCCGTGTGCCATGATGTTGATCCATCGACTAAACTAAACGAAACTCTTCGACAGGTGAATCGGCACAACTGTCTGGGAACTGTCACGTCATGACATCTGATGTGAGATGTCTAGAGAGATCAGAACAGGAATCGGTACAACTGTCTGGGAAATGTCATGTCAAGACATCTGATAGGCGATGTTTGGAGATATTTGAACAGGTATCGCCATGGCAAGGTGGAAAACACTCAGATAAAAAGCTGGGACTTGCAGTAAGAAGACTGTATGTATTATATAAAACCGGCACTGTTGCATGCGTGTGAAGCATGGACAATAAGCAAACAAGCTGGCGACATATCTAGTGGCAGTGTGGTTGGAGAGTTGGGGAAACAGAGATAAACTATTGGCTGGCTTGGTCACGTGGCACAGTAGGCACAGACACACCCACCTGACCTCCAAGGCTCTGGTGATGGTGTGGGGTGGCGAACCCTGGCCGCCCAGGAGGTTCAGCATGACATATGTCATAATGGCATATCAGTTTATATCGTTCCTTACATGATGCAGTGCCGGGGGATAATATATCGCCACAAGTGAACTCCCATTTGAACAGAAGGACGATATATCCCCTTACTAGGGTCATTGTGTTATTTGTTCTGTTGCGTGGTATCTTCTGCACTTTGATTGCTCAGTGAACGGAAATTGCCATTATAATCATTGTTTATTTGATTGTGTCCCATGTTAGGTCCAAACCCACTTGTTTGGCGTTGAATGTGAAGTCTTACCAGTTGTTGCCGCACCCTCCAGTGTTGGCCTTATGACGCCCTGACCAAAATTGGATAGTTGACTCTTTCTGATTGTTTCCTAGAATGTTGATATCCATTGTAGGACGTTGACATCAAGCCCAAGCCACGCAGACCTCTGGTCTCCTACAATCACTAAACCCACACAAGGCTTCTGGTTTCCGGCTTATAACTATGTGACCCCAGGAATCCCCTTTAATTACAGGCTCTAGCGGGACACTTCTTGACCCCAGCCTGACCCCTGCCACCCAGTGATGTCCATCCCCCAACCATTCATCTTCACATGTCCCTACTGTTGATTGCCAAGTTCTTTTTCGTGACATCACCAGCCTTTTGGTTACAAATTGTTCACAGCGGGTCCTCTGGTTCTCCCCCCCCCCCCCCCCTTTCCTCCTCCTCCTCGGGTACCCATGTCACTAGACTGGAGCCAGTCAAACTGTTAACTGTTGCTCAACTGAGCATTGTAATTGGCGTGTCAGCATGGAACATGTCGTGACAGGAACATGTCGTGACAGGAACATGTCGTGACAGGAACATGTCGTGACAGGAACATGTCGTGACAGGAACATGTCGTGACAGGCTGTCAATGTCTGTCGTTCCTGAAGTCTTGCCAGTTGTTGCAGCACCCCCAGTATTTGCCTTCGACCAACAACTGATAGCTGCCTCGTTCTGGTTGTTTCCTAAAATGTTGCGTATCCATTGAAGGACGTTGTGATCAACCCCAGTGGTTTGTCATTGCTTCATGTCCAGTTGTACAAGTGTGTTGAGCCAGTCTTCTGTCCACCGTGTAATGTTGTTCGTCTCCTAAATAAACAACCAAGATCAACACTCGACGACTGCCCACTTGCAGTAGTCACTCAGCTCAGTGCAACATGTTCTATTGTTACTGATATTGTCCACATTGCACAGTATCCAGCACTCAGTGTAAAATGTTCTATTGTTACTGATTTCAATGTCCACATTGCACAGTAGCCGGCACTCAGTGTAACATGTTCTATTGTTACTGATATCATTGTCCACATTGCACAGTAGCCAGCACTCAGTGTAACATGTTCTGTTGTTACTGATTTCAATGTCCACATTGCACAGTAGCCAGCACTCAGTGTAACATGTTCTGTTGTTACTGATATCATTGTCCACATTGCACAGTAGCCAGCACTCAGTGTAACATGTTCTGTTGTTACTGATATCATTGTCCACATTGCACAGTAGCCAGCACTCAGTGTAACATGTTCTATTGTTACTGATTTCAGAATGCCGACCGTGTACACGCGAGGAACTGCTGGACTCCTACTGTTCCATGGATTTCGGTAAGTGGGCGGTACCTTACTGTAGATCACGTGGTCACATGCTGGTCCTACCGTTGGGTGTCAATAGATAAAGTATTTCAAATATACCCAACGATGGGTGTGTGACAGACGATGAGTGTGTGACAGGTGACCAGGCGATGGGTGTGTGACAGACGATGGGTGTGTGGCAGGTGACCAGGCGATGGGTGTGTGACAGACGATGAGTGTGTGACAGACGATGAGTGTGTGACAGGTGACCAGGCGATGGGTGTGTGACAGACGATGGGTGTGTGACAGACGATGGGTGTGTGACAGGTGAGCAGTTAGTTACCTTCCTCCGTGCAAAAGAACAAGAGCCACACGCTGTGACTTAATTCAGTGATATGTTTAACTGTGAATGTGTATAACTGTGAGTATTGGGTACATGGTGCTAGCCCCACATGTGTATAGATAGACCAACCAGCACTCGTGGCTGGTGTGGCCAGTATCACGCCGACCGCCTCTACTTCCGAGGACATTTCCAGGGACCTATGTTTGCCCACGTGCCAGCCCAGATGAGATTTACATCTTGGAATTTGCCCGGATGTGGCCTGAACCCCTGACCAGCAGGCCAGAGTCTAGCCATCGTGCTGCCTCGGCTGCCAGCTCATGTCATCATCATCATGTGCCATGCCGATAAGCTTGAGCGGTCATGTTTGCCATCTCACGCGACCACCAGATAAACTGAAAAGGGAAAGGAGTTAGGGGAAGACACAGAGACTGCCCACGTGACATCATCGGTACAGGAACATAGTCCTGATCCAGGACGCTGGTGATGGTGGGAGGTGTCGAGCCATGAAACCATAATCTCCCTCGTTTATCGGCATGGCACATGATGATAATGTCCTGTCTACATGTATGGAGCTGTTTCTCTTTGTTGGGTGTAACTTTGATCATTTCTGTTCCCTTTCTGATATACCTTGACTGGCATGAAAAAAACTTGTTTCTGCCTTGTCTATTCCTTGTTCACAACGGCTGTCTGCTCTCTAGGCCCCTCTATGTCGTTTGATGACGCTGAGATGATTCCCGCCATTCCAGCACCCCACCCGCTCCTTGATCTCACTTGCTTGACTTTGTTTGACCATGGAAAGATTGTCCACACTAGGTATTGTGTGTCCCAGGTCAGACACAGAAAGTGTGAAATCACGTCCACATTCCCCACCTGAAAGTGAAACAGGTGAATTACCTGGTAAAACTACCTGTCCCTCAGATACCCGATCTATGCCAGTGACCTCAGACACAGCGTCCAGTCAACATCCTGCCAGACAGCTATCTTTGTGGGCGGACAATGGAAGCCGGGACTCAAATAGGTTGACCTCTGGACAATGAATGCTCACGCTGAAACAGGACACTGGCCTTTCAGTGTCAAAGTCCAGGGAAGAAACCCGAGTTTGTGGGCACAAAGTCGTTTGTGATCTTCGGGAGTGTTTTCATTTTTGGCGGGACAACTTAGAAAAACTTGCTATTGATAACATCAAGAAAGATTTCCGCTTCTTTCATCCCCAAGAACCACCCCAAAAAAAAAGAAACACGGAAGACAATGGGGAATCTTTAGTAACTTATCTGAACAAATGAACCTGCGCTGTGGCTACAGGCACAAGTGGGTGATGATGATGTGTACACGTAGTTGCTGTGTCTCTGGCATAGACCGAGCTGTGGCTTTGGGGCAGTGAGCGTGTTGCACAGTTCCCCGACACACTGAGTCCAGGTTTCGAAATCAACCTCAAACTACTTGAAAGCAGACGGCCTTGCGTTGACTCCGGTGTTGTGGGCGTCTGAAAACAATGGCAAACTAAACAAGTTAGTTGCATATCCTTTACAGGACGTAGCAGTCAACCTCAGCATTGTTTGGCTGTTCGTGATTCCTGGTCAAGTTTACGTTCAGTAGTTTGCCATTGCTTTCTGAACGACCGACACTCATACCATTTCATTAACAAATCAACGTAAGGTGGTGTGCTGCCAAATCGCCCACAGCTGTGTTTCGAACGCGGGTATGCGGGATGACGAATTTCGTCCGTAAAGTCTTCGCCACGGAGCGGGCAATGGCAACCTACTGAAGAAATCACAAACAGCCCAAATATACTGTGGTTGATTGTAACGTCCTGTAAAGGACATACAACTAGACATATGTTTGTGCTAATTATACCATATGTTTGTGCTATTTATACCATATGTTTGTGCTATTTATACCATATGTTTGTGCTATCTATAACACATGCGCAGAACCCTTCTAAAGCAATTATAGTGAAATGCTTGAATCCCATTGCACAGAGAGAAGCCAGTTCTCACACCCGTATACACAAATTTGCGCCCCCCCCCCCCCCCCCAAGTGACTTCATCAGTCTGTCCTGGACACGAAGGCTGGCTTGTTGTGACAAAAAAGGGGGGGGGGGGCGTGTCTAGCCTCGTTCTGATCTCCCCACGTACACCTCACTAAACATGTTCCATGACCTTTGCAGGACGTAGCGATCAACCCCAACTTCAGGTTGATTATTCTAGGCAATTTTATTTCCAGTAGTTTGCCATTACTTTCTGAACAAGAAGTTAGCGTCGAAGTCCAGCTGATCGGTGAATGATTGAACTCTCTACCCCGCCGTCTGCACGCCGGAAGTTTAAGTCCAGCTGATCGGTGAATGGTTGAACCCTCTACCCCGCCGTCAGCACCACAGAAGTTTAAGAGCTACAGGTGCTCTCATCGCTGTCGGCCACGGTGACCACTGAATTCACTGAGAAACAGTAGTGGTAGATTTCCCACATCGACAACTGTCCTGTAACATCACTGAGAGATACTATTTCCCACATCGACAACTGTCCTGTAACTATCAGTCGTGAATGGGTTGTGTCGCCACTTGTACAATTAACTTTAGACTGTTTTTCTCACATGGGATCGACCTATCAGCCAAGGACACATGTCTGTGAGATCAGACGCCAGATAGCGCTCTATCTAAAATAACTCCAACCGTTTTAATTCCACTCATCCACTATCACATCGGTAGCATGTCTATGCCACGTCGCTTGTCTCATCGCGCTCGTCATTCTGGTTATCACATCCCAAAGTAGTACTCTTAACAAGACCAGAATGAAAACACTTGTCTGTCTGCAGATAGCCTTATCTAGTGAAGAGTCGTGCTTATCTGCCCGTTGATCCGCGTGATTATCTGCCCGTTGATTCCCGAAGCGTGCCGATACTCCCTCAAGAGCCGAGAGATTTGCTAATTTGGAAATATAACGCTCTCCAGATAACCACGAGTGATTGTGAGGCGAACATGGACCCAGGTTTGCCAGATCCGTATAGATCCCAGAACGGACAGTTGGGCTAGAATTGGCTAGATGTTTATTCATTGCTGCTGTTGGGTGTGTGTACGTACAGATGACTGCCGCCATAATCTGGTACAGCAACGGGAAACACATTTCTGGCCATGTCTCCCCCCTCAACCCCCCCCCCTCCCTTTTCTCTATCTCTGCGTCTGGGGTGAAGGGGTAACGAACGCGATTCGCAATGCCGTATACCGGGGTTGAAACCAGATGTCCGCGATGTGGAAGCCGACAGTGTCATTGTGATGTGTAACAATGGTGTGTGTGAATGTTGGTCGTTCAGACAGCAGTGGCACACCAGTGAATGTTGGTCGTTCAGACAGCAGTGGCACCTCTAGTGAATGTGAACTTGCCAACTAAATCACAAACAGCAAAACATGCTGGGATTCAGTGCGACTTCCTGTATAGGATATGCTATTAACCTTTCACTCACTCTATCTATCTATCTATCTATCTATCTATCTATCTGTCTGTCTGTCTGTCTATCTATCTATCTGTCTGTCTGTCTGTCTATCTATCTGTCTGTCTGTCTATCTATCTGTCTATCTATCTGTCTATCTATCTGTCTATCTGTCTATCTATCTATCTGTCTATCTATCTGTCTATCTATCTGTCTGTCTGTCTGTCTGTCTGTCTGTCTGTCTGTCTATCTATCTATCTGTCTGTCTGTCTGTCTGTCTGTGTTTGTGTGTGCGTGCATATTTCGTGAACGGATGCCGACTTGTAGATGAGTGACTAACAACAGGTCCCGTGTGCACATTTCACACAAACTTTGTCTACTGGGAACAGTTGTTACTTTAGAATGATAACACTGTGTATAACTAATGGTCACAATAACAAGCGAGTCATGGGTTAACTTAGAGAATGTGGGCTAAACTGACAAAACAATTTACATCTTCTGCGGTGAGTTGTAGGAGCCAGGATGGTGTAGTGATTAGTGTCGCCCCTACAGTTGCACTGGTCCAGCGTCTGTTTCCACTGAAGAATCTGTTCCTGCTCGTATGGATCTGGAGTCCGCCCAGTCTCATCAGATGGCTACCAGACAATGTTGTGGGAGGCAAAGTAGCCAGGTGATACTGACCGAATGTCACTGATCATGAACAGATGCACCAAAGACCATAGGCTGGGATGGATGGAAACGGGGTCCTTTAGCTTTCAATGTCTGGTACAGCTCTGGCATCCTGTGCTTCTTTAGCTTTCGTTGTTTTCTGATGTCAGATGTGACCAATGTCTGTTTCTGTGTGTGTTTGGTCAATATGCATGAATTGATGAATCTAATGTCTGCTTCTGTGTGTGTTTGGTCAATATGCATGAATTGATGAATCTAATGTCTGCTTCTGTGTATCCAGTCAGTATTCATGACATGATGAATCTAATTTCTGTTTCATTTTTTTCTTCTGGCAGTGGTGGTGGGGAACATGGCGGACGTGGTCCATAGTGAGGTCACTGACCACTCGAATGTGACCCTGCACGTGAAGCAGGTGATACACCAGAGAGAGAAACACTTCTTTCAGAGAGTCCGCAGGTCCGACCCTCACCTGACAGGTCATGTGACTGTACCCAAGAAGTGTGAGATGCGGAAAAGTGACGGTGACATCATCCTAACGGGCAGGTACAGGCTGGAGTCACTGACTCTCAGGTGTGCTTCATACCTGCATGACTGGAGGAGGATGCAGCATGAGGTGGAGTGCTCTCACAACTGATCTGGCTTCTAACGCACCCATCAAATGTCTCCGCACCCATCAAATGTCTCCGGCTCTGTGATGAGACTCTAGGGTCAGTTTCAGATGTAGATCTTCTGGGACACAACTTAAGAGGCATTCAGTCAATGGACTTCAGCAGTGGTATGTCATGAAGCCCTTCTCATGCACATTTAGTCATTCAAAAGGTGGATTCAGTTTCTACCAAATGTAAGGATCACACCATTTCCACTTCAGAGGACACCATTCTGGAATTGAAACAGCAGTTGTTGCATTTGCAAAGTGGTATTCCCATGTGAAAGCAGATACATTCTCTCAAGCACTGAAACACCAGCCTCAGATGGGAATATTCCTGTTGTTGTATGGTGTATGCATTCTTCTGGTATACCTCATATGTGACTTAAGTTGCAGCAGCACATAGAGAGAAGCTGGGGTAGAATATTGCACTGTATGTAGATACAAACTTTATTTTGTCCTTCGGAGACATAATACTCAAACGTAATAGAGGGACTTCTTGGATGACCTTGTCCTGGTCACTCCAACCTGGACCAGCAGCGACCTCATCCTGGTCACTCCAACACTGCCCGGTGTCTGCAGGTGGCCTTCCAATGGAGATCTTCACTGACCTGTAAGAGTTGTGTCCACTCTATGAACATCATATTTGTTGTCTGTGTCTTTTATTTTCCTGTGTTTGAAAGACATCGGAACTCAAAGGCTGCACAATTCATGAGGCTTGTCCTCACTATTCGTGATGCTTGTCCGCACAATTTGTGATGCTTGTCCGCACAATTTGTGATGCTGTCCGCACAATTTGTGATGCTTGTCCACAGATTTCAGCTTTGCCAGAGGCCGGGATCCTCTTCATTCCACAGTGATCCTTCTTTAGACCCTGAACTTTGCTAGAAGAACAGATCTGATCATCAGTGAGATACATGCTTCCAGGACATCTGTAAGACACAAGATGATTCTCGGGCAGGCATACCCTTAGACAACGGACGTAGAATATGTTTTATATCCGGTGCAAAAATCTCAACAAGTACAGGCTTCCTGATGTCATCATCGCCACAGACTGACAAGACGGACAAGTACAGGCTTCCTGATGTCATTATCGCCACAGACTGACAAGACGGACATGTCAATTTTCCCAAGCAGTTTCCTGTCATGGGTCTGTGACGGCGTGACGTTGTCACATTTTGTAGGCTTGAATGTACAGAAGAATCGGTGTCCAGTCTTTCCCTCACTTGGACAGGCAATGACCCCAGGAATCGAACCTGCACCCGACCGTGTTCATTACATAACCAATATAGTTCTCTATCAACGCAAAGATAGACACACACGACTTCAGTCTCATTGATCTAGTGTATCTTGTGGACTACCACATTCTGGATGGTTACACATATTCAATGATCAAATGGTTCGGCCATCTCATTAGAATGCAATACCATCAACTACCAACACTGCTGCTACATCAAATAAGATCTGATTCAAGAGCAAGAGGGCGCCCGAGAAGAAAATGGACTGATGACATTAAAGACATTCTTCAGTGACATGGAATAATGGCTGCCCAGTGCCACCAATTGGGCACTGGAATGTCAACTATTCCTCCCACGAGGCTTGACAGCAAAAGTGGAAGTTGAAATATTCTTCATCTGTCCCTCATTTCTCATTCATCCTGGAGGGATGTAGATTGTCTTGTGTCTGTTTAAAGAGAAGCTGTGATATTTGTGCCTAGTGGCCATACATCCCACTTCAGCACAGCATTCTGGGAACCTGGGCTTTGCCTTTCCTGTTTGCATATATAATATGTGCCATCTGCCTATCCCATCTTCTGTCTATCCTATCTTCTGTTTGTCCACTCTTCCATCTACCCTGTGTCTTCTCTTTTGCCTGCCTCCACTAATCTGTCCTTTGTTTATTTCTGTATAAAACAATACATTTTGATGTGATACATTGTTGGGCGGATGTTAACACTAACACCCCATACATTTATCAGAAATTCTTGTGTACTATGTCAATTTTCACCCCTATAAATTGTGCAGGAATTAACATGTTCAATGCTTTCCCCATAATTTGTTCAGAAATGTAACATTTCCAATACTTTCCTCATATACTTTTCAGAAATTTGTGTTCACTTTATCAAATTTGTCTCCCCCCCCCCCCCCCCCCCCCCCCCCCCTTTTCCCCAAAATATTGTTTAATTTCTTACATGTACAGGTATCTCCATAAATTTTTCAGAAATTCTAGTGTACTTTCTCAAAGATTTTTCTTATAAATTGTTCAGAAATTATTGTGTACTTTGTCAATACTTGTCCCCATTAAGAGTCTCCATAAATTACAAATTTCTCAGATATTATCATAGTGATTTTCCCCATAAATTGCTCAGACATTTTTGAATACTTTGTCACCATGGGGGTTGTTCAGAAATCGTGTTTATTCTGTCAATGATGTTCACTTTCAATTGTTCATAAATTCTGGTGTATTTTGTCCAGAAATCCCAGTGTAGTGTCCTCACATTCTTGTATATTCTGTCAAATTTATATATTAATTAATATGTTTCTTCTTTACACATGTGTACGGGACCAAGCTGAAATAGTACTGTGTACAAATCTAGCCATATTTTGTGTGTATTACATTATTATAATTATCCATATCATTGTATATATGTACATATGTAGTAATATTGCTTATTTGACATGTATGTATATTACATATAAACTGTTATATTTTTATTGTTGCTTAGACTGCCATAATAATAATAATAATAATAATAATAATAAACCCAGAAGGAGGCTCTTACAGATGAGATATATGGACTATGAAAGATTAACACATGAATAAACAAACAAAAACACATGAATAAACAAACAAAAACACATGAATAAACAAACAAACAAGCTTCATTTTTCAAAAGCTTCAGTTAGTTGCTTATCCTTTACAAGACGTTGCAGTCAACACCAGCATTTTTTGCTGTTGTGATTGCTTGGCAAGTTTACATTCAGCTGTTTACCACTGCTTTCTGAACGACCGACACTCATACCATTTTGTAAAAAACAAACACAAGACGGTCTGCTGCCAAATCGCTGGCAGCTGTTTTTCGAGCGCGGGTATACAGAGCCGGCTTAACCTTTTGACTCCACACAGAGTACAAGGTTGAGATACTTGAAATAGAGAGTCAGAGGATATGATAGAAATAGAGTCAGGGAGAGATGATAGAAATAGACATTCAATGAGAGGTGATAGAAACAGAGTCAGTGAGAAATGATAGAAATAGTCAGTGAGAGATGATAGAAATAGAGAGTCAGGGAGAGATGACAGAAATAGAGAGTCAGTGAGAGATGACAGAAATAGAGAGTCAGCGAGAGATGATAGAAATAGAGAGTCAGTGAGAGATGATTAAAAATAGAGTCAGTGAGAGGTGACATATGAATATTACACTGGTGTTACATATTGAAACTGACGTTACTTATTGCAACTGATGTTACAAATTGAAAGTGATTCTTCTTCTTCTTCGTTCATCCGGAGTTTTTTTCCGGATGTGATTGCGTTGTGCCTGTTTACAGCAGAGCTGCGTTCTTGCGCCGTTAGGCCGACACATCCGACTTCTGCGGGCATTTGTTGACCGGGTTAACCTTCCCGGGGGTTTCTTAGGACGTTTGACTCTCACTGTTGTGGTGTTATCCCCCATCCCAGCTGGTCCATATAGAACAGCCAAAGATCCTGGTCAGCCCTCAAGGGAAGGCAGGGGCAGACCATGGGCATTCCCCGCCATCCAAGGAGGCTTCCATACTTGCAGAGCCGATACATAGCGCTCTGGTACTGGGCTCACCCAAGGAATCGTCACGTCCTGCACATGGCTGCTTAGCCTCACTTCCGTATATTGGGCCTTCCGTTCACCATAGGCTGTTCTTCCGGAAACCAGAAGTATGCAGTCTGCAGATGACATCCACACAGTGAGCTTTCGATTCGGACTTTCCACGTAATGGATTTGCTATCCAAGCAATATTCCATTTCATGCCACTAGGACACTTTTCCACCTTTTATGAAGCCCACACAATGGGCTTTTGATTCGGACTTTCCACGTAATGGATTTGCTATCAAGCAATATTCCATTTCGTGCCACTAGGACACTTTTCCACCTTTTATGAAGCCCACACAGCGAGCTTTCGATTTGGACTTTCCACATAATGGATTTGCTATCCAAGCAATATTTCATTTCATGCCTCTGGGTCTTCATGCACCTTTAAATGTCAACCTGTATGTAGTTAAAGTAAGCTGCGGTCAACTTGAGCTTGTTGATATCTCCATAGAGCTTGTCCTCAAATGAAGCAGGTGTGGGCCAAAATATCTTTCTCTGTTCTGCATACGTTGGGCAATCCTGCAGCAAATGCTTTGCTGTCATTTTTCCAGTTCTACAATTACATTCATCAGTATCTCCTATCTTTAGTTTATTGAACAAGTGGTATTTCATCCTGTTATGTCCTGTGCGGAGTCTGAAGATTGCTACTTGTTCTCTTCGGTCGAGTTTGTAATATGCATCATCCTTCTGATGGCCTGGATGCTCAGATTCCCATTTGGTTCTATAAGTGCTTTTTATCAACCTCTTTGCCTCATTATAGGTTATGTCTATGTCAGGCTGTGGTAGTCGTCCGCCCTCTTTTGCCAGTCTGTCAGCCTCTTCGTTTCCAGGTATACTGCAATGTGATGGGATCCACTGTATTACAACTTTTTTGGATTTCTGGCATAGACCATGGAGTGCTGCTCTTAGGTCAGTTAGTTCTGTGCTGTTATTGCTCTTGAGTATTGAGACAGCTGACTTTGCATCTGTGAAGATAGCTATTTGCTTCTCTTTATTTTCCTCCATCAGGAGCATTTCTGCTGCAGTTTTCAAAGCCTCTACCTCCGCTTTGAAGTTACTTGAAAATTTTCCAGTTGCCATTGAATGTGTTTTTTTCACTCCATTTTTTAAATTTAGGAGAATTCCTCCTCCTCCATTCTCTATTGAATTTTTGGCTGATCCATCTGTATATGCATGGGTCCAATTCCTGCTTGGGTAATGTTCTTTTATGTAGTTTAGGGTTATTTCTCTTCTTTCGGTTTCATGCTGAGTGTTCTTTTTCTCAATACCAGGAATGTTTTCTATCATCTCAGGCAGTTGCTGCTGTCTCCAAGCTGGGAACTTGTGTGCATTGTGTATGGGCTTGACTGTTGATATGTTAAGTATAGGATCTGCCCTAATCCTTCGTTTTGCAGTTTCTACAAAGTTGCTACGCTTCAGTCTTCCCTTTCCAAAACCATTAAATCTGTTGTACATAGGGTGGTCTGTCAATCTTCTAAATTTTTCTGCTTGTTGCTGGGCTCTGCTATCTCTTCTATCCTGCATTGGTTGTAAACAAGTGATCTTTTCTAGTTCATTAATAGGCGTTGTCTTCAGGCTTCCAGTTATGATTCGCATTCCTTGGTTTTGGACTCTACTTATTTTGTTAAAGTTTGACTTAGCTGCTGTTGCCCAAGCTGCAATGCCATATTCCAGTACTGGCCTCACCCGTCCAGTATATAACTTCTTGAGAACTTTCTCATCTGCTCCCCACGTTGTACCAGCAAGCTTTTTCATGATTGCCATTCTCTGCCTTGCTCTTGTTCGATTTTTCTCAACCTGTGTCTTCCATGTCAGGCGACGATCAAAGGTGACTCCTAGATAGTTTGGATTTTCTTCATGGCGCAATATTTTTCCATTCAATACCAGCTTAGGTTGCTGAGTTTTATTTGAGAGGGAGAACACTGTGCATGTTGTTTTCTCCTCACTTATCTTCACTAGCCATGATTTTGACCAGTCCTCTAGCGCTAATAAGGCTTGCTGTATTCTGCTGTTAGCTGTACTAATATATTCTTCAGATGTCCATATGGCTAGGTCATCTGCAAAGGAGGATGTGTGTACTCTGGCTGGAAAATTTTCTGTAATGTCATTTATATATGCTAGGAATAATGTTGGTGAAAGAACTCCTCCTTGGGGGACACCTTGCTCCAGCAGCATCATTTTGCTTGTTTGTCCTTGTACTTTTGTCCTGGCAGTTCTGTTCTCAAGGTAGTGGCTGATCCATTTATACATTTTTTCACAAACATGCATGTTTTGCAGTTTTACTTTCAGTCCTTCCTTCCATACTTTATCAAATGCTTTTTCTAAATCTATCCAGACTGCTAGTGTGTGCTTTTTCTCTTGGAAGGCATCCTCTATTTCCTGAGCTATATAGGTTATTTGATCTTCAGTGGATCTGTATTTTCTGAATCCTGCTTGGTGTGGTGTTAAGAGTTTGTTTTCTTCCAGATGCCATGTTAGCCTGCCATTGATAATGCGTTCCATTAATTTTCCTACACAGCTCAGTAGACTGATAGGTCGATAGCCATTTGGTTCTTCCAGGTCTTTTCCTTTCTTTGGGACTGGTATTAGTATAGCTTCCTTCCATGCCTGTGGGACTATTCCTCTCTTCCAACTGTTATTTAGGACTGCTAGTAGTTTCTTCTTTGCCTTGGTGCCAAGTCCTATTAGCATTTCATTTGTGATTCCATCCTTTCCTGGTGATTTCTTCTTTTTTAGGGTATTCATTGCCTGTTCCATTTCTTCCATTGTTAGATTTGCCATCATATATTCTGCTGCTGTCTCTGTATTTCTATGATGTATCTGTTTGTCTTTGATTGCTTTCTTCTGTTCGGTTGTAATATCAATGTGGTTTGCATTTGCATAGTGTTCCATTAGTGCATTTGCAGCCTTTTTGCCTGTAAGCAAGGCATTTCCTTGTTTAATTGTTATTTGTTTGTTTCTAGGTCCTTCATTGTTCATGGCTTTCACTAGTTTCCATAGTTTGTTTCCATCCCTGTCAAAATTCAGGTTTTCTGTTTTTTCCCTCCAACAATCTCTTGTTGTTTGATTTACTGTTCTTTTATATTTTGCTGAGATGGCTTTGAGAGAGATGTTTGCTTCAATTGTTTGTTCTCTCTCTGCTGTCTTCCTGGCATCTTCAACTTTGTCCTCCAAACTTTGTAGTTCTTCAGTCCAGTATGGTTTGTAATTTTTCCTCGCTCCTCTTGGAATGGACTCAGTGGCTGCCTGTATTATCGCTCTGTTTAGACTTTCCACCATTTGCTTTATGTTGCCATAATGTGTATTTATGTTTTCACAATATTTGTCTGTTAGTATGGCAAATCTGTCCCAATCTGCTCGTTTGTAATTCCAGCGGGGCAAGGGCTTTTGCTCCTGTGGAACATACTCCATATTCATTTCAAGCTTGATTGGTCTGTGGTCACTACCTGCTAATTGGTCCAGCACATGGCGATCGATTTTGTGGAGGATGTCTCCTGTGCAGAAAGCTAAGTCTGGAGTAGAAGTGGTAAGCCATCTTCTGGAGTAGAAGCTCGGTGTGTCATCCGCTTTGTTGAGTAGATGGAGATTTGAGTCTATTTCCCAGTCCTCCAATTCATCTCCTCTTTTGTCAGTATCTGGGTATCCCCATCTTTCTGAACGGCTATTAAAGTCTCCGACAATAATGCAGTTTGTGTCAGTTATTTTCATGTTTGAGAGTGTAAGGTCCTTATCTGCTGGGCTATACAGATTGTAGATTCTTATTTTCACGTCCTTTATCATTATATCAACACCTATAATTTCCGTTTGGTTGTCAGAGATCACAGATACTTCGCTGCAAGGTATTGTATTTCGTGTAAGTATTAGAACTCCTCCTTTGTGTCCTTCGCGGTCGAAACGTGTGGCCTGATATCCTCTGACTGAGAATTTGTGATTGGCGTTGAGGTGTGTCTCTTGAATGCATGCCACATCTATTCTATCTTTATGAAGACGCTGTGTTAGGGAGTCTTTCTTCTTGTAAACTCCTTCGGCATTCCACTGTAGTATGTTGAGTGTCCGGGGTATTTGGTCAATAGCTCTTAACCTACTCCTCTGTGCCTTGACTCCACAGCACAGGGGAAGGTGACCACCAGTAGTCATGGGTGGACCCCCTCGAGGCAGGGGGCCCGGCACTATCACCGCCTGATGGGACTTCACGGGATTAGCACCATATCGATTAATTTTGATTTGTGACATCATGAATTAAGTTACGTTGCACTGCTTTGTCAAGCCTGTGGCTCAGTACATCCGATTTCGACAAGCATTTATTCGGGATGCTTTCCCTAGCCTTTGACTGTCCCCAGTCTACCTACAAGGCAGCAGGTTTCACGTTGCACTGCTTTGTCAAGCCTGTGGCTCAGTACATCCGATTTCGACAAGCATGTATTTGGGGTGTTTTCCCTAGCCTTTGACTGTCCCCAGTCTACCTACAAGGCAGCAGGTTTGTGTGTCTCTTCGTCTGGTCCCTCTCCCTTGACCTGTCCGACATGGGTGGCCCTACCAGTAGCTGTGCTACCGTCGGCATAGCTCTTGGGGTCATTGGGACGCACAAGCCCCTCTACCTCGTCACGGTGGACACACAGCAGAGGGGGAAAGTGATTCCAAACAACACAATTATTCCACTTCTATTGTTGCATTAGATCTTGAAATTGTCAAAGGCCTGGACACAAGGAAAGTGGTGTGTGTGCTTGCATGCGTGCGTGCTCAGTGTATACCTGGAAGATTTGAAGTTTTATTTACAAGTAATTTCTGCGGGGGGGGGGGGGGGGGGGGGGGGGGTGCTACATACACGTCTGGGATACATCAAGTTTTATTTACGAGTAATATGTTTTTTTGTTTTTTTTTTGGTGGTCAGTTTTGTTCTCATTTTAGAAACTGAGGGGGGAGGGGTAGGAGTAAAGGGAATGGGGGAGAGGGGGCAAAGAAATAAAAGGGGGGGGGGGAGGCATGCCTCTGTGAAGACACTATATCTGTAGATGTGTGTTGCCATTTATTGAGCATAAAATAAATATGTGTGTGTGTGTGTACATTTATAGATTATAACAGAAACACAACGTGTATGTGTGCATGTAATAAGTATGAAAGGCATATAAACACAGTATTACTTCTCCAACTGGTGACAGTTGAAGTATCCAGTGACTGTGTTTTCATATGTAAATGTACCTATCATAAATTAATATATGTATATACGTGCAGAGATGGGACTATTATCTGATTTCTCATACAATAATATATGTATATACGTGGTGCAGAGATGGTACTGTTATCTGATATATCCAGATTTGTACAGAGAAATTAACTTCCACTGTAAAACAAACAAATAATGATTTATGCAATATCTCTGTGTATTACAATATGTAGGTTTGTCTGTCAATGTATGTGTTGTGTTTTACTGTCAATGTATGTGTTGTGTTGTTTACTGTCAGTGTATGTGTTGTGTTTTACTGTCAATGTATGTGTTGTGTTTTACTGTCAGTGTATGTGTTGTGTTGTTTACTGTCAGTGTATGTGTTGTGTTTTACTGTCAGTGTATTGTGTTGTGTTTTTACTGTCAATGTATGTGTTGTGTTTTACTGTCAATGTATGTGTTGTGTTTTACTGTCAATGTATGTGTTGTGTTTTACTGTCAGTGTATGTGTTGTGTTGTTTACTGTCAGTGTATGTGTTGTGTTGTTTACTGTCAGTGTATGTGTTGTGTTGTTTACTGTCAGTGTATGTGTTGTGTTGTTTACTGTCAGTGTATGTGTTGTGTTTTACTGTCAGTGTATGTGTTGTGTTGTTTACTGTCAGTGTATGTGTTGTGTTTTACTGTCAGTGTATGTGTTGTGTTTTACTGTCAATGTATGTGTTGTGTTTTACTGTCAATGTATGTGTTGTGTTTTACTGTCAGTGTATGTGTTGTGTTTTACTGTCAGTGTATGTGTTGTGTTTTACTGTCAATGTATGTGTTGTGTTTTACTGTCAGTGTATGTGTTGTGTTTTACTGTCAATGTATGTGTTGTGTTGTTTACTGTCAGTGTATGTGTTGTGTTGTTTACTGTCAGTGTATGTGTTGTGTTGTTTACTGTCAGTGTATGTGTTGTGTTTTACTGTCAGTGTATGTGTTGTGTTGTTTACTGTCAGTGTATGTGTTGTGTTTTACTGTCAGTGTATGTGTTGTGTTTTACTGTCAATGTATGTGTTGTGTTTTACTGTCAATGTATGTGTTGTGTTTTACTGTCAGTGTATGTGTTGTGTTTTACTGTCAATGTATGTGTTGTGTTTTACTGTCAGTGTATGTGTTGTGTTTTACTGTCAATGTATGTGTTGTGTTTTACTGTCAATGTATGTGTTGTGTTTTACTGTCAATGTATGTGTTGTGTTTTACTGTCAGTGTATGTGTTGTGTTGTTTACTGTCATTGTATGTGTTGTGTTTTACTGTCAATGTATGTGTTGTGTTTTACTGTCAATGTATGTGTTGTGTTTTACTGTCAATGTATGTGTTGTGTTTTACTGTCAATGTATGTGTTGTGTTTTACTGTCAGTGTATGTGTTGTGTTTTACTGTCATGTATGTGTTGTGTTTTACTGTCAATGTATGTGTTGTGTTTTACTGTCAATGTATGTGTTGTGTTTTACTGTCAATGTATGTGTTGTGTTTTACTGTCAATGTATGTGTTGTGTTTTACTGTCAATGTATGTGTTGTGTTTTACTGTCAGTGTATGTGTTGTGTTTTACTGTCAATGTATGTGTTGTGTTTTACTGTCAATGTATGTGTTGTGTTTTACTGTCAATGTATGTGTTGTGTTTTACTGTCAATGTATGTGTTGTGTTTTACTGTCAGTGTATGTGTTGTGTTTTTACTGTCAATGTATGTGTTGTGTTTTACTGTCAATGTATGTGTTGTGTTTTACTGTCAATGTATGTGTTGTGTTTTACTGTCAATGTATGTGTTGTGTTTACTGTCAGTGTATGTGTTGTGTTGTTTACTGTCAGTGTATGTGTTGTGTTGTTTACTGTCAGTGTTTGCTTGTCTATATATGCATGTGATTGTTGTATGCAAATCATCAACGACGGATTACAGGTTATGCATTGTCATGGACAGAAAATGTGTGAGAGAGTGAGAGGGGAAGAGGGGGGGGGGGTGTGATAGGAGAGATTGTGAGAGAGAGGTTTCATGTTTATATGAATGTATGTACGTATGTATTAACATATAATGTATATTACTGGTGAGCTGCTAACAGTAACATCTCAAACATTTTGTGATATGAAATAAAATATACCAGATTGCACTAACAGTGAGTTATTTGGCTTAACTTTATTTGGTAAGCCTGGCAGTAACATGAACTTTATTTGGTAAGCCTGGCAGTAACATGAACTTTATTTGGTAAGCCTGGCAGTAACAGGAACTTTATTTGGTAAGCCTGGCAGTAACATGAACTTTATTTGGTAAGCCTGGCAGTAACAGGAACTTTATTTGGTAAGCCTGGCAGTAACATGAACTTTATTTGGTAAACCTGGCAGTAACAGGGGGCTGCGTGGTCTTGGAGTATGGTGTCCGCCTTTAAAAGTCGACAGGGGCGACTTCATTGCACCGGGTTTTATCCCATATGGCTCGGTCTCTTTCCGCAGCGCGGAAAGCGTCGCACAAAGCACGAACTCCGTAGCTCTAGCGACGACCCGCAGCGGCCCGGAATCGAACCCACAACCTTTGGAGCCCGAGTTAAACAGCTTGACCACTTCGCCACGAAGACGTCCGCCTCGAGTGCTGGAGGTCCCGGGTTCAAGCCCCGGTGAGGACCGGGAATTTTTCCCGTGGACTTCTAGTAATAAAATTGTCCCTGGTCTCTGGGTAGTGAGATCGGACGCCCGTGTGTATTGTTTGTTGCGTAACAAAAATCCCTTGGCAGGTGGAAATCGAGTAGCCTAACGGCGCTGCCCGGGCAAAATTTCGAGTTAAAAATCTACCCAAAGTATTTCAGGATCCTCGCCGGTGCTACGGAGTTCGTGCACTGAGCTGAGTTTCTCCAGGCTCAGGTTTGAGTTAGGAGTAGAACGGAGCACTTATGGGTTACACCCGTGTGCCGTGATGTTGATCCATCGACTAAACTGAACCTGGCAGTAACGGTTAGCAGACACGTTATCATGAAGTCAATCACGTGGCATTATTTCGCCACGCCTGTAGCCCTGTACATCTACTTGTGACAGAGATAGAAAGCCACTTACAAGGCATTGTTAGGCCACGCCTGTAGCCAGCAACATCTACTTGTGACAGAGATAGAAAGCCACTTACAAGGCATTGTTAGGCCACTCCTGTAGCCCTATACATCTACTTGTGACAGAAATAGAAAGCCACTTACATGGCTGTAGCCAGCAACATCTACTTGTGACAGAAATAAAAAGAAAGCCACTTACATTGCATTGTTTGGCCACTCCTGTAGCCAACAACGTCTACTTGTGACAAATATAGAAGCCACTTACATGGCTGTAGCCAGCAACATCTACTTGTGGCAGAGATAGAAGCCACTTACTTACATGGCATGGTTTCGACACGAAGGGTTACGGATGCCGTTCGTAATCCCGCGTTCGTAACACAGCCGTGAGCGATTTGGCAGCAGGCCGCCTGACGCTGGTTTTATTTTTCTTTATGAACTGGTATTAGTGCCAGTCGTTCAGAAAGCAATGGCAAACTACGGAACGTAAACGGGCCCAGGAATCCCGAACAGCCAAAAAAATGCTGGGGTTGGCTGCTACGTCATGTAAAGGATATGCAACTTGCTTTCGCTACTCCTGCAGCCGGGAACATCTACTTATGAAGAAACAGCAATTGCTGAGAAACCGCCATGGCCACTAAAATAGCATGATGAATCCATCTACACGCACTCACAGAAATGAAGGAAATTAGTAGAGATCAGAGGACATGCCAGACAATATCAACATTGAGGTTCTACGGTGTCGCCTCCACCTGGCTGCAGCGGCGTTCTGAAGGACAAGCGGACTCGACGTATCGCCAGCGAGCACCCTCTTTTGGCCACGCCTCCTTTTCTTGTATATAAACACAGAAAAGGCAGCTTAAAAATTGAAAGAAAAGACAGAAGAAACTCTCCAAAAGATAATTAAACTTCTCAAGACCGACACTCCTGAACCAGAAGATGTTCAGCGCCAGACGGAAGAAGAAGCAACAGATGAAGAAGTAGAATTGAAGCCGCAGGGGCTAAGACTCCGCATCGCTCTCCACCAAGAACGAACCACCAAGACACCCACGAAACACGAAATCAAAGAAGATTCGAAGATAGACCAAGACGGAGAAATAAGTGGAACACCAGGAGAGACAACTGGTAAAGCTCCCTGAAGGAAACAGCACCATATGACGGGGTAGGCACACAATTACTCCAGGCCCTAACAAGTGTGCCACTCTGTCCAGACATGTAAAAGCACAAGGATGAAACGAACACACTTGCAGCAAGTCAACTCTTTCAAGGAAGCAGAGATACGCATCTATATTTTCGAAAGAAAAAGTCTTAGATATACTATAAAGGCCCCAATTACAACCAAGGCGATATAGTCGAGGGTTGAAAGGGGCCATTTGTCTCAAGCAAAGCAATCTAGTAAGCCTTAAAAGAACACAAACAATGGGATACAGTAAGAACGTTTCGACTAGAAAACCTTGATCAGCACATAAAAGGAAAAAAAACAAACAATACAACTACATTTACAAAGCTACAAAATCTACATTGAAAAATCTGCATACACGAATGTAGGATGTCCTGATGTGATGTTAACATGAGATCTTCATTCAGTGCATGCCGTGTTGCGCCGTCGATCATGTCTGCCCTCGGCCCTCTGTTTCGTGTGCTACCGGTCATGTCTGCCCACGGCCCTCTGTTTCGTGTGCTGGTGATCATGTCTGCCCACGGCCCTCTGTTTCGTGTGCTACCGGTCATGTCTGTCCACGGCCCTCTGTTTCGTGTGCTGTGATCATGTCTGCCCACGGCCCTCTGTTTCGTGTGCTACCGCGTCATGTTGCCCACGGCCCTCTGTTTCGTGTGCTACCGGTCATTCTGCCACGCCCTGTTCGGTGCTACCGGTCATGTCTGCCCACGGCCCTGTTTCGTGTGCTACCGGTCATGTCTGCCCACGGCCCTCTGTTTCGTGTGCTACCGGTCATGTCTGTCCACGGCCCTCTGTTTCGTGTGCTACCGGTCATGTCTGTCCACGGCCCTCTGTTTCGTGTGCTACCGGTCATGTCTGTCCACGGCCCTCTGTTTCGTGTGCTACCGGTCATGTCTGTCCACGGCCCTCTGTTTCGTGTGCTACCGGTCATGTCTGTCCACGGCCCTCTGTTTCGTGTGCTACCGGTCATGTCTGTCCACGGCCCTCTGTTTCGTGTGCTACCGGTCATGTCTGTCCACGGCCTCTGTTTCGGTGCTACCGGTCATGTCTGCTCCACATGCCCTCTGTTTCGTATGCTCCGTCATGCTGCCACGGCCTCTGTTTCGTGTGCTACCGGTCATGTCTGTCCACGCCCTCGTTTAGGTGCTGATCAGTCTGTCCACGGCCCTCTGTTTCGTGTGCTACGGTCATGTCTGTCCACGGCCCTCTGTTTCGTGTGATACCGGTCATGTCTGTCCACGGCCCTCTGTTTAGGACGGTCTGTGTGCTACGGTCATGTCTGTCCACGGCCCTCTGTTTCGTGTGCTACCGGTCATGTCTGCCCACGGCCCTTTGTTTCGTGTGCTACCGGTCATGTCTGTCCACGGCCCTCTGTTCCGTGTGCTACCGGTCATGTCTGTCCACGGCCCTCTGTTTAGTGTGCTACAGGTCATGTCTGTCCACGGCCCTCTGTTTCGTGTGCTGGTGATCATGTCTGCCCACGGCCCTCTGTTTCGTGTGCTACCGGTCATGTCTGCCCACGGCCCTCTGTTTCGTGTGCTACCGGTCATGTCTGTCCACGGCCCTCTGTTTCGTATGCTGCCGATCATGTAGCACAAGAAAGTCCGCACCGGCGCACATTCAAATCTATGACTGACAACCGAGTGCCTGACCCACTACTGACAGCTTTCTAGTGGTGACCATGCTGTACATGGCGGTTCCTATGCTAATCTCTGTTTTCCGTCAGAATTTATGACCAGTCGGAGTTAGTGTACCGATTCACTTGTTAACCAGATTCAGTGCCCCAAACCATTCTCTCTCTCTCTCTCTCTCTCTCTCTCTCTCTCTCTCTCTCTCTCTCTCTCTCTCTCTCTCTCTCTCTCTTTCTCTCCCCCCCCCCCATTTCCCACCGAAATGAGTTTTGGACCTACAAACCGGCTGCATAGAACTGAGTGCTTTGTTTTCATTTACCGTCCATCCCACAGAACTGCGTGACTTACTTATTGACTCGCCCTCGTAACGTTTTCTACCCAGCTATGCACCGCTTTATGGGATAAACATTAGTCAACATAAACACTGACAACACACCTTGGCGGGAGACATTTCTTCGCGAAATTGAATGTGAAGTGAAAACATGGTTTAGAAAACAGAGCACGCAGTTCTATGCAGCCGGTTTGGGAGGACTATTAAAACGATGGGATAAGAGCATCAATGTTGGTGGAAATTATGTTGCGAAATAAAGGACAATGTATGTATACAAATAACTGGTTTCAAGATGTTATCATATTTAGTTATTTTTCTACAGCCATTTGTGACTTACTTATTAACTTACCCTCTTAACTAAATACGGAAGATCCTGTTCATTGCCTGCAATCAACACTGTGTCATCTCTATATCTATTATTGTTGATGTTAAGTCGTCTGGCTGTGATGATATCTCTCACACCTTCTAAGTTGCTCATATGTTCACTGTACGGGGAAACAGATCTGGAGACAATTCGCATCTCCGTTAAACACCTCTCTTAATAGGCTGATATTGACCTACGTCCTTATCCATCTATATGGCAACTTGCTGTTTCAAGAATATATTTTGTTTCAAGTCTAAGTTCTTTCCCATCAATTTCTAGACCTCCAAGTATTTTTTTTTCCCATGTCGACATGTCTTACTTTGCCGAAAGTCTTTGAGTAGTCAATGAAGCAAAGACATAGGTTTCTGTTTACCTCTGTCGAAGTAAATGTTCTCAGCATATACACAGCATTTACTGCGTCCTTGCCTTCTACAAACCCACATCGTCTTCCCAATTTTCGGGTTGCATTGTCTTCTAATCCTTTGCATGATGTCCCTTTGCATGATGTCCCTTTGCATGATGTCCCTTTGTATGATGTCCCTTTGCATGATGTCCCTTTGCATGATGATTGTTAGCAAAATCTTCGTGATGTGACTCGTCTTCCTACTTGTTTGATGTTGATCACATTGTAACGCTCCTTATTTCTTGGAGATTAGAGTAAATTCAGGAGGTATATCTCCAGTATCACGTATTTTTTGTCAGCAGTCTGATGACCTGGTCTATTGGATATTCTTTAGGCATTGATAATTTGTGTGGAGACGTTCGTCTCGGCCCGGGGTCATGCTGAATTTCATTATTCCGAACTTCCATCTTCAAAGCTGATGATCCTTCATTATTACAGAAACACCTTTCTGTTCCTCACGTGAATCGATGTACGGGTCTTTCACGTATGCTCCGACCGTGTGCTTAAAATCTGATCCTTGTCCATTATGATTTTGCCTTCTTTGGTTTCCAGGCAACCCTATAAGGTGCGCGTTCGTCTGTTAGCGGAATCGTTAATTCTTTTTGTACATTACTTTGTTATATTGGGTGGTGCTTTGTTTATCAATGTTCATGCTGGTATCGAATTATGACGGCAGTGGAACATCGGGTTTCTGACCGACACAGATCTGAGCAGAATTGCCGAGAACACCGGGCACAGTTACTGTAGATACTGATGACGTCAATAGCAGCTATAGAATTACCTGTGCGCTGTGACTTGAAAGTTGTTCAGTGAACATACAAAGACACGTACACCTGTTTTTCCATCCCTGTCAAACACCTGGGACAGTCCCACTCTGTCACGCTCAAATAACGCCAGCAAAGCCCGGGGAGGGACACACGGGGCAGCAATAATAAACCTGTTTCAATATTTGCATAAATGGTTGACCAGGCGTACAAAGCTTGTGCGTGCCCGTCCGTGTTTGCCTAGCTCTTGTCTGAGGACATCAGATCCGACTGGGCTGTGAATCACTCAGGGGAGACTAACCGCGGGTTGAACAAGCGGAGTAATAAAAATGGAATTCCGCTATGAAGAAACGGCTAGGAGATTTTCTCATTTTAATAAACTGTCACATAATTTAACAATTTACAAACGTTTCAAACACATCTGGAAATGTCACAGTGGCGGGAGATTAAGTTTGTTTTATTTATTGCCACATTATTAGTGCCACTTTTAACGTCTTGGCACAAATGTGAAAGAAGGACGGATCTCTGCACCTCATGGAAACTGGAGTTGATTTTTTAAAACAAATGTCCAAGAATAGGATGTTGAGGCTAGTTGTAGATCCTTTACAGGATGTCGCAGTCGACAGCTTTCTTAAGATCGAAGTGTAGACTTGATCTTGGCCAGGGTGCTGAAGCGGTCTTCAAAACTGCAAACTCGAATCACCAAATCACTAGCATCGGCAGACGGACCTTAGTGGACCATACTGGGCCGAAAAACACACAGTGAGACTAAGAGGCCCTTAAAACAAAACAGGCTGCTCTCTGTACGTCCCAAGCTCATATCATTGTTACAATAAAAGGCTGCTCTCTGTACGACCCAAGCTCATATCATTGTTACAACAAAAGCCTGCTCTCTGTACGACCGAACCTCATATTATTGTTACAATAAAAGCCTGCTCTCTGTTCGACCGACGCTCATTTCATTGTTAAAAGTCAACACAAGGCAATCTGTTTCCAAGCCCCTTTCAAGTTTTGCTTGTAATGAAAGGAAACAATTAAGGCAACAGAACATAAAAACTATAAATCATCTATGTCAATCATAGACAATGAAACAGCACAGGTTGAACGAGGTAGCGTGTGTTGTTTTTATTTTCATAAAACAACACACTAAAACAATGGTCACGCTGCCATAACACTACAGAGTAGTCAGGTGGGATTATGGCATGCGGCGACCACCTCCATTCCTCTGATCTGGTCTCCCCAATCATAGCAATTGAAGATGTATTTATCTACATTCACAAACATGAACAAACAGCACGGATGTTTGTGTGTGTAGTTGTATGTGTTTGTGTGTGGTTGTGAATGTGTTTGGTTGCATGTGTATGTGTGTGGTTGTGTGTGTATGTGTGGTTTTATGTGGTTGTGTGTGATTGTGTGTGTATATGTGTGGTTTTGTGTGGTGTGATTGTGTGTGTATATGTGTGGTTTTGTGTGGTCGTGATTGTGTTTGGTTGTGTGTGTGGTTGTGTGCACGATTGTGTGTGGTTGTGTGTACGAATACATGTGTTTGTGTATGTGTGTGAGTGATTGTGTGTGTGTGTAGTTGTGTGTGCGCTGACGTCAGCAAACATCTTCCACATTCAATCAATCAATCAGGTGCCGTCTCCGCAATGAAGGTTGACTGTAATGGATCTCCAATACTGTCTGTCTCTTGCCTTGACTATACATTCTGTCAGGCTGATGTTCGTCCATCTCTTGATGTTATCCTTCCACTTGTATCGTTGTCTACCTCTTGCTCGCTTGCCCTCAACCTTGCTTTTCAGTATGGTTTTTATAAGAGTATCATGTCTTTTAACGTGGCCAATCAGCCATAAGCAGATAGAAAGGATGGAAAGGATACAGAATGAAGCTATGCGCATTATTCTTGGATGTACAAGAGATACAGCATGCAGGGCGATGTGCTACCTTCTTGATTTTCCAACCATTGAAGAGAGAATACAAGTTTGTAGGGCACGCGCCTACCTCAGAATTAACGCAAACACACAACATCCACTGCATAGTGAAATTAGGAAGGTGAAGGGCAGCAGGTTAAAAGAAGGACGGTCGTGGATGGGTCAAGCCGAAGACATTCTTCAACAGGTGTGTTCACTTGAGGACTTAGAACCTGGCGAGGAGTGGGTGCAAGTGCCAACAGATATCTGCACATCCTTTTCAGTTTGCATCCAACTAGATAGAAAATGCAGACAAAAAAATCCGGCTGCTGTGGAGGCTGAAGTACAAGCGTTGATTTTCGAGAATTCGCTAGACGGTGATGCGGTCATCTACACAGATGGGTCGGTCGTCCGACATGTGAGAAGCTCATGGGCCTTTACGGCTCGGGCCGGAGGAAGAATTGTGAAGGAGGACTCTGGTGCTTTCACTGAAACCACAAGTAGCCTGACTATGGAAGTCATGGCAGTAAGTAAAGCAATAACATGGCTCGAGACACAGACATTCACTAGGGCTTGTTTCCTTAGCGACTCAATGAACATGATCAAGAGGATAGAGGAGGGGTCGATCCGAAGAGAATGGTTGCTGCCTCTGGAGCGGTCTCGGCTGGCAAAGATTAGTTTCATCTTCGTGCCAGGGCATGCGGGAGTACAAGGAAATGAGCGGGCTGACAAGCTCGCAGGTGAGGCTACGGTGGAGGGCGGACGCGCCATGGACCAGGTTGACATTCTGAATGCTCTACGAGAAGTAAGACTTTTGCGTGAACCAAGTGATGACTGTGAATCTAAAACCATGGCCAGACTGCGAGAACAGCAAATTAAAAGAGGGGTGGCCAAACAAGAACACTACGCAGGAAGCCAAAGAAGATTGATAAACCAACACAGAACTGGCGTCGTTAGCCGCTACACGCTGCGGATTTGCTGAGGAGGGGATCCGAGCACTTATGGACTGAATGGTTCGATGTGCAATGAGGATGATCTGTCGACTAACTAACTTAACGTGGCCAAAATATTTCACTTGTCTCATCGTTATTTCTTTCATCAACTCTCTCTTCATTCCCGGTTTTTCTAAGATCTCTGCATTTGACTGTTTTTGTTTCCTTGACATACGACCTATTCGTCTGTCTATCCACATCTCCAGGGCTTCTATGCGACTTTCTAGTTGCTTGTTCAATGTCCAGGCTTCCGAGCCATATAGTAGCGTTGAATATACGTAGCATTTGACAATTCTCATTTTTAATGCGTTATTAATCCTAGATGTTAATACTGATTTCATGCCGTCGAAAGCATTTTTGGCCATTTCTATTCTCTGTTTTATTTCCATTTCACGTCTGCCATCATCTGTTATTATATGTCCAAGATAAGAGAAACTTGTTACTTGTTCTAGTATCTGCCCGTTTACTGTGATGTTCATTGATGACCTTTCCTTCTCACATCATAGTTTTTGTTTTTTGGGGTTAATTAATATCTAAGCCACATTCTTCCACATTATGTAGCGACAAGAACACAATTAAAGATTCTGCCGTGCACTTTGACCTCTGTCAATCGCCTATAGCCAAACTGATCTCCTCCCATAGCATTCTTGAAACTGTGA
Organism: Cepaea nemoralis; assembly: GCA_014155875.1. Lineage (NCBI taxonomy): Eukaryota > Metazoa > Mollusca > Gastropoda > Stylommatophora > Helicidae > Cepaea > Cepaea nemoralis. The sequence goes on along the minus strand of JACEFZ010013668.1, from coordinate 48,118 downwards.
CCTCTTTCAACAAGTTCTCCCAACAAAGGACGTCACAGGCGGCTGGACAGAGGCTATTTTCCCTTCTCTGACCCCTGGTCACTCAGCACGCGGCCGTACCTGTGGCAGTCCACTGTATGCCATGACGGGAGGGATGGTGGACAGTTGGGGAAGCAGAGACTTAGACGAGGGAGCGGCTAGAGCCGACATCATCCATCTTTGGTGACAGCAATGGATGGCCCCAGAGGCAGGTCTTTTGTGGGGGATCCATGCGAAAGTGATGTTGTGCGCACGGACAATGCACTGAAACACACTAGAATATATTTATTCAGACCATCACTGCATTTAGCGTGGTTGAGATTCCGCAAGCGAGTCATTTCTTCTGTTGATTTCTTTGTCGCAGAATAAATTAGCAGGTATTGATGATCACTCGTACAAGTACAGGAAACTGTATGGACCAAGAACATAGGACTGTCAATGTATAGACTAACAACATAGAACTTTCCCGTTCATGGACTAGCAACATAGAACTTTCACTGTTTGAGCTAACAACATAGAACTGTCACATGTATGGACAAACAACATAGAACTGTCACGTGTATTGGTTAGCAACATAGAACTTTCACTGTTCGAGCTAACAACATAGAACTGTCACATATATGGACAAACAACATAGAACTGTCACGTGTATTGGCTAGCAACATAGAACTTTCACTGTTCGAGCTAACAACATAGAACTGTCACATGTATGGACAAACAACATAGAACTGTCACGTGTATTGGTTAGCAACATAGAACTTTCACTGTTCGAGCTAACAACATAGAACTGTCACATGTATGGACAAACAACATAGAACTGTCACGTGTATTGGCTAGCAACATAGAACTTTCACTGTTCGAGCTAACAACATAGAACTGTCACATGTATGGACAAACAACACAGAACTGTCACGTGTATTGGCTAGCAACATAGAACTTTCACTGTTCGAGCTAACAACATAGAACTGTCACATGCATGGACAAACAACATAGAACTGTCACGTGTATGGACAAACAACATAGAACTGTCACGTGTATGGACAAACAACATAGAACTGTCACGTGTATTGGCTAGCAACATAGAACTTTCACTGTTCGAGCTAACAACATAGAACTGTCACATGTATGGACAAACAACACAGAACTGTCACGTGTATTGGCTAGCAACATAGAACTTTCACTGTTCGAGCTAACAACATAGAACTGTCACATGCATGGACAAACAACATAGAACTGTCACGTGTATGGACAAACAACATAGAACTGTCACGTGTATGGACAAACAACATAGAACTGTCACGTGTTTGGACTACGTGCTCACGTCAGAATAGCAGGATGTTCCGTTGAATGAGTTTAGACAGAGACGAAGCAGGATGTTCTGTTGAATGAGTTTAGACAGGGACGAAGTAGGATGTTCTGTTAAATGAGTTTAGACAGGGACGAAGCAGGATGTTCTGTTGAATGAGTTTAGACAGGGACGATGGAGAGCTTCAGCTGTTCCCCATGAACAATGGCTACATCTTGTATCTATCCCCACACGGGAGACAAATCTTGGTCCACATCAGCCATTAAGTGTAGGTGTAGGCTGAAGTTGTCGTCCGTGTTGTTGGGAAGACTAGAAACAGCCAATGCTTGACCACAAACACACCGTCATTGTTTGCAGGCGCAATGACAGATACAACATGTTTGTAGACACAGTAACAGATACAACATGTTTGTAGACACAGTAACAGATACAACATGTTTGTAGACACAGTAACAGATACAACATGTTTGTAGACACAGTAACAGATACAACAACATGTTTGTAGACACAGTAACAGATACAACAACATGTTTGTAGACACATTGACAGACACAACAACATGTTTGTAGACACAGTAACAGATACAACATGTTTGTAGACACAGTAACAGATACAACATGTTTGTAGACACAGTAACAGATACAACATGTTTGTAGACACAGTAACAGATACAACAACATGTTTGTAGACACATTGACAGACACAACAACATGTTTGTAGACACAGTAACAGATACAACATGTTTGTAGACACAGTAACAGATACAACATGTTTGTAGACACAGTAACAGATACAACAACATGTTTGTAGACACATTGACAGACACAACAACATGTTTGTAGACACAGTAACAGATACAACATGTTTTGTAGACACAGTAACAGATACAACAACATGTTTGTAGACACATTGACAGACACAACAACATGTTTGTAGACACAGTAACAGATACAACATGTTTGTAGACACAGTAACAGATACAACAACATGTTTGTAGACACATTGACAGACACAACAACATGTTTGTAGACACAGTAACAGATACAACATGTTTTTAGAGACAGTAACAGATACAACATGTTTGTAGACACAGTAACAGATACAACAACATGTTTGTAGACACAGTAACAGATACAACAACATGTTTATAGACACAGTGACAGATACAACAACATGTTTAAGGTCACAGAAGTTTAGATTTAAACTAGAAAGAACAGAGGGTGGGAGAAAGGAGGCTGAATGTGAGAGAGTAGGACAAAGAGAGGGTGAGGTAGTGGGAGAAGATGAAAGATTAAGAGAGAGAGAGACAGAGAGACAGAGAGAGAGAGACAGACAGAGAGAGAGACAGAGAGAGAGAGAGAGAGACAGAGAGAGAGAGACAGAGAGAGACAGAGAGAGGAAGTTACAGATGAGATGAGAGAAAGACAGGCGATGGGGTGAGAGGGGGACGAAGGTGAGTGAGGACGGGAGAAAGTGAGAGATGGTGTGAGGGAGGGAGAGAGAGAGAGAGAGAGAGAGAGAGAGAGAGAGAGAGAGAGAGAGAGAGAGAGAGAGAGAGGGGAGGAGTCAGTGTTTCCAGACCTGTTCAACAACCTAGTTGTATATGCCAGTTTTGAGTTTTCCGTAAACGAACAAAGTCTTTGTTTCTGATCGCTGTTGATATTATAACTGACTAACTTTATAGACACAGGCCAGGTGGCGCACAGACAGGCTGCGGCAAGTGTTTACACATGTCTCCCATCTTGGCTGTCCAGGTTTGAAATTGTATTTGACATTCTGAGAGTTGTTGGCCGG
>JACEFZ010013668.1:0-42500 GCA_014155875.1 Cepaea nemoralis | reverse complement strand
TATTATTATTATTATTATTATCTTCTTCTTCTTCTGCGTTCATCCGGAGTTTTTTTTTCTTTCGGATGTGATTGCGTTGTGCCTGTTTACAGCAGACTTGCGCCGTTAGGCCGACACATCCGACCTCTGCGGGCATTTGTTGACCGGGTTAACCTTCCCGGTTATTATTATTATTATTATTATTATTATTATTATTATTATCAAAATGAATTTCGGCCATTATTTTCTTATAACATGCTCCCATGTAACATATATTATTTATGTATACATGCAATAATTTACAGCAATAATACATAATTCTTGTTTTCTTGCACTCTATCATTTGTTATCTGTTTGGTTAATTCATCTTGCATTCTTTCACACAGTACGTTCATTTATCTTTATTCCTGTCCATACGTTTATCTGCGATCAGTTGCCAACTGCCTATCAACCCGCCCATCTACCAAGCTACATATTTACTTACCTAACCAACTACCTACTTACTTAACTACCTAACTATCTATCTAATTGCATATCTGTCCTCATACATCTTCTTTTTCTTCAGCATTCCGAAACATTGAGGTTCTTTGCTGCAGATACAATCCGTCTCCATTCGTCTCTCTGGTTGACCTTCTCTTGCCAGTTGTTGGTTCCAAGTGCTTGTAGGTCTGTATATATATATTATCTCTCCACCGTCTTCTTGGTCTACCTCGGGGTGTACGGTCATTTATTTCCTGAGTGTAAGCGAGTTTTGTTTCCCTATTATCTTCCATTCTTTCTATATGCCCCAGCCATTGTAGTCTATTAGCCTTCATGATACCAGTGATTAGCGGGGACTTAAACATTCATCTGTACCTACCTACAAATGACAATACGTATATTTAACTAGAGATAATCCACAATCTTGTCTAGTCCGATTTCCTGTACACTAGAGATAATCTACAATCTTGTCTAGTCTGATTTCTTCTACACTAGAGATTATCTACAATCTTGTCTAATATGATTTCTGGTACACCAGAGATAATCTACTATCTTGTCTAGTCTGATTTCCTCTACACCAGAGATAATCTACAATCTAGTATAGTCTAATTTCCTCAACACCAGAGATAATCCACAATCTTGTCTAGTCTGATTTCCAGTACACTAGAGATAATCTACTATCTTGTATAGTCTGATTTCCTCAACACTAGAAATAAACTACAATCTAGTATGGTCTGATTTCCTCTACCCTGGGGATAACCTACAATCTTGTCTAGTCTTATTTCCTTACCTAGATATAATCTACAATCTAGTCTAGTCTGATTTCCTTACCTGGAGATCATCTACAATCTTCACTAGTCTGTTTCCTTACCTGGAGATTATCTACAATCTTGTCTAGTCCTGGAGATCATCTACAATCTTGTCTAGTCTGGTTTCTAGTCTGATTTTCTCTACCTTGGAGATAATCTACAATTTTGTCTAGTCTGATTTTCTCTGCCCTGGAAATAATCTACAATCTTGTCTAGTCTGATTTTCTCTGCCCTGGATATAATCTACAATCTTGTCTAGTCTGGTGTTTTCTATCCTGGATATAATCTACAATCTTGTCTAGTCTGGTTTCCTCTACCCTGGAGATAATCTACAATCTTGTCTAGTCTGGTTTCCTCTACCCTGGAGATAGTCTACAATTTGGTCTAGTCCAAAGATCAGCCAAAAACCCTAGTTCAGCATGCATCGAAGTGCGTGTATTTCCTACAGTGAGGCGCTGTCGTCATTTGGAGGTGACAGGTTCGAATCCCGGTCGGTAATTATAGCTTTCAATCTTTATGTTTCTAGTGTGACCTCTAACCTCGACTTTTTTTTTTCTACTTCAGTGAACGCCGTACGCTATTTGAGAACCTGGTGATGATGGCGTCAAGGGGTTCCCCAGTGGATATTTCTGAAAATAACATGTTACCCGTTGCAAATTCTAACATCTAAAATGTGCGGCTTTAGTTTAAAAAACCACAGGTTCGATCCCGGTCGGTAACTATAGCTTTCAAATGTTATGTTGTCTAGAGCGTCTTCTAGTCTCTATTTCCTCCTTCTCATTCTGTTAGCGCCAAATAATACTATGTGTGTTTATTTATGTAATTGTCTTAGTGGCCTTAAGGGTTGTCCCCATTTATTTCTTGGCTTTAGTTTAACTATGTCAGTGTAACTCCACCCAGAACGAATTGTATCTGGTAGGAGAAGGGGCGGGAAGGGTGGCTGATGTAGGCAGCACAGAAAGAACAGAAACTAGACTGTTATAGCGGGTCTGGTTTCAGTTGAGACTTGTTAGAGAAAGCGTTTTGTTAAAAAAAAAAAAACAAAGACTGTACCTGACTCTCAGAGGTCACAACACTTGTTCGGTCGTCGGTGTGCGAGACAGAACGTGCCTGGTGTGCGTTGGGATGTTTGGTCCAACCTTATCGCCGGGTCTCCAACCCCCCGATGTCGTGGATTGGGTTTCACTCTTCTAAACCAGTTTATTTATGTTTCTCCACGTTCCTGAAGATGGGGAATGCTGGAATGAGGCCAGTCAGCTTTATCGTGTAGGAAATCAAAGACTTAATGACCTGCCCGCTGGGTATTTGTATAAGTGTGTAAACATTAAGTTGAGAAGATTATTGTACGAGTGTGGGCAGTTGTTGTTGTTGTGAGTGAGTTGTTGTTACTGATGCTGCTGTTGTTATTGGTCTTGCTGTTGGTGGTTGTTGCTGATGTTACTGTTGTAGTAAGTGTTGCTGTCACTGTTGTAGTAGTTGCTGTTGTTATTGTTGGTACTGCTGCTTTTGTTGGAAATTGCTGCTGTTGTTGGTACTGCTGATGTGGCTGTTGCCACGGTTGCCTTTATTGTTGGTGTCAATGTTTCCTCAAACTGCATCATGAGCCACCAGACATGGGCTGGATTGTCTCCTCCTCATCCCGCTAGTCCCCTATATAAATAATAATTATAATAACCCACAGCTGTATACAGCAATTATAATAATACACAGACAGACGGTGCAGAGAGCAGAACCCTGCCGCTGTCAATGCAGAGGTTAACGCGCTCATCTATAGCCCCGAAGTGCTCATCTATACAGATGGATCTGTTGTAAAGCAGCAGAGAAGTGCGTGGGCATTTACAGCCCGTTCAGCGGGCCGAACCGTTCAAGAATCCAGTGGTGCCCACTCCGTGACCACGAGCAGCATGACAATGGAGGTGATAGCAGTTACACAGGCTTTCATATGGCTGGAACCACAGCATTATACCAACGGGTGTGTACTAAGTGATTCAATGAGCATGATTCAGAAGGTCGAAGCTGGATCTGTACGTAGACAGTGGACTGAGTCGCTGCGGAAGTCTGTTGTCCGCAAAGTCACCTTCATCTTCGTCCCGGGACATGCGGGAGTCGAGGGAAATGAACGAGCTGATAAATTGGCTGGCTCTGCACCCCCTGTAGATGGCCAGCCCATGGATCGTGCCGATGTTATTAACGCCCTTAAAGATATGGCGAGAACAGAGGACTTTGACGTCAGTGATTCCACATCGCTTTCCAGGATGAAAGACCTGGGAGTAAGAATCGGCACAGCCAGACGCGAGAGGTACATCGGGAAAACAAAGCGCCTCGTCAACCAACACAGAACTGGCACTATTAGCCACCGGACGCTGATGCATATGCTGGGGGGAGGATCTGAGCACCTATGGACATGTCCGGAGTGCAACGAAGATACCCCAACTGATAACTAACTAATAACTATAATACACAGCTAGCCGAAGATCCATCCTTAGTGATGGCAAGGGTGGGGGTGGTCGACCCACTTTCAGAGACGAGTACCGGATAGCTATCAGTTATCCCTCATAGAAATGCTGCAAGGAAATGAGCTGCAAGTCCCACCTCATGATAACATGACTTAGTACACTGTGAAGACCCAGCACTGTATGCCCACAAGGAGGAGTATGGGATCTCATCAATCACAAAATCACTTGCCGTCTCCACAATGAAGGTAGGCTGTAATTGATCACCACCACTGTATGTCTGTGCCCTGGTTGCAGACAAGGAAACACTGTCGTACATCCGCCTCTGGGTGTTACCTCCCCCAGTTGTACCATTGTCTGCCTGTTGCTCGTTTGCCTTAGACTTTCCTCTCTCCAGTATTATGTTTATCATAGGTGCCATGTTTCGTGGAATTAGATTTGCCTGAAATATTCTTACACTGTTACATTATTTCTAAAACTTTACTTTTATTTTGTTATAAGTAGTTTCATTATTTCCTAAACTTACTTTTATTGTATTATAAGTAGTTTCATTATTTCCTTAACTTACTTTTATTTCTTTATACGTAGTTTCATTTCAAGAACAAATGCATCCATACTTCAAGAGCTGAATATTGAAGAAGGTTAGCAATTAAAGACGATAAACCAAAGAAAATTTAAATATTTTGGTCACTTGAAACGTCACGAAAGTTTGGAAAGAACAATAATGAAGGGGTATATGCCTTGGAAGAGAGGAAGAGGAAGGCCAAAGGGAATATGGGTGCAGGATGTGGTGGATGATCTCCAGATGGGTGTATCTGACGCGGGTCATCTTGGTTATTAGCGAGAGGTTTTACGAAAGGTTGTTATGGGAGCGAGGTTCTGCAAAGGACATGCTACTGAATGAATGAATGTAGTTTCATAATTTCCCAAACTTACTTTTATTTGTTTATACGTGGTTTCATTATTTCCCAAACTTTATATTTTATTTGTTTTTATGTAGTTTCATTATTTCCAAAACTTTCTTGTACATTTTATATACATCTGTTGTTTCATTATTTCCAAAACTTTACTTTCACCTATTACAGTCGCATATTCCCCCAGCTGGAGTACAGGCGAGGCGACCACCAGGTCTGCATCACCCGGCTTTTGTAAACTTGCCAGGTCTTATTGCCTGGGATTCAAAATGTCTGGAAATGAGATGTGAGGGGGTGTGGCGAGAGGGAAAAGCAAGTCAAAGGTCACACGCGCGGATCACGAGAGACGCCAGGGAGTCAAGGTTGTATGTCAATGGTTGTACCGGTTCTCCCCCTCCCCGCTTGTGTTGCAGCCACATTTGTAACAGGATATTTTCCAACACCTGTGGGGTTCTGGTGGCCTGTACAGTTGTAGGTTTTAACTGGATCTCTCCTACAGTTGCAGGTGTTAACTGGACCTCTCCTACAGTTGTGGGTGTTAACTGGATCTCTCCTACAGTTGTAGGTGTTAACTGGATCTCCCCTACAGTTGTGGGTGTTAACGGGATCTCCCCTACAGTTGTGGGTGTTAACTGGATCTCTCCTACAGTTGCAGGTGTTAACTGGACCTCTCCTACAGTTGTAGGTGTTAACTGGATCTCCCCTACAGTTGTAGGTGTTAACTGGATCTCCGCTACAGTTGTAGGTGTTAACTGGATCTCCCCTACAGTTGTGGGTGTTAACTGGATCTCCCCTACAGTTGTAGGTGTTAACTGGATCTCCCCTACAGTTGTAGGTTTTAACTGGATCTCCCCTACAGTTGTGGGTGTTAACTGGATCTCCCCTACAGTTGTGGGTGTTAACTGGATCTCCCCTACAGTTGTAGGTGTTAACTGGATCTCTCCTACAGTTGTAGGTGTTAACTGGATCTCCCCTACAGTTGTAGGTGTTAACTGGATCTCCCCTACAGTTGTAGGTGTTAACGGGATCTCCCCTACAGTTGTAGGTAACTGGATCTCCCCTACAGATGTAGGTGTGAACTGGATCTCCCCTACAGTTGTGGATGTTAACTAGATCTCCCTTACAGTTGTGGATGTTAACGGGATCTCCCCTACAGTTGTAGGTGTTAACTGGATCTCTCCTACAGTTGTGGGTGTTAACTGGATCTCCCCTACAGTTGTAGGCGTTAACTGGATCTCCCCTACAGTTGTAGGTGTTAACGGGATCTCCCCTACAGGTGTGGGTACGATCTGAATCTCCAGTTTACGTGGGGGAATTGCCCAGATTTCTGTATGTTTACCTTGGATTTCCTTTTAGGGGCATGGATCTCCTGCATAGGTATCTCCTTATATTTGCGGGCAATACATAAATCTCCCGTATATGTGAGGGTATTACATGGATATCCAGTATATGTGTCGGTATTACATGGATCTCCCGTATATGTGCGGGTGTTACATGGATCTCCCGTATATGTGCGGGTATTACATGGATCTCCAGTATATGTGTCGGTAATACATGGATCTCCCGTATATGTGTCGGTATTACATGGATCTCCCGTAGCTCCAACCCCAGGCTAAATGTAGTTCCAACTCCAGGCTACAGGTAGTTCCAACCCCAGGCTACAGGTAGTTCCAACTCCAGGCTACAGGTAGTTCCAACTCCAGGCTACAGGTAGTTCCAACTCCAGGCTACAGGTAGTTCCAACCCCAGGCTACAGGTAGTTCCAACCCCAGGCTACAGGTAGTTCCAACCCCAGGCTACAGGTAGCTCCAACTCCAGGCTACAGGTAGTTCCAACCCCAGGCTACAGGTAGTTCCAACCCCAGGCTACAGGTAGTTCCAACCCCAGGATAAAGGTAGTTCCAACCCCAGGCTACAGGTAGTTCCAACCCCAGGCCACAGGTAGCTCCAACCCCAGACTCGTTCGTTCGTTCATTCAGCCCTTCATTGGTTCATTTGTTCGTTCATTCAGTCGCTCTTTCATTCATTCGATCGTTCCTTAATTTTTTTCGGACGCTCATTGGTTCATTCCTTCGTTTGGCCGGTCGTTTCCTCAATTTGTTCGGTCGTCCTCCGTTTGTTAGGTCATTCCTCCATTTGTTCGGTCATTCCTCCATTTGTTCGGTCATTCCTCCGTTTGTTCGGTTATTCCTGCGTTTGTTAGGTCAATCTTCCAGGCTTTCACCATATAACACTGACAAGAACATAAAAAAAAAAAAAAAATATGCAGCTATTCAAAAAGAGTATTTGAAATGTTTTCACAAAAGTGGAGAACTATTGCGTGGGAAACGGTCCAAATATGAGCCCGGTGATTGTACTATTTCACCGTGGCCCAAGGGAAGTCAGTGTTTGTAACTGGGTCAGAATCTCCTCTCTAAACCTGTCTTTTCTCCATTCCTGCCACGGACAAAACCTTCGTTTATAAACTGAAATTTAATTGATTCCAAACGACAATTTCCCACGATTTCAGAGACACGTCATCGGATAGAGAACTGGTGTTCTGTTCCGCGGGAGGCGAGAGAGGGAGCCAGCCGAACATCTTTGTTATTTAACCCTTGGTATTCGTAGTCAGTGCTACGTACATAAACAATCTCTTTTGTTTCATACACCTTCAGGTGTTATACTGAATATATGCTGTATATGGACAGATTCTTCTCAGTCTGCTCCTCCTTCTCCACCTCCTCCTCCCTTCTTCTTCTTCTTCTTCTTCTTCTTCTTCTTCTTCTTCTTCTTCTTCTTCTTCTTCTTCTTCATGAGACAGGCAAACAGACATACAGACAGACACACACTTATATAGAGAAGGAGAGAAAGAGAGAAAAAGAGAGAGAGAGAGAGAGAGAGAGAGAGAGAGAGAGTGAGAGAGAGAGAGAGAGAGAGAGAGAGAGAGAGAGAGAGAGAGACGCACATAAACATAAACACATGCATACATGCATACCTTCATACAAACATTCATACACTGATATATGTATACATCATTTATACAAACACTCACAGTTATACCCGCTCAATAACACATAAATACACACTTCCTCGTACAAACATGCACCCACTCACAATCAAACAACAAACATTTACTCATATACGTACTTTCCTCTCTCTCTCTCTCTCTCTCTCTCTCTCTCTCTCTCTCTCTCTCTCTCTCTCTCTCTCTCTCTCTCTCTCTCTCAGAAGAAGAAGAAGAAGAAGAAGAAGAAGAAGAAGAAGAAGAAGAAGAAGAAGAAGAAGAAGAAGAAGAAGAAGAAGAAGTCTGCCCATGGACTACTTTTCTGTGTCTCCCACCAGGTTGCCGACCTGTTCCAGTGACCTAATTCCACACTGTGATTGTTATTCAGCCGAGGTCAGAACAGGTCGGGTCACCCGTGTCATCACCCCTGGTACCATCACTGACTGCTGAAGCCCTTGCGGCCCCTGTGATAGCCTCAGATAGACATTCAGAAGTACTGATTGCCACTGGCAGAACATATGGTAAGGAATTATAAATGTGACGACACGACATTCTTGACAGAAAAATGACCCAAAGCTCTACGCACGCCAAGTTTCGAACCCGCCTCTGTACATCCAAGTGTAGTTCTCCTTCAGCAGGGCGGTGTCAGATTGGTGTAACGGTTAGGACGTCACAATGTCGTGAGCTCGTCGAAGGAGAGTTCGTTATCTGCTCTCGTCGTTTACTAGGGGGCGGGGCGAGAGACTAGTCACCGATTGTCACGTGCACTGAGGTCTACAAAATAACATGGTCCGAATACTTCACACTCATAAGGCAGGTTCCTGCTCATCATCATCATCATCATCATCATCATCATCATCATCATCATCATCATCATCATCATCATCGTCATCATCATCATCATCGTCATCGTCATCGTCATCATCATTACCTCTGCTTTACTTGTGCAAATTTTCATGTTATTTTCCCTACACATTTCTTTTAAACTATTCATGTGGTCTTGTAATTCAGCTTCTGATTTTGCTATTAGTGCTTGGTCGTCAGCAAACAGGAGTTCTCTAATGGTTAGATTTGCAGATTGTTCTTCTTCTGTGTTCTTGTCATGCGGTTTTCTTGTGGTCTCTGTTTGGCTTGTTTCTTTACACATGTTGTCTATATATGTTATGAACAAGAGAGGGGACAGGGCACAACCTTGTCGTACTCCGGATCTTATGGTGAAGGGTTCTGAGTGTCCTCCAGTTGCTCTCACTATGCATTCACTGTTGTTGTATAAACATCTACATAGGTTTGTTAGATGTGTACTCACTCCACATTGTTTAAGGATTTCCCACAGCTTGTTTCTATCTACTCTATCAAATGCCTTTTCTTGGTCGACAAAGGCTAAGTAGAGTGTTTCATTGAATTCGATTGATTTGTCTATAAGTTGTCTAATAGCAAAAATGGCATCTGTACAGCATTTGTTTTTCCTAAATCCAAATTATATTTCGCTTAGCTAGCGTTTTATAGTAGTTCGTCATCTTTTCTCAAGAATTTTGCAAAATATTTTCCTAATATGCTCAACAATGAAATGCCTCTGTATTATGTGCAACCTCTTTTGCTGTCTTTGTTTTTCCAAATTGGGATAATTATGGCGTTTCCTCAGTCTCATGGTGACTGTTGTTCTACCCAAACATGGTTGAATAGTCTATGCAGCCATGCTGTTCCTACTTCTCTTGCTGCTTTAATTAGTTCATTTGGTATTTCATCCCGTCCCCGTGATTTGTTCAATGGGGCTAATCTGACGGCTTCTATAATTTCTTCTTTCAGCATGTCTGGTACCAGTTCTTCGGTGGCACTTACTTGCGACAGTTAATTCAGGACACCCTACTTTTGCACGACACGAATCAATAACTCGTGTGGTTTGCAAAAGGATACATTTTTATTTAGAGCTGATTACAAACAAGCTCTGCGAGCGAAATACTTCATTGATATTCAACAACATGGTATGTTTCACAGATGCAATGAAGAGGTGAAAATAATGATACTATTCACTAATTGGAATCTTAAGCCTAGCTAACACTACTGTCGATAAACTATATAGGGTTCCTAGCGAACACGTCTGCTCTCTATCCGTCCTTGTCCCAGTCTGAGCCACGCTTCTAGTTGCGCGTTCAACCACGGACATTCAGTCCTCCGTGCGCTGGCGAGTTTGCGTGCGTAGAGTCCCAGCACGCTTGGTCAGTTAACTAAAGTAACTGGTATTCTCCAGTTACTCGTCGAGAGGCGAGTTTCCTATCCTCTTGGGAAACCCTCGCTCATAAGCACTCAACGACCTCTTAGTTGACACGAGTGTGTCCTGTTGTCAAGCTAAATATAGTGCCCGTGTCTCTCCTGTCTGGTGTTCTCTGTATAGCTCCGTCTTAACTCTCTAAGCTCCTATGTAGATCTTTGACACGCTCCTCTCCTCTGCGTGTAGTGTTACAACCGTTTAACTCCTGTATGTAACACGTATTGGTCACTGAAAAATTGGCTGTCCAATTTTGTCAAAGATCTCATAAGTTTAAGTATCTCTTCTGGGGATAGAACAAATTCTCTTCTCTGCCTTTTCACACTGTTATATTGATTCACTCGGCTAATTGAGTAGTGCATCACATCAATATAGTTGGCTATAGACCTCTATTATATTCTTGGGAATTGTATTGATCCGGAACCGTTGTCTTATGACTTATGTCCTGGCTTCCGTCGTTTGACCCTATGTCCTTTGACTTCTGCCCGTTGACTTATGTCTCGACCTGTCCTCAAATTGCCCAAAATGACAACCCGCTACAAGTTGTCTCTGTTACGAGAACAACACATGAGCATAAATGTTCATGTTCCCCTATAATATCAGCACCAACTCGTATGCTCTATGTTCTACTCTTCACCTTCTAACTTCCGTTTGTGAAGAAATATTTTCAATGTTACCTTCAGGTTTTTTAAAGAAGTTATTGTGTCCCCTGTTTTGAGTTACTGTTCTTTGAAACAAATGGTGAATGCAACCTTTATGTGTTTGTTTTCCTGTTTGTTTGCGTGTTATATAATAAACTACAATGTAATTAACTTGCTAACATGTGTATGCGTTTCTATTCTACATGTATGTATTACTTCGAGCGCCGTAAATCGGATTATTGTGGCTACAAATGTCGGTTACTTTTATTTATGACCACAATTTCGTTTTAAGATGCTCAAAGTACTTTCTCTATTTACTACTACTATTCTAAAGTATTGCAGTTACACACTTAAAACTGAACAACACATTGGTTACACAGATTGACACAGACAAGTCATAATAAGACGATTTGCGCGGAGAAAAAATTTCCGCTAAATCTCTCTCTCTCTCTCTCTCTCTCAATCTCTCATTCAATGTTTACTTTGTCTTCATTCACTCCTCTCATTTATACATCTTTCGTTCACTTTCATACCATACTTATGTTAAAACATTCATTCGTCCTTAAAATATGGTTCATAATATTACATAAATGAACATTACATATTTACAATAAATGATTGGCTGAATCGTACAAGTTTTCACGCCACATGACTGTGCTATGTCTTTGCACGCGTCATATCTATACAAAATATTATACAAGTTTATGATGATGGTTTGTTACCGATCATATGATACTTACTAATCTAAATAAGCTATAGTAATTTCGTGTGCTGTCCTAAATTAACTTAAGGGAAATAACCTAATTAATTAATTATATTTAAGCAAAGTGGGTTAGTTACCTTATAGTATTATTGGTAAATGAAATGATATTAATTTTCCAATGGTTGGGTTAGTTTAGAAATGATATTTTAAGCAAATTAATCTATAAATGATTATGTTTACATGGTGATGTGATAAAGTAATGTCTAATAATTGCATTTCTAACGTAGGTGTTAACTTAAATGAGGTTTTTAAGTAAATGTTGGTGACTTATACCTATGAACTAACATAAATAACGTCATATATTTACTTGAACATTTGCAATTCAATTATAAATATACACAATGAGGTTATGCGCACTGTTTAAAAAAAAAACAATGTACTATACATATCACAATTACGTTTATATATAACTACACTAACGTCGTCCTTTCCGGTGTAATGTTCGAGCACTGTTCCTTGTAGACTAGTGTAATAACATAGTTCAATTAACCACAGTCTTATATGCTCTCCTTTCAGGATAGTGTTTATATATAAAGTTCCCTACCAGTTTATGTAGGTTCAAGTCTAACACTTTCGATGTAATTATGGCTTATCTACGTGTTAGCGCTGTAGAAATATTACTAATGTGCCTGTTCATTTACTCATAATGGCACTGTTTCTCTTGCACAGTTTAGTCGACTGGCGATATTAACGCACTTAAAGTGTAACTTTTTACCACACACGGCACTGATTTCATTAACAACTACAGTGTCACTGTTTCTGGTGATAAATCGTCGCTCTTTTCCTGTACTTCAGGTATCTCTATATTTGAAGGTCGACTTAAAATGTCTGCCAAAGAGTTTAACGATCCCTTCAAATGCTGGATTGTAAAGGCATAGTTTGCCAATATTAAGGACCATCTGTAGATCCTGTTGTTTTGAGGGATGCCAGACTGCATTACCGCAAGCGGAGAGTTGTCGGACTGGATTACAAACTCTGTACCTGCCAAAAACCTATGCAGTTTTCTAACACAATAGATTACGCTAAGGCCCTCCAATTCAGATGCTGAGTATCTTGATTCAGCTGGGCTGATTTTCCGGCTTACATACATCACTGGGTGGAACTTCCCGTCATAAAACTGGCCCAATATACCAGATATGGAAATCGCACTTGCGTCTAGTGCGGAGGAAATAGGTAAGATTTTGATTAGGTAAACGCAAAATAGGTGGTACACTGAATAAATATTTCAATTTTGATAATGCGCCAATTAACTTTGCATCTTGTACATCTAATTTAGCCGAAGCTTTCAAAATATTGGAAAAAACACTGGTGATTTCCGCCAGATTGGGAATAAATTTACTATAATAGTTTACAAGACCAAGTAGACTTCGGACCTGTTTCTTGGTCGTTGGCATAGTCAAATTGAGAATCTTCGTGACTATTTTTTCGTCTGTTTTGAGTTGGCCTCTGCAGATGGTATGCCCTAGGAAGTCAATTTCCTCCATGCCCAACTCTACCTTAGTTGGTTTGACGGTAAGACCGAATAATCGCAACCTGTCGAAGACATGTCGAAGTTTCTGTAGGTGTGACGTCCAGTCTTCAGTATGAATACATATGTCATCTATGTATGTAGATGTATTGGTCACCCCGTGGAGAAGATCTCTAGTAAGACGTACAAAAGTGGCTGGAGCATTACGAAGGCCAAAAGGAAGAAATCGCCACTCATAGAGTCCTAGAGGTGTAGAAAAAGCTGTCAAAGGAATTGAATTTTCTTGCATCGGGACTTGCCAGTAACCTCGCGTGAGGTCGAGTTTGGAAAATATACGAGATGTAGACATATCCAGGATCAAATCCTCGCATGCTGGGATTGGCTCAGCATCGATCTTTGTCACTCTGTTTAAACGTCGATAATCGACGCAGAGGCGAATTGTTGAGTCCTTTTTGGTGACAAGAACGATAGGAAAGGAATATTCTGACTGTGATCTTTGAATTATTCCACTCGACTCAAGAGATAGTAGTTCTTTGTCGAGATTTGCCCTATAATTTAGAGGGATGGAATAAGGTCGACATTTGATAGGGGTGTTATCAGTCAGAATAATGGAATGCTCTATTCTGTCTGTCTTTCATGGGATGTCGGAGAAAATGTCCAAATATTCTGTCACTAAATCTATCATCTGTCGTCGTTGCTCGTCCGTAAGTTTGGTTTATATCCGTATGCTATCGATGGTCCCAGTCGTGTCTACAGTAGGCCCAATATCCTCCTCCACCCACACACCTCCAACCACCCAACCAAACACACATTCCTCAGCCACACACACATCTCCCCGTCAACTCACATATTCCGCACCTACCCACACACAAATTCCGCACTCACCCACATAATCTCCCATCTCCCCCAGCCCACTCACTTATCCCGAGGCCACACCTACAAACATCCCCCACCATCTCCTAACCTGCACACACTCACCCACCCACATATCCTCTACCCACCCACACATCCTCTACCCACCCATCCCCCAACCAAACATCCCTTAACCACACACCCTTACTCATATACAATCACCCACCCACACATCCTCTACCCAACCACACATCCTCCACCCAACCACACATCATCCATCCACCCATTCCCCCAGCCACACATCCCTTAACCACACACCCTTACCCATATACACACACATCCCCACCCACGCACAATCTCCCCACCCATACAAACATCCCTCACACACATCCCCACCCACCAACACATTCCCCATTCACAAACACACACCTCCCATCCACGCACACACAACCCATACATTCATCCCCTCACACATCCCTAGACACACGTACTTATCCCTCAACCACTAACACCCACACATCCCTTACCCACTCACCAACACATACATCTCCTATCTACCCACCCACACTCACACATCCCAACCACCCATCTAAGACACATCCCCCACCCTCACACACATCATTCACCCACCCACGAACCCAACCACACCTTCACCCACCCACACAAACATCATTTATCCACACCCAGCTCCCCTCCCACACAATACCACACCCACACACATCCCAAAGACACATCTCTCACCCACACACACATCTATCCACACATCTCCTACCCATCCACACATCCCCCAACTACAATCACCCTCACTACCCACACATACATCCTCCATCCAGCCACACACACCCCCACCCAGCTAGACATATCCCCCACCCGCACACACATCTCCAAATCCATCACCCACACCCATTACGAACCCCCCCCCCCAACCCACACACATCCCCCACACACATTCACCCACACATCTCTCACCCACACACACTCCCCACCCATCCACCAAACATCCCACACCCACATACACATCCCCAAACCCACAACCACCCCCACCTGCACACATCTCACACCCACCACATATCCCCACACCCACATCTCCCCACCCACACATATACCCCCACCCATCCCATAACCCACCATCAATCATCCACCAACATATCCTCCTCCACCCACTCACCCACAACCACCTAGACAAACACACATCCCCACTCACAAACACATCTCCCCATACACCCATACATCTCGCACGCACCCACACACAAATCCCCCACCCACCCACACAAACCCACCCCGCCCACCCACACATCCTGAGCCCACCCACACACATCACGAATCCACAAACACACACATCCCCCGATCCCCCAACCTACTATTATGATCAAACTCCCACACTTTACACACACATACAGTGACGATTGTCGTGAGCATTGTCGCAAAATTGTAAAGAAAATGGAGAAAAATTGTACATATACATTTTGTAACTTAAAAATTAGTGATGCAATTCAACTCTCTCTCTCTCTCTCTCTCTCTCTCTCTCTCTCTCTCTCTCTCTCTCTCTCTCTCTCTCTCTCTCTCTCTCTCTCTCTCTCTCTCACTCACTCACTAGCGCTCTCACTCACATTACAGTAATGTTATATTATACATGATATACACAAAGAATATGGAATGGGACAACGTGGGGAGCAGATGAGAAAGTTCTCAAGAAGTTATATACTGGACGGGTGAGGCCAGTACTGGAATATGGCATTGCAGCTTGGGCAACAGCAGCTGAGTCAAACTTTAACAAAATAAGTAGAGTCCAAAACCAAGGAATGCGAATCATAACTGGAAGCCTGAAGACAACGCCTATTAATGAACTAGAAAAGATCACTTGTTTACAACCAATGCAGGACAGAAGAGATAGCAGAGCCCAGCAACAAGCAGAAAAATTTAGAAGATTGACAGACCACCCTATGTATAACAGGTTTAATGGTTTTGGAAAAGGAAGACTGAAGCGTAGCAACTTTGTAGAAACTGCAAAACGAAAGAGTAGGGCAGATCCCATACTTAACATATCAATAGTCAAGCCCATTTACAATGCACACAACTTCCCAGCTTGGAGACAGCAGCAACTGCCTGAGATGATAGAAAACATTCCTGGTATTGAAAAAAAGAACACTCAGAATGAAACCAAAAGAAGTAAAATAACCCTCAACTACATAAAAGAACATTACCCAAGCAGCAATTGGACCCATGCATATACAGATGGATCAGCCAAAGATTCAATTAAAAATGGAGGAGGAGGAATTCTCCTTAATTTAAAAAAATGGAGTGATAAAAACACAATCAGTGGCAACTGGAAAATTTTCAAGTAACTTCAAAGCGGAGGTAGAGGCCTTGAAAACTGCAGCAGAAATGCTCTTGATGGAGGAAAATAAAGAGAAGCAAATAGCTATCTTCACAGATGCAAAGTCAGCTGTCTCAATACTGAAAAGCAAAAACAGCACAGAACTAGCTGACCTAAGAGCAGCACTCCATGGTCTATAAAAAAGTTGTAATACAGTATACCTGGAAATGAAGAGGCAGACAGGCTAGCAAAAGAGGGTGGACGATTATCACAGCCTGACATAGACGTAACCTATAATGAGGCAAAAAGGTTTATAAAAAAACACTTATAGAACCAAATGGGAATCAGAGCATCCAGGCCACCAGAAGGATGATGCATATTACAAACTCGACCGAAGAGAACAAGTAGCAATCTTCAGACTCCGCACAGGACATAACAGGCTGAAACACCACTTGTTCAATAAACTAAAGATAGGAGATACCGATGAATGTAATTGTGGAACTGGTAAAATGACAGCTAAACATTTGCTGCAGGAGTGCCCAATATATGCAGAACAGAGAAAGATATTTTGGCCCACGCCTGCTTCATTTGAGGACAAGCTCTATGGAGATATCAACAAGCTCAAGTTGACTACAGCTTACTTTAACTACATTCAGGTTAACATCTAAAGGTGCATGAAGATGTATTTAGACTGCCACACTTCATACCACAGGTATGTCGGTTACAAAAGCGTCCCAGAGGCATGAAATGGAACATTGCTTGGATAGCACATCCATTACGTGGAAAGTCCGAATCAAAAGCTCACTGTGTGGGCTTCGTAAATGGTGGAAAAAGTGTCCTAGTGACACGAAATGGAATATTGCTTGGATAGCAAATCCATTACGTGAAAAGTCCGAATCAAAAGCTCACTGTGTGGGCTTCATAAAAGGTGGAAAAAGTGTCCTAGTGGCACGAAATGGAATATTGCTTGGATAGCAAATCCATTATGTGGAAAGTCTTAATCGAAAGCTCACTGTGTGGATGTCATCTGCAGACTGCATTCTTCTGGTTTCCGGAGGAACAGCCTATGGTGAACGGAAGGCCCAATATACGGAAGTGAGGCTAAGCAGCCATGTGCAGGACGTGACGATTCCTTGGGTGAGCCCAGTACCAGAGCGCTGTGTGATGGCTCTGCAAGTATGGAAGCCTCCTTGGATGGCGGGGAATGCCCATGGTCTGCCCCTGCCTTCCCTTGAGGGTTGACCAGGATGTCTTTGGCTGTTCTATATGGGCCAGCTAGGATGGGGGAATAACACCACAACAGTGAGATTCAAACGTCCTAAGAAACCCCCGGGAAGGTTAACCCGGTCAACAAATGCCCGCAGAAGTCGGATGTGTCGGCCTAACGGCGCAAGAACGCAGCTCTGCTGTAAACAGGCACAACGCAGTCACATCCGAAAAAAAATCCGGATGAACGAAGAAGAAGAAGAAAACAGAGCACGTAGTTCTATGCAACCTGTTTGGGAGGACTGATAAAACGATAGGAAAAGAGCATCAATGTTGGTGGGAATTATGTTGAGAAATAAAGGGACAATGTATGTATACAAATCAACAGATTTCAAGTTGTTATCATGTTTAGTTATTTTTTTTATAGCCATTTGTGACTTTCTTATTGACATCCCCTCGTAAAATGCTTTATTTGAACATCTCCCATTCTTCTTCCTCTGTCATTCTTTCTATAGGTAATTTTACAAAGATTTCAATTAGTTGTTTCTTATAATTTTCACACACTGCCTCGTCTTTGAGGTTTTTAAGTTTACTGATTCGCGTGGCATGTATTTTCCCGGTCGTTGCTTTCATCTACTGATGGTTCTTATTGTGGCAACGACTGCTTTGTGGTCTGTGTTCTATTCATATCAGGTGTATATTTGTGAGTCTTTGTGATTATAGAATGTGTTTGTTAAATAGAGGATGCGGTGGTTGCATAGTTCTACCAGTCTACTTCCATTATCATTTCTTTCATTATGTTGGTCTCCAAATGCTCCAAGATGTTTTTCTATGTCCGCTCTGTTGTGTCCTAGTCTTGCATTGAAGTCTCCCATAACTATGATGTTGTCTTGCTTATCTATTTTATTTAACACGTCATGAATGCCTTCGTAAAATTCCTGCATTCTTGCTCATTATTGTTTGTATTACATGATGCGACTATTTGTACATATGTTATAATTGTTTGTTCTTTTATTCTCACTGTTATGATTCTTTCTGGTATATATTTCATTTCTAGTATTCCTCTTGCTAGCTGTGGTTCGATGACCATTCCCACACCGTGTCTTGCCCTTTCTTGCTGTTCCACTCCAGAGTAGACAAGCGAGTAACTGTGGTGGATCTACTTGCATCCATCCCCTTTTATTCTGGTGTCCACTATTCCCATCAGTCCAATTTTCCTCTCTTCCATTGTTTCTATAAGTTCGTCTTCTTTACTATTGAAACCACATACGTTGATTGTGCCTATTTTTTTTTTTTTTTGGAATCGCTGATTTATCTCGTAATCCATTAACATTGCCGGGTCTATATCCATTTATACGTCTTAGTTTTTCTACGAGCAATATGAAGATCCTCTGTCGGCTTGCTGTGCCGGCCGCAGGTTTAGGACAAAAATCTGACCATAGGGAGTCCATCCCCTATGGCGAACCATATCCCCGTTATCCCATGATCTCGCGGTCATGGTTTCCCAGTCTACACCGCGTGGAGGTGGGGTTGACTAGTGTAGTCTGTGGATCATCGGCAGGCCACTAATTTTCACTTTTCCCCCCTCCTGGGAGAGGCTAGCCGATCCTAACCCTGCAGGCTGCAGGGCCAGGTGCAGTCCACATCTTGTAGACCTATTACCAATTACGTTCAGGGGAAAAAAACACTCCGGATGAGCGCAGAAGAAGAAGAAGTAGAATTCATGGGAATCTGGAATCATGAAGCCCATAAACGGACACTCTCCCGCTGTTTATGTTTCACCTCGACACCGCAAGGTACAGGAGGAACATGAGATGAGGAGATATGATGAGATGAGATGAATTAATAAGATGATGATATGAGATGAGATGAAATGAGATGATAAGATGAGATGACGAGGTAACAACAGGTGAGATGAGGTCAGATAATGAGATGAGATGACATGAGGTGAGATGAGATGCGATGAGGTGAAGAGATGGTTCCGTACAGAAGCTTTTGGAAACATGGCAGATGTACTCATGTTATTGTGGCTGCCTATGTCGGCGGAATGCTAAACATATGATGGACCAATCAGCGAACTGGGGTAAACAAGGGCTGGTGTTGTGTCATGTCTGTCTGTCATCTCTTGTCCCGCCACCCACAGCCTCCATGTCGTCTGCGTGGTCTAGATTCCTCAAGGTCATTCTTCCATCGCGGTTGTTCTTTATGTGCAAACAAGTCAACAATGATGTCAACAAACTTTATTGTGATT
Source organism: Cepaea nemoralis (assembly GCA_014155875.1). Classification (NCBI taxonomy): domain Eukaryota; kingdom Metazoa; phylum Mollusca; class Gastropoda; order Stylommatophora; family Helicidae; genus Cepaea; species Cepaea nemoralis. The sequence goes on along the minus strand of JACEFZ010013668.1, from coordinate 23,119 downwards.
GTTGCTTCATTCCTCGGCACTTGAACCCAGACTTACAATGTCCCCTGAAGCTTTTTTTACAGTCGTCGTTTTGGAACATAACTGTAACACGCACAATCCTTTACTATAGGGAGGGCACGTAACACTGACACAGCTCAGAATACTGAGGTAAGTAGGAATATCTTTTTCCAATTTTCATTTTCGCTTCATTGCTTTCATTTTTTTCATCTTTTTGTTCTTCTCGTCCTGTCGTCACGTTTTGATGTAGTCACAGGAGATCTCCTTTACTATATGTTGTGTTTGTGAACGTGTTTGTTTGCCGATGAAGGCTAATCGCTCCAACGTCCTGTATGTGTCGTAATTCTGTTATGTAAAGCTGCACTACTTTGGGTCATTTTATATTGTTTACATTTTCACAGCTTTACGCAGTTCCTCCCAATTTTATTCATATATTTACTATAGGGAGGGCACATAACACTGGCACACAAGTCCTTACTATAAGGAGGGGACATAACACTGGCACACAAGTCCTTACTATAAGGAGGGGACATAACACTGGCACACAAGTCCTTACTATAAGGAGGGGACATAACACTGACACACAAGTCGTTACTATAAGGAGGGCACATAACACTGACACACAAGTCCTTACTATAGGGAGGGGACATAACATTGACAAACAAGTCCTGACCTCAATGAGGGGACATAACATTGGCACATAAGTCCTGACCTCAGTGATGGGACATGACATTGACACATAAGTCCTTCCTGTAGGAAGGGGACATAACACTGACACACAAGTCCTGACCTCAGGGCGGGGACATAACACTGACACACAAGTCCTGACCTCAGGGCGGGGACATAACATTAGCACACAAGTCCTGACCTCAGTGATGGGATATGACATCGACACATAAGTCCTTACTGTAGGGAGGGCAGATAACACTGACACACAAGTCCTGACCTCAGGGAGGGGACAAAACACTGACACACAAGTCCTGACATCAGTAATGGGACATGACATCGACACATAAGTCCTTACTGTAGGGAGGGGACAAAACACTGACACACAAGTCCTTACCTCAGGGAGGGGACAAAACACTGACATACTAGTCCTGACCTCAGGGCGGGGACATAACATTAGCACACAAGTCCTTACTATAGGGAGGGAACATAACACTGACACACAAGTCCTGACCTCAGGGAGGGGACATAACACGGACACACAAGTCCTGACCTCAAGGAGGGGACATAACACGGACACACAAGTCCTGACCTTAGTGAGGGGACATAACACGGACACACAAGTCTTTACTATAGGGAGGGAACATAACACTGACACACAAGTCCTGACCTCAGGGAGGGGACATAACACGGACACACAAGTCCTGACCTTAGTGAGGGGACATAACACGGACACATAAGTCTTTACTATAGGGAGGGAACATAACACTGACACACAAGTCCTGACCTCAGGGCGGGGACATAACATTAACACACAAGTCCTTATTATAGGGAGGGAACATAACACTGACACACAAGTCCTGACCTCAGGGAGTGGACAAAACACTGACACACAAGTCCTGACCTCAGGGCGGGGACATAACATTAGCACACAAGTCCTGACCTCAGTGATGGGACATGACATCGACACATAAGTCCTTACTGTAGGGAGGGCACATAACACTGACACACAAGTCCTGACCTCAGGGAGGGGACAAAACACTGACACACAAGTCCTGACCTCAGTAATGGGACATGACATCGACACATAAGTCCTTACTGTAGGGAGGAGACAAAACACTGACACACAAGTCCTGACCTCAGGGAGGGGACAAAACACTGACACACAAGTCCTGACCTCAGGGAGGGGACATAACACGGACACACAAGTCCTGACCTTAGTGAGGGGACATAACACGGACACACAAGTCTTTACTATAGGGAGGGCACAGAACAATGACACACAAGTTCTGACCTCAGCGAGGGGACTTAACTGAAACACAAGATTTTACTAAAAGGAAGGGACATAACTGTCACAAGTCCTTACTACAAGGAGGGACAAACACTGATACACAACTGTTGATCTCCCCTCAAACTTTATATCCACTCCTCTATACTGAATGATAATGAGGTCACATTTATTGTGGACGGGAGGATGACTATCAGCTGGACGAATCAGCACCAGCAGTTGGACCGCACGTTCACAGAATTCAGGTGGGTGTGTCCAGGAGAAGACAGTTAGACCACAGGTTCACAGAATTCAGGTGGGTGTGTCCAGGAGATGGCAGTTAGACCACACGTTCTCAGAATTCAGGTGGGTGTGTCCAGGAGAAGGCAGTTAGACCACACGTTCACAGAATTCAGGTGGTGTGTGTCCAGGAAAAGGCTGGTAGGCCACACGTTCACAGAATTCAGGTGCTGTGTGTCCAGGAGAAGGCAGTTAGACCACACGTTCACAGAATTCAGGTGTTGTGTGTCCAGGAGAAGGCAGTTAGACCACACGTTCACAGAATTCAGGTGGGTGTGTCCATGAGAAGGCTGTTAGGATACACGTTCACAGAATTCAGGTGGGTATGTCCAGGAGAAGGCAGTTAGACCACACGTTCACAGAATTCAGGTGGGTGTGTCCAGGAGAAGGCAGTTAGGCCACACGTTCTCAGAATTCATGTGGGTGTGTCCAGGAGTTGGCAGTTAGACCACACGCTCACATACTTGAGATGGAAGTGTCCAGGAGAGAGCAGCTAGACCACACGCTCACATACTTGAGATGGAAGTGTCCAGGAGAGAGCAGCTAGACCACACGCTCACATACTTGAGGTGGAAGTGTCCAGGAGAGAGCAGCTAGACCACACGCTCACATACTTGAGGTGGAAGTGTCCAGGAGAGAGCAGCTAGACAACACGCTCACATACTTGAGATGGAAGTGTCCAGGAGAGAGCAGCTAGACCACACGCTCACATACTTGAGATGGAAGTGTCCAGGAGAGAGCAGCTAGACCACACGAATACTGTCCAGGAGAGCACGACACACGCTCACATACTTGAGATGGAAGTGTCCAGGAGAGAGCAGCTAGACCACACGCTCACATACTTGAGATGGAAGTGTCCAGGAGAGAGCAGCTAGACCACACGCTCACATACTTGAGGATGGAAGTGTCCAGGAGAGAGCAGCTAGACCACACGCTCACATACTTGAGATGGAAGTGTCCAGGAGAGAGCAGCTAGACCACACGCTCACATACTTGAGATGGAAGTGTCCAGGAGAGAGCAGCTAGACCACACGCTCACATACTTGAGATGGAAGTGTCCAGGAGAGAGCAGCTAGACCACACGCTCACATACTTGAGATGGAAGTGTCCAGGAGAGAGCAGCTAGACCACACGCTCACATACTTGAGATGGAAGTGTCCAGGAGAGAGCAGCTAGACCACACGCTCACATACTTGAGATGGAAGTGTCCAGGAGAGAGCAGCTAGACCACACGCTCACATACTTGAGATGGAAGTGTCCAGGAGAGAGCAGCTAGACCACACGCGATACGGAGACGAGCAGCTAGACCACACGCTCACATACTTGAGATGGAAGTGTCCCGGAGAGAGCAGCTAGACCACACGCTCACATACTTGAGATGGAAGTGTCCCGGAGAGAGCAGCTAGACCACACGCTCACATACTTGAGATGGAAGTGTCCAGGAGAGAGCAGCTAGACCACAACGCTCACGATACTTGAGATGGAAGTGTCCAGGAGAGAGCAGCTAGACCACACGCTCACGATATCTTGAGATGGAAGTGTCCAGGAGAGAGCAGCTAGACCACACGCTCACATACTTGAGATGGAAGTGTCCAGGAGAGAGCAGCTAGACCACACGCTCACATACTTGAGATGGAAGTGTCCAGGAGAGAGCAGCTAGACCACACGCTCACATACTTGAGATGGAAGTGTCCAGGAGAAGCAGCTAGACCACACTCACATACTTGAGATGGAAGTGTCCAGGAGAGAGCGCTAGACAGACGCTCACATACTTGAGATGGAAGTGTCCAGGAGAGAGCAGTCTAGACCCACACGCTCACATACTTGAGATGGAAGTGTCCAGGAGAGAGCAGCTAGACCACACGCTCACATACTTGAGATGGAAGTGTCCAGGAGAGAGAGCGACCCCGCATTTGAGCAGGCCAGCACGCTCACATACTTGAGATGGAAGTGTCCAGGAGAGAGCAGCTAGACCACACGCTCACATACTGAGATGGAAGTGTCCAGAGAGAGCAGCTAGACCACACGCTCACATACTTGAGATGGAAGTGTCCAGGAGAGAGCAGCTAGACCACACGCTCACATACTGAGATGGAAGTGTCCAGGAGAGGGCACTAGACGCACACGCTCACATACTTGAGATGGAAGTGTCCAGGAGAGAGCAGCTAGCACCACACGCTCACATACTTGAGATGGAAGTGTCCAGGAGAGGCAGCTAGACCACACGCTCACATACTTGAGATGGAAGTGTCCAGGAGAGGCAGCTAGACCACACGCTCACATACTTGAGATGGAAGTGTCCAGGAGAGGCAGCTAGACCACACGCTCACATACTTGAGATGGAAGTGTCAGGAGAGAGGCAGCTAGACCACACGCATCACATACTTTGAGATGGAAGGTGTCCAGGAGAGAGCAGCTAGACCACACGCTCACATACTTGAGATGGAAGTGTCCAGGAGGAGAGCAGCTAGACCACACGCTCACATACTTGAGGATGGAAGTGTCCAGGAGAGAGCAGCTAGACCACACGCTCACATACTTGAGATGGAAGTGTCCAGGGAGAGAGCAGCTAGACCACACGCTCACATACTTGAGATGGAAGTGTCCAGAGGAGAGCAGCTAGACCACAACGCTCACATACTTGAGATGGAAGTGTCCAGGGAAGAGCAGCTAGACCACACGCTCACATACTTGAGATGGAAGTGTCCAGGAGAGAGCAGCTAGAAGCCACACGATACGCAGTAACACGCTCACATACTTGAGATGGAATGTCCAGGAGAGAGCAGCTAGACCACACGCTCACATACTTGAGATGGAAGTGTCGGGAGAGCAGCTAGACCACACGCTCACATACTTGAGATGGAAGTGTCCAGGATGAGAGACCAAGCTACACTTAGGAAGCCAGGAAGGCGCTGCACACTACTTGAGATGGAAGTGTCCAGGAGAGAGCAGCTAGACCACACGCTCACATACTTGAGATGGAAGTGTCCAGGAGAGAGCAGCTAGACACAACGCTCACATACTTGAGATGGAAGTGTCCAGGAGAGAGCAGCTAGACCACACGCTCACAATACTTGAGATGGAAGTGTCCAGGAGAGAGCAGCTAGACCACACGCTCACATACTTGAGATGGGAAGTGTCCAGGAGAGAGCGCTAGACCACACGCTCACATACTTGAGCTGGAAGTGTCCAGGAGAGAGCAGCTAGACCACACGCTCACATACTTGAGAGGAAGTGTCCAGGGAGAGAAGCACAGCTAGACGAGCACACACAGACCAGCTCACATACTTGAGAATGGAAGTGTCCAGGAGAGAGGCGACAACGATAGACCACGAACAGCTCACTATACTTGAGATGGAAGTGTCCAGGAGAAGAGCAGCTAGACCAACACGCTCACATACTTGAGATGGAAGTGTCCGGAGATGAGCAGCTAGACCACACGCTCACATACTTGAGATGGAAGTGTCCAGGAGAGAGCAGCTAGAACCACACGCTCACATACTTGAGATGGAAGTGTCCAGGAGAGAGCAGCTAGACGACCACACATGAACCCAGAGCTCACATACTGATATGGAAGTGTCCAGGAGAGGGCAGCTAGACCCAACACGCTCACATACTTGAGATGGAAGTGTCCAGGAGAGGCAAGCTAGACCACACGCTCACATACTGAGATGGAAGTGTCCAGGAGAGGAGCAGCTAGCCCACACGCTCACATACTTGAGATGGAAGTGTCCAGGAGAGAGCAGCTAGACCACACGCTCACATACTTGAGATGGAAGTCCAGGAGAGGCAGCTAGCACAACGCTCACATACTTGAGATGGAAGTGTCCCGGAGAGCAGCTAGACCACACGCTCACATACTTGAGATGGAAGTGTCCAGGAGAGGGCAGCTAGAGCCACACGCTCACATACTATGAGATGCAGAAGTGTCTCAGGAGGAGAGGGCAGCTAGACACACGACGCTCACATACTTGAGATGGAAGTGTCCAGGAGAGAAGCAGCTAGACCACACGCTCACATACTTGAGATGGAAGTGTCCGGAGAGAGCAGCTAGACCACGTCACTACTTGAGATGGAGTGTCCAGAGGAGCAGCACGCACACATACTTGAGATGGAAGTGTCCAGAGAGAGCAGCTAGACCACGACGCTCACATACTTGAGATGGAAGTGTCCAGGAGAGGGCAGCTAGACACCACACGCTTCACATACTTGAGATGGAAGTGTCCAGGAGAGGGCAGCTAGACCACACGCTCACATACTTGAGATGGAAAGTGTCCAGGAGAGAGCAGCTAGACCACACGCTCACATACTGAGATGGAAGTGTCCAGGAGAGAGCAGCTAGACCACACGCTCACGTACTTGAGATGGAAGTGTCCAGGAAGAGAGCAGCTAGACCACACGCTCACGTACTTGAGATGGAAGTGTCCAGGAGAGAGCAGCTAGACCACACGCTCACATACTTGAGATGGAGTGTCCAGGAGAGAGCAGCTAGACCACACGCTCACATACTGAGATGGAAGTGTCCAGGAGAGAGCAGCTAGACCACACGCTCACATACTTGAGATGAAGTGTCCCGGAGAGAGCAGCGAGACAACATCAGCTAGACCAAACATCGCTCACAGTACTTGAGATGGAAGTGTCCCGGGAGAGAGCAGCTAGACCACATCAGAACACGCTTCACGATACTGAGATGGAAGTGTACCGACAGCGACGAGAGCATGCAGCTAGACCACACGCTCACTGACCATGAGAGGAAGGGTCCAGGAGACGAGCAGCGAGACACACGCTCACACGTATACTGTGAGACTGGAAGTGTCCAGTTGAGAGAGCAGCTAGACCACGTGACACGTCTCACATACTTGAAGGGTGAATGGAAGTCGTCCAGACTGAGAGATCAGCTGAGACCACACGCTCAACCAAGGTACTTGAGCTTATGTGATTAGCATGCCAGGAGAGAGCAGACTAGACCACACGTGCGCACATACATGAGATGAAGTGTGTCCAGCGTTGAGAGCAGCAAGAGCACACGCTACATACTTGAGATGGAAGATGGTCCAGGAGACGAGCAGCAAGACTGCACACGCTCACATACTTGCAGCATGAGATTTCGAAGTGTCCCAGGAGAGGCAGCTAGACAACAACACAACGCACGCTCACATACTTGAGATGGAGGTGTCCAGGATGAATGAGAGAAGCAGCTGAGAGCGACCCGCTCACGCAGTACTTGAGATGGACGGTAGTCCAGGAGAGAGTCAGCTAGATCCACATCGCTCACATACAGTGTAGAGATGAGAAGTCGCCCAGAGAGAGGCCAGACTCCGAGCAGCTAGACCGATGCTGTACGCTCTACATACGTGAGATGGACAGTGTCCAGGAGAGAGCAGACTAGACGCAGCGACGCTCACATACTTGAGATGGAAGTGTCCAGGAGAGGGCAGCTAAGACCACACGCTCAATACTGAGATGCAGTGTTCCAAGAGAGAGCAGCTAGGACTACACTGCTCACATACTTGAGATGCGAAGTGTCCAGTGATACACGCGTGCAGCTAGACCACACGCTCACGCTACATTGAGATGGAAGTGTCCAGGAGAGAGCAGCTAGAGCACACACGCTCACACACGACTTAGAGATCGTGAAGAGTCCAGGACGAGAGCAGCTAGACACACACGCCTCACACTACTTGAGATGGCAGTGTGTCCAGTGAGAGAGCAGCTAGATCCGCACGCTCACATACTTGAGATGCAGTGTCCAGGAGAGAGCATGCATACGACCGCACTGCGCTCATCATATACTTGAGCGGAAGTGCTCACTGGAGAGAGCAGCTAGACCCAGCACGTCTCACTATACATTGCAGATGCAGAAGTGTCGCCGACAGGAGAGATGAGCAGTCTATACAGACCGACACGCTCAGATTACATGATTGAGATGAAGTGTCCAGGAGAGAGCAGCTAGACCACACGCCGACGGAAGTACACTTGAGATAGAGTGTCAGGAATGAGGGCAGCTAGACCATCACGACTCACATACGTCTGCAGATGGAAGTGGCAGGAGAGAGCGCTAGACCACTGGAACGAAACGTCTCACATATCTTGAGATGCAGGAATGTGTCCAAGCGACGAGAGCAGCTAGACCACAGGTGACGTTCTCACGGATACTGAGATCGGAAGTGTCCAGGAGAGACAGCTAGACCACACGCTCACAGACTTGAGGGAAAGTGTCAGGAGAGGGCAGCTAGGCCACACGCTCACATACTTGAGATGGAAGTGTCCAGGAGAGAGCAGCTAGACACACGCTTCACATACATACTTGAGATGGACAGTGTCAGAGAGAGCAGCTACAGACCACGATCACGCTCCCACAGTACTTGTAGATGGAAGTGTCCAGAGAGAGCAGCCTAGACCACACGCCACGATACTGAGATGAGTGTCCAGGAGAGGGCAGCTAGACCACACGCTGCGTCATACTGAGATGGACGCGTCCAGGAGAGGGCTCAGCGATGGCTACACGCTCACATATTGAGATGGAGAGTGTCCGAGAGAGAGGAGCAGCTAGAGCGACACGCTCATAACGATACTTGAAGATGGAAGTGTCCATGAGCGAAACGAGCTAGCACCAGACGCTCACGTGCTTGAGACTCGACCAGGTCCAGGATGAGAGCAGCTATTAGACGACGCTCACATGATTGAGCTGGAAGTGTCCAAGGAGAGCAGCTAGACCACACGCTCACATACTGAGATGGAAGTGTCCAGTCCAGAGGAGAGCAGCTAGACCACAGTCGCTCACGTACTCGCGATGGAGGGTTCAGGCAAGCAGAGCACACTAGACCGACGATCACTTGATGAGATGGAAGTGTGCCAGATGAGAGATGCGAGTCTAGCACCGACACGGCTCACATACGTTGAGATGGAAGTGGTCCAGGACTAAGAGCGCACGCTAGACACACGCACACATACTGAGATGGCGAAGTGTCCTATGCGAGATGAGCAGCTAGGCCACAACGCTCACAACTGAGATGGAAGTGTCCAGGAGTAGCGTGAGCAGCTAGATACCAATCCACGACGCTACATACTTGAGTATGGAAGTGTCCAGGAGAGGCAGCTAGAGTACGCACGTGCTCACGGGAGCAGGCAGTTAGGTACTGAGACTGGAATAGTGCCAGGAGAGCGCATAGCTAGCAGCCGACACGTCTCACATACTTGATGCATGGAACTCGAATGTCCAGAGAGAGCGCTATGCACCGACTGTGTGATCCACGCTCCACGGATACAATTGAGAGATGGAGTGTCCCGGCTGAGGAGCAGTCAGCTCAGGCGCACACGCTCACATACTTGAGATGCGAGTGTCAGGAAGAGGGTCAAACGCTAGGCCACACGCTCACATAAAGAAACTATGAGGTGCTGAAGTGTCCAGGAGAAGGGCAGTTAGACCACACGTTCGCAGAATTCCAGCACGTGGTAGTCACAGAAGAAGGCAAGTTAGACCACAACGTTCACGGGCACAACGCTCACATACTTGAGATGGAAGTGTCCAGGAAAACGCAGCTAGACCAGACGCTACTACTTGAGATGGAAGTGTCTGTCCAGGAGAGGCAGCTAGACCCGACGCTCACATACTTTTCGAGGAAGTGTCCAGGAGAGAGCAGCTAGACACAACGCTCACATACTTGAGATGAAGTGTCCAGGAGAGGCAAGCTAGACCACAAACGCTCACATACTTGAGATGGAAGTGGTTCAGGAGAGAGCAGCTAGACCGCACCTCACCTACTTGAGATGGAATTGTCAGAGAGAGCAGCTAGACCGAACGCTCACATACTTGAGATGGAAGTGTCCCAGGAGAGAGCAGCTAGACACACGCTCACATACTTGAGATGGAAGTGTCCAGGAGAGAGGCAGTCTAGACCACACGCTGCACATAACATTGAGAATGGAGTGTCCAGGAGAGCAGCAGCTAGAACCACACGCTCACATACTTGAGATAGGTGAGATGTCCGAGCAGGGCAGCTAGACCACATCGCTCTACATACTTAGAGATGGAAGTGTCCAGGAGAGATGCAGCTAGACCACAGCGCTCCACATACTTGAGATGGAGAGTGTCCAGGATGAGAGCAGCTAGACCACGACGCTCACATACTTGAGATGGATCCCTTCCTTCCAGTGTCCAGGAGGAGAGCAGCTAGACCACACGCTCACATGCTTGAGATGTGTGAAGTGTCCACGGAGAGAGCAGACTAGACCACACGCTCACGATACTTGAGATGGAGTGTCCAGACGTAGAGCAGCTAGACCGCACGCTCACATACTTGAGATGGAAGTGTCCAGGAGAGAGCACTAGACCGCACGCTCACATACTGAGATGGAGTGCCAGGAGAGAGCAGCTAGACCACACGCTGACATATTGAGATGGAAGTGTCCAGAGAGAGCAGCTAGGACCACACGCTCACATACTTGAGATGGAAGTGTCCAGGAGAGAGCAGCTAACCACACGCTCACATACTTGAGATGGAAGTGTCCAGGAGAGGCAGCTAGACCACACGCTCACATACTTGAGATGGAAGTGTCCCAGGAGAGGGCAGCTAGGCCACACGCCAATACTTGAGATGGAAGTGTCCAGGAGAGGGCAGCTAGACCAGAACGCTCACGTACTTGAGATGAGTGTCCAGAGAGAGCAGCTAGACCAGACGCTCACATACTTGAGATGGAAGTGTCCGGAGAGAGCAGCTAGACCACACGCTCACATACTTGAGATGGAGTGTCAGGAGAGAGCAGCTAGACCACACGCTCACATACTTGAGATGGAAGTGTTCAGGAGAGAGCAGCTAGACCGCACGCTCACATACTTGAGATGGAAGTGTCCAGGAGAGAGCAGCTAGACCACACGCTGACATACTTGAGATGGAATGTCCAGGAGAGAGCAGCTAGACCACACGCTCACATACTTGAGATGGAAGTGTCAGGAGAGAGCAGCTAGACCACACGCTCACATACTTGAGATGGAGTGTCCAGGAGAGAGCAGCTAGACCACACGCTCAATACTTGGATGGGAGTGTCCAGGAGAGGCAGCTAGACCACACGCTCACATACTTGAGATGGAAGTGTCCAGGAGAGAGCAGCTAGACCCACACGCTCACATACTTGAGATGGAGTGTCCCAGGAGAGAGCAGCTAGACCACACGCTCACATACTGAGATGGAAGTGTCCCAGGAGAGAGCAGCTAGACCACACGCTCACATACGTGAGATGGAAGTGTCCAGGAGAGAGCAGCTAGACCACACGCTCACATACTTGAGAGGAAGTGTCCAGGAGAGAGCAGCTAGACGCACGCTCTCACATACTTGAGATGGAAGTGTCCAGGAGAGAGCAGCTAGACCGCACGCTCACATACTGAGATGGAAGTGTCCAGGAGAGAGCAGCTAGACCACGCTACATACTTGAGATGGAAGTGTCCAGGAGAGAGCAGCTAACCACACGCTCACATACTGAGATGGAAGTGTCCAGGAGAGAGCAGCTAGACCACACGCTCACATACTTGAGATGGAAGTGTCCAGAGAGGGCAGCTAGACCACACGCTCACATACTTGAGATGGAATGTGTCCAGGAGAGGGCAGCTAGACCACACGCTCACATACTTGGATGGAAGTGTCCAGGAGAGAGCAGCTAGACCACACGCTCACATACTTGAGATGGAAGTGTCCAGGAGAGAGCAGCTAGACCAGACGCTCACGTACTTGAGATGGAAGTGTCCAGGAGAGAGCAGCTAGACCACACGCTCACATACTTGAGATGGAAGTGTCCAGGAGAGGGCAGCTAGACCACACGCTCACATACTTGAGATGGAAGTGTCCAGGAAGGGCAGCTAGGACCACACGCTCACATACTTGAGATGAAGTGTCCAGGAGAGAGCAGCTAGACCCACACGCTCACATACTTGAGATGGAAGTGTCCAGGAGAGAGCAGCTAGACCAACGCTCACATACTTGAGATGGAAGTGTCCAGGAGAGAGCAGCTAGACCACACGCTCACATACTTGAGATGGAAGTGTCCAGGAGAGAGCAGCTAGACCACACGCTCACATACTTGAGATGAAGTGTCCAGGAGAGAGCAGCTAGACCACACGCTCACATACTTGAGATGGAAGTGTCCAGGAGAGGCAGCTAGACCACACGCTCACATACTTGAGATGGAAGTGTCCAGGAGAGAGCAGCTAGACCACACGCTCACATACTTGAGATGGAAGTGTCCAGGAGAGAGCAGCTAGACCACACGCTCACATACTTGAGATGGAAGTGTCCGGAGAGAGCAGCAGACCACACGCTCACATACTTGAGATGGAAGTGTCCAGGAGAGGGCAGCTAGACCACACGCTCACATACTTGAGATGGAAGTGTCCAGAGAGAGCAGCTAGACCACACGCTCACATACTTGAGATGGAAGTGTCCAGGAGGAGGCAGCTAGACCACACGCTCACATACTTGAGATGGAAGTGTCCAGGAAAGAGCAGCTAGACCACACGCTCACGTACTTGAGATGGAAGTGTCCAGGAGAGAGCAGCTAGACCACACGCTCACATACTTGAGATGGAAGTGTCCAGGAGAGAGCAGCTAGACCACACGCTCACATACTTGAGATGGAAGTGTCCAGGAGAGAGCAGCTAGACCACACGCTCACATACTTGAGATGGAAGTGTCCAGGAGAGAGCAGCTAGACCACACGCTCACATACTTGAGATGGAAGTGTCCAGGAGAGAGCAGCTAGACCACACGCTCACATACTGAGATGGAAGTGTCGCAGGAAGAGCAGCTAGACGCAGGCTCACATACTTGAGATGGAAGTGTCCAGGAGAGAGCAGCTAGACCACACGCTCACATACTTGACGATGGAAGTGTCCAGGAGAGAGCAGCTAGACCACACGCTCACATACTTGAGATGGAAGTGTCCAGGAGAGAGCAGCTAGACCACACGCTCACATACTTGAGATGGAAGTGTCCAGGAGAGAGGCAGCTAGACCACACGCTCACATACTTGAGATGGAAGTGTCCAGGAGAGCAGCAGCTAGACCACACGCTTCACATACTTGAGATGGAAGTGTCCAGGAGAGAGCAGCTAGACCACACGCTCACATACTTGAGATGGAAGTGTCCAGGAGAGAGCAGCTAGACCACACGCTCACATACTTGAGATGGAAGTGTCCAGGATGAGGGCAGCTAGGCCACACGCTCACATACTTGAGATGGAGTGTCCAGGAAGAGGCAGCTAGGCCACACGCTCACATACTTGAGATGGAAAGTGTCCAGGAGAGGGCAGCTAGACCACACGCTCACATACTTGAGATGGAAGTGTCCAGGAGTAGAGCAGCTAGACCACACGCTCACATACTTGAGATGGAAGTGTCCAGAGAGAGAGCAGCTAGACCAGACGCTCACGTACTTGAGATGGAAGTGTCCAGGAGAGAGCAGCTAGACACACGCTCACTACTTGAGATGGAAGTGTCCAGGAGAGAGCAGCTAGACCACACGCTCACATACTTGAGATGGAAGTGTCAGGAGAGAGCAGCTAGACCACACGCTCACATACTTGAGATGGAAGTGTCCAGGAGAGAGCAGCTAGACCACACGCTCACATACTTGAGATGGAAGTGTCCCGGAGAGAGCAGCTAGACCACAACGCTCACATACTTGAGATGGAAGTTGTCCGGAGAGAGCAGCTAGACCACACGCTCACATACTTGAGATGGAAGTGTCCAGGAGAGAGCAGCTAGACCACACGCTCACATACTTGAGATGGAAGTGTCCAGGAGAGAGCGCTAGACCACACGCTCACATACTTGAGATGGAAGTGTCCAGGAGAGAGCAGCTAGACCACACGCTCACATACTTGAGATGGAAGTGTCCAGGAGAGAGCAGCTAGACCACACGCTCACATACTTGAGATGGAAGTGTCCAGGAGAGAAGCAGCTAGACCACACGCTCACATACTTGAGATGGAAGTGTCCAGGAGAGGGCAGCTAGACCACACGCTCACATACTTGAGATGGAAGTGTCCAGGAGAGAGCAGCTAGACCCACACGCTCACATACTTGAGATGGAAGTGTCCAGAGAGAGCAGCTAGAACCACACGCTCACATACTTGAGATGGAAGTGTCCAGAGAGAGCAGCTAGACCACACGCTCACATACTTGAGATGGAAGTGTCCAGGAGAGAGCAGCTAGACCACACGCTCACATACTTGAGATGGAAGTGTCCAGGAGAGAGCAGCTAGACCACACGCTCACATACTTGAGATGGAAGTGTCCAGGAGAGAGCAGCTAGACCACACGCTCACATACTTGAGATGGAAGTGTCCAGGAGAGAGCAGCTAGACCACACGCTCACATACTTGAGATGGAAGTGTCCAGGAGAGAGCAGCTAGACCACACGCTCACATACTTGAGATGGAAGTGTCCAGGAGAGCAGCTAGACCGACGCTCACATACTGAGATGGAAGGTCAGGAGAGAGCAGCTAGACCGCACGCTCACATACTTGAGATGGAAGTGTCCAGGAGAGAGCAGCTAGACCGCACGCTCACATACTTGAGATGGAAGTGTCCAGGAGAGAGCAGCTAGACCACACGCTCACATACTTGAGATGGAAGTGTCCAGGAGAGAGCAGCTAGACCACACGCTCACATACTTGAGATGGAAGTGTCCAGGAGAGGGCAGCTAGACCACACGCTCACATACTTGAGATGGAAGTGTCCAAGAGAGAGCAGCTAGACCACACGCTCACATACTTGAGATGGAAGTGTCCAGGAAAGAGCAGCTAGACCACACGCTCACGTACTTGAGATGGAAGTGTCCAGGAGAGAGCAGCTAGACCACACGCTCACATACAGATGTGTATAAGAGACAGGTCCAGGAGAGAGCAGCTAGACCACACGCTCACATACTTGAGATGGAAGTGTCCAGGAGAGAGCAGCTAGACCACACGCTCACATACTTGAAGATGGAAGTGTCCAGGAGGAGAGCAGCTAGACCACACGCTCACATACTTGAGATGGAAGTGTCCAGGAGAGAGCAGCTAGACCGCACGCTCACATACTTGAGATGGAAGTGTCCAGGAGAGAGCAGCTAGACCGCACGCTCACATACTTGAGATGGAAGTGTCCAGGAGAGAGCAGCTAGACCACACGCTCACATACTTGAGATGGAAGTGTCCAGGAGAGAGCAGCTAGACCACACGCTCACATACTTGAGATGGAAGTGTCCAGGAGAGAGCAGCTAGACCACACGCTCACATACTTGAGATGGAAGTGTCCAGGAGAGAGCAGCTAGACCACACGCTCACATACTTGAGATGGAAGTGTCCAGGAGAGGGCAGCTAGACCACACGCTCACATACTTGAGATGGAAGTGTCCAGGAGAGGGCAGCTAGGCCACACGCTCACATACTTGAGATGGAAGTGTCCAGGAGAGAGCAGCTAGACCACACGCTCACATACTTGAGATGGAAGTGTCCAGGAGAAGGCAGCTAAACAGGACGCTCACGTACTTGAGATGGAAGTGTCCAGGAGAGAGCAGCTAGACCACACGCTCACATACTTGAGATGGAAGTGTCCAGGAGAGGGCAGCTAGACCACACGCTCACATACTTGAGATGGAAGTGTCCAGGAGAGGGCAGCTAGGCCACACGCTCACATACTTGAGATGGAAGTGTCCAGGAGAGGGCAGCTAGGCCACACGCTCACATACTTGAGATGGAAGTGTCCAGGAGAACGCAGCTAGACCAGACGCTCACGTACTTGAGATGGAAGTGTCCAGGAGAGAGCAGCTAGACCACACGCTCACATACTTGAGATGGAAGTGTCCAGGAGAGAGCAGCTAGACCACACGCTCACATACTTGAGATGGAAGTGTCCAGGAGAGGGCAGCTAGACCACACGCTCACATACTTGAGATGGAAGTGTCCAGGAGAGAGCAGCTAGACCACACGCTCACATACTTGAGATGGAAGTGTCCAGGAGAGAGCAGCTAGACCACACGCTCACATACTTGAGATGGAAGTGTCCAGGAGAGAGCAGCTAGACCACACGCTCACATACTTGAGATGGAAGTGTCCCAGAGAGAGCAGCTAGACCACACGCTCACATACTTGAGATGGAAGTGTCCAGGAGAGAGCAGCTAGACCACACGCTCACATACTTGAGATGGAAGTGTCCAGGAGAGAGCAGCTAGACCACACGCTCACATACTTGAGATGGAAGTGTCCAGGAGAGAGCAGCTAGACCACACGCTCACATACTTGAGATGGAAGTGTCCAGGAGAGAGCAGCTAGACCACACGCTCACATACTTGAGATGGAAGTGTCCAGGAGAGAGCAGCTAGACCACACGCTCACATACTTGATGAGTGTCCAGAGAGGCAGCTAGACACGCTCACATACTTGAGATGGAAGTGTCCAGGAGAGAGCAGCTAGACCACACGCTCACATACTTGAGATGGAAGTGTCCAGGAGAGAGCAGCTAGACCACACGCTCACATACTTGAGATGGAAGTGTCCAGGAGAGAGCAGCTAGACCGCACGCTCACATACTTGAGATGGAGTGTCCAGGAGAGAGCAGCTAGACCACACGCTCACATACTTGAGATGGAAGTGTCCAGGAGAGAGCAGCTAGACCACACGCTCACATACTTGAGATGGAAGTGTCCAGGAGAGAGCAGCTAGACCACACGCTCACATACTTGAGATGGAAGTGTCCAGGAGAGAGCAGCTAGACCACACGCTCACATACTTGAGATGGAAGTGTCCAGGAGAGAGCAGCTAGACCACACGCTCACATACTTGAGATGGAAGTGTCCAGGAGAGGGCAGCTAGACCACACGCTCACATACTTGAGATGGAAGTGTCCAGGAGAGAGCAGCTAGACCACACGCTCACATACTTGAGATGGAAGTGTCCAGGAGAAGGCAGCTAGACCACACGCTCACATACTTGAGATGGAAGTGTCCAGGAGAGAGCAGCTAGACCACACGCTCACATACTTGAGATGGAAGTGTCCAGGAGAGAGCAGCTAGACCACACGCTCACATACTTGAGATGGAAGTGTCCAGGAGAGAGCAGCTAGACCACACGCTCACATACTTGAGATGGAAGTGTCCAGGAGAGAGCAGCTAGACCACACGCTCACATACTTGAGATGGAAGTGTCCAGGAGAGAGCAGCTAGACCACACGCTCACATACTTGAGATGGAAGTGTCCAGGAGAGAGCAGCTAGACCACACGCTCACATACTTGAGATGGAAGTGTCCAGGAGAGAGCAGCTAGACCACACGCTCACATACTTGAGATGGAAGTGTCCAGGAGAGAGCAGCTAGACCACACGCTCACATACTTGAGATGGAAGTGTCCAGGAGAGAGCAGCTAGACCACACGCTCACATACTTGAGATGGAAGTGTCCAGGAGAGAGCAGCTAGACCACACGCTCACATACTTGAGATGGAAGTGTCCAGGAGAGAGCAGCTAGACCACACGCTCACATACTTGAGATGGAAGTGTCCAGGAGAGAGCAGCTAGACCACACGCTCACATACTTGAGATGGAAGTGTCCAGGAGAGAGCAGCTAGACCACACGCTCACATACTTGAGATGGAAGTGTCCAGGAGAGAGCAGCTAGACCACACGCTCACATACTTGAGATGGAAGTGTCCAGGAGAGAGCAGCTAGACCACACGCTCACATACTTGAGATGGAAGTGTCCAGGAGAGAGCAGCTAGACCACACGCTCACATACTTGAGATGGAAGTGTCCAGGAGAGAGCAGCTAGACCACACGCTCACATACTTGAGATGGAAGTGTCCAGGAGAGAGCAGCTAGACCACACGCTCACATACTTGAGATGGAAGTGTCCAGGAGAGAGCAGCTAGACCACACGCTCACATACTTGAGATGGAAGTGTCCAGGAGAGAGCAGCTAGACCACACGCTCACATACTTGAGATGGAAGTGTCCAGGAGAGAGCAGCTAGACCACACGCTCACATACTTGAGATGGAAGTGTCCAGGAGAGAGCAGCTAGACCACACGCTCACATACTTGAGATGGAAGTGTCCAGGAGAGAGCAGCTAGACCACACGCTCACATACTTGAGATGGAAGTGTCCAGGAGAGGGCAGCTAGACCACACGCTCACATACTTGAGATGGAAGTGTCCCAGGAGAGGGCAGCTAGACCACACGCTCACATACTTGAGATGGAAGTGTCCAGAGAGAGCAGCTAGACCACACGCTCACATACTTGAGATGGAAGTGTCCAGGAGAGAGCAGCTAGACCACACGCTCACATACTTGAGATGGAAGTGTCCAGGAGAGAGCAGCTAGACCACACGCTCACATACTTGAGATGGAAGTGTCCAGGAGAGAGCAGCTAGACCACACGCTCACATACTTGAGATGGAAGTGTCCAGGAGAGAGCAGCTAGACCACACGCTCACATACTTGAGATGGAAGTGTCCAGGAGAGAGCAGCTAGACCACACGCTCACATACTTGAGATGGAAGTGTCCAGGAGAGAGCAGCTAGACCACACGCTCACATACTTGAGATGGAAGTGTCCAGGAGAGAGCAGCTAGACCACACGCTCACATACTTGAGATGGAAGTGTCCAGGAGAGAGCAGCTAGACCACACGCTCACATACTTGAGATGGAAGTGTCCAGGAGAGAGCAGCTAGACCACACGCTCACATACTTGAGATGGAAGTGTCCAGGAGAGAGCAGCTAGACCACACGCTCACATACTTGAGATGGAAGTGTCCAGGAGAGAGCAGCTAGACCACACGCTCACATACTTGAGATGGAAGTGTCCAGGAGAGAGCAGCTAGACCACACGCTCACATACTTGAGATGGAAGTGTCCAGGAGAGGGCAGCTAGACCACACGCTCACATACTTGAGATGGAAGTGTCCAGGAGAGAGCAGCTAGACCACACGCTCACATACTTGAGATGGAAGTGTCCAGGAGAGAGCAGCTAGACCACAACGCTCACATACTTGAGATGGAAGTGTCCAGGAGAGAGCAGCTAGACCACACGCTCACATACTTGAGATGGAAGTGTCCAGGAGAGAGCAGCTAGACCACACGCTCACATACTTGAGATGGAAGTGTCCAGGAGAGAGCAGCTAGACCAACGCTCACATACTTGAGATGGAAGTGTCCAGGAGAGAGCAGCTAGACCACACGCTCACATACTTGAGATGGAAGTGTCCAGGAGAGAGCAGCTAGACCACACGCTCACATACTTGAGATGGAAGTGTCCAGGAGAGAGCAGCTAGACCACACGCTCACATACTTGAGATGGAAGTGTCCAGGAGAGAGCAGCTAGACCACACGCTCACATACTTGAGATGGAAGTGTCCAGGAGAGAGCAGCTAGACCACACGCTCACATACTTGAGATGGAAGTGTCCAGGAGAGAGCAGCTAGACCACACGCTCACATACTTGAGATGGAAGTGTCCAGGAGAGAGCAGCTAGACCACACGCTCACATACTTGAGATGGAAGTGTCCAGGAGAGAGCAGCTAGACCACACGCTCACATACTTGAGATGGAAGTGTCCAGGAGAGAGCAGCTAGACCACACGCTCACATACTTGAGATGGAAGTGTCCAGGAGAGAGCAGCTAGACCACACGCTCACATACTTGAGATGGAAGTGTCCAGGAGAGAGCAGCTAGACCACACGCTCACATACTTGAGATGGAAGTGTCCAGGAGAGAGCAGCTAGACCACACGCTCACATACTTGAGATGGAAGTGTCCAGGAGAGAGCAGCTAGACCACACGCTCACATACTTGAGATGGAAGTGTCCAGGAGAGAGCAGCTAGACCACACGCTCACATACTTGAGATGGAAGTGTCCAGGAGAGGGCAGCTAGACCACACGCTCACATACTTGAGATGGAAGTGTCCAGGAGAGAGCAGCTAGACCACACGCTCACATACTTGAGATGGAAGTGTCCAGGAGAGAGCAGCTAGACCACACGCTCACATACTTGAGATGGAAGTGTCCAGGAGAGAGCAGCTAGACCACACGCTCACATACTTGAGATGGAAGTGTCCAGGAGAGAGCAGCTAGACCACACGCTCACATACTTGAGATGGAAGTGTCCAGGAGAGAGCAGCTAGACCACACGCTCACATACTTGAGATGGAAGTGTCCAGGAGAGAGCAGCTAGACCACACGCTCACATACTTGAGATGGAAGTGTCCAGGAGAGAGCAGCTAGACCACACGCTCACATACTTGAGATGGAAGTGTCCAGGAGAGAGCAGCTAGACCACACGCTCACATACTTGAGATGGAAGTGTCCAGGAGAGAGCAGCTAGACCACACGCTCACATACTTGAGATGGAAGTGTCCAGGAGAGAGCAGCTAGACCACACGCTCACATACTTGAGATGGAAGTGTCCAGGAGAGAGCAGCTAGACCACACGCTCACATACTTGAGATGGAAGTGTCCAGGAGAGAGCAGCTAGACCACACGCTCACATACTTGAGATGGAAGTGTCCAGGAGAGAGCAGCTAGACCACACGCTCACATACTTGAGATGGAAGTGTCCAGGAGAGAGCAGCTAGACCACACGCTCACATACTTGAGATGGAAGTGTCCAGGAGAGAGCAGCTAGACCACACGCTCACATACTTGAGATGGAAGTGTCCAGGAGAGAGCAGCTAGACCACACGCTCACATACTTGAGATGGAAGTGTCCAGGAGAGAGCAGCTAGACCACACGCTCACATACTTGAGATGGAAGTGTCCAGGAGAGAGCAGCTAGACCACACGCTCACATACTTGAGATGGAAGTGTCCAGGAGAGAGCAGCTAGACCACACGCTCACATACTTGAGATGGAAGTGTCCAGGAGAGAGGCAGCTAGACCACACGCTCACATACTTGAGATGGAAGTGTCCAGGAGAGAGCAGCTAGACCACACGCTCACATACTTGAGATGGAAGTGTCCAGGAGAGAGCAGCTAGACCACACGCTCACATACTTGAGATGGAAGTGTCCAGGAGAGAGCAGCTAGACCACACGCTCACATACTTGAGATGGAAGTGTCCAGGAGAAGGCAGCTAGACCACACGCTCACATACTTGAGATGGAAGTGTCCAGGAGAGGGCAGCTAGACCACACGCTCACATACTTGAGATGGAAGTGTCCAGGAGAGAGCAGCTAGACCACACGCTCACATACTTGAGATGGAAGTGTCCAGGAGAGGCAGCTAGACCACACGCTCACATACTTGAGATGGAAGTGTCCAGGAGAGAGCAGCTAGACCACACGCTCACATACTTGAGATGGAAGTGTCCCAGAGAGAGCAGCTAGACCACACGCTCACATACTTGAGATGGAAGTGTCCAGGAGAGAGCAGCTAGACCACACGCTCACATACTTGAGATGGAAGTGTCCAGGAGAGAGCAGCTAGACCACACGCTCACATACTTGAGATGGAAGTGTCCAGGAGAGAGCAGCTAGACCACACGCTCACATACTTGAGATGGAAGTGTCCAGGAGAGAGCAGCTAGACCACACGCTCACATACTTGAGATGGAAGTGTCCAGGAGAGAGCAGCTAGACCACACGCTCACATACTTGAGATGGAAGTGTCCAGGAGAGAGCAGCTAGACCACACGCTCACATACTTGAGATGGAAGTGTCCAGGAGAGAGCAGCTAGACCACACGCTCACATACTTGAGATGGAAGTGTCCAGGAGAGGGCAGCTAGACCACACGCTCACATACTTGAGATGGAAGTGTCCAGGAGAGAGCAGCTAGACCACACGCTCACATACTTGAGATGGAAGTGTCCAGGAGAGAGCAGCTAGACCACACGCTCACATACTTGAGATGGAAGTGTCCAGGAGAGAGCAGCTAGACCACACGCTCACATACTTGAGATGGAAGTGTCCAGGAGAAGGCAGCTAGACCACACGCTCACATACTTGAGATGGAAGTGTCCAGGAGAGAGCAGCTAGACCACACGCTCACATACTTGAGATGGAAGTGTCCAGGAGAGGGCAGCTAGACCACACGCTCACATACTTGAGATGGAAGTGTCCAGGAGAGAGCAGCTAGACCACACGCTCACATACTTGAGATGGAAGTGTCCAGGAGAGAGCAGCTAGACCACACGCTCACATACTTGAGATGGAAGTGTCCAGGAGAGAGCAGCTAGACCACACGCTCACATACTTGAGATGGAAGTGTCCAGGAGAGAGCAGCTAGACCACACGCTCACATACTTGAGATGGAAGTGTCCAGGAGAGAGCAGCTAGACCACACGCTCACATACTTGAGATGGAAGTGTCCAGGAGAGAGCAGCTAGACCACACGCTCACATACTTGAGATGGAAGTGTCCAGGAGAGAGCAGCTAGACCACACGCTCACATACTTGAGATGGAAGTGTCCAGGAGAGAGCAGCTAGACCACACGCTCACATACTTGAGATGGAAGTGTCCAGGAGAGAGCAGCTAGACCACACGCTCACATACTTGAGATGGAAGTGTCCAGGAGAGAGCAGCTAGACCACACGCTCACATACTTGAGATGGAAGTGTCCAGGAGAGAGCAGCTAGACCACACGCTCACATACTTGAGATGGAAGTGTCCCAGGAGAGAGCAGCTAGACCACACGCTCACATACTTGAGATGGAAGTGTCCAGGAGAGGGCAGCTAGACCACACGCTCACATACTTGAGATGGAAGTGTCCAGGAGAGAGCAGCTAGACCACACGCTCACATACTTGAGATGGAAGTGTCCAGGAGAGAGCAGCTAGACCACACGCTCACATACTTGAGATGGAAGTGTCCAGGAGAGGGCAGCTAGACCACACGCTCACATACTTGAGATGGAAGTGTCCAGGAGAG